>PVKU01002287.1:100842-236269 GCA_004027475.1 Anoura caudifer
AGAGGGGTCCTGCCCTTCTGCTCCCCTCTGCCCCTGCCTGGCTTGTAAGGACTCCTGTCCTGAGGCAGGTCCCGTCAGTTTAGCACTGCCGGCTCGGTGGGAAGAGTGAGAAGAGAGCAGGTAAGTTCCTGGAGAACGGGCTGTCTGTGTCGTCGACCTTTCAAGACAAAGGTCTCCAGAGTGAGGAGCAAGGGCACGTCCGGACAAGCTGGCTTCCCACTGAGTGATCCGCTCTGATGTCCTCTTGATTCGCTCAGTAATTAAGAGCTTATTGTGTTGTTACAATAAACACAATTTCCTCTGAACTTGGAGAAAATTTGGTAACCACTTCCCTAATATCAGAAACTATCTTTACATTAGATATTAAAATATTCTAATTACCATTAGTAGTTACAGCCAAAAAATTCATGTTTGAAGGTTTACTTTAGAAATTAATCACTGAACCAATGGAAATAATTTTAAATTCGTAAGCTCAGGTACAGTAACATTTGCTACTTATTTGTAGAATTTTTTTGGAGAATTTTCTGGTTTCGAAGTAATGCTTTTAAAGATTACAAAGAGATGTTCAAGGTAAACTGTACTATAAAAATGATTTTATTGGAAGTTGAAGGTTACACAGATTGTTTTAAATGTGAGTAGAAGGGGTAGGGGTATTTCTGAAGGTAACGTTTAGTCAAGAATTTCCTCAAAATAGTTATTTTGAAAAGATCCAGAACACCTATTTTTTGTCTGTTTCCATGTTATCTTGTAGATGTAACTCAGTGTACTTAATTAACCTATGCAAAAGATTTATGAAAGCATAGAAAAAGTGAATAAATAAAATCATAAAATAATTGTTTTTCTCTTAAAGTATTGTTACATTTTAAAATAATGCTGGGTCTTAATGGGTGGTCATGTGACAGTAATTTAAAAATATTTTAATAGCTAATTTCAGTAAGAACTTCATTCATTACATGTCATATATTATGGTTTCGGTAAAATATAGGCACAAAAATATAGTTATTATTATTATTTTTTTTTACCAAAAATCCTTTTTGCTAAAAGGATCTCTTCTCTCTTACCACCTGTAAGGCTGAAATAAATGAAAACCAAGGTTTTACTTAACCCAGTGTTTGCCAGATTCCACCAGAAGTTGCACTCACAGACTCACTAGGCCTCGTGTAAGTTAAGACTGTCGACCAGGACACAGCAGGACCTGGATTTGGGATGGGGACGTAGGGCGAGGGGCATTTGGCAGACTTGTGACACCCTGCACTAGGTGAACAATAGCTCATGTTTGATTGCTGTTGAGTTGTGTGTCCCAGGAAACCCCCCAAGCCCAGGCAAACCACAACACATGACATGTCCCCTCTTGCTAATCAAAGTGGGAGCTCTTCCTGTCTGAAGATGTCTTTACTGCCTTGCTGGAAGGTTCTGTAATGACCCCACCCAGTTTACCTCCTACTCTTCCCACGTGACGTCTCCTTATTTCTACACACATAATGTCAGATTCTATCATGGAGAGAAGCTGTAGTGGGTACAAGTAAGAAGGGCCAACCCAGGAGAAGATTCCCGCTCAAAGAACTCTAGGCTTTGCTCATTTGTGTTGGCAACCCTTGAAAATGTTTGGGATTCTGAAAATGTACCGAGGAAGGAGAGGTGTAATTTCAGACTGGGGAGAATTGTTTGATAGTGTGTACTTGCCACAGGTTCAGGATTCAATGTGCTGCTTTAAGCAGTTGAAAGTGATTCTACTTATTGGTTCCGTTAGTTGACTGAAATGTAGACTTAGTAATGATTCACATGACATAAAATTGAGAACACAAACAAACCTTGAAATAATATAGAGGAATTTAAAGATTTACAAGAATGAGAATGTTGGAATGGATTTGTACTGTCCAAATCAGACCATTCTAATCCCACTAATTTCCTAAGTCTCCCAAGAGGACCTACCAGTTACTCTCGCTAAGGCCTGGACAGACACATTGGTGAAGGGAACAGCAGCATCCGTGAAAAACATTCCCTAAAATTGAGGTATCATTAACATAATATTATATTAGTTTTAGTTGTACAACATGATTTGGTATTTGTATATATGGTAAAATGCTTACCACAGTAAGTCTGGTTACCATCCGTCATCAAAAACTTTCCCCAAAATTTATTTTTCTCATGATGAGACTTGTGAGATTTACTCTTTTAGCAACTTCCAAATATGCAATAGAGTATTATTAACTGTGGTCAGCATGCTGTACACTGCATCCCATGGCTTATTTTATAACCGGAAATTTGTATCTTTTGACCCATCTCACCAGTTTCCCCCAGCCGCTCATTCCCATCTCTGGACACCACCAGTCCCTTTTCTGTGTCTGTGGGCTCAGTGCTTTGTCTGTCTGCCTGTTTACTTTAGATTCCGCATATAAGTTTATTTCCTGTAGCATAAATGCCTCCAAGGTTTATCCATGTTGTAGCAAATGGCAGGATTTCACTTTTTTAAAAAGGATTGTATTATTTTCAGAGAGAGGTCAAGGGAGGAAGAAAGAGAGGGAGAGAAATACGGATTGGTTGCCTCTCACGTGTCCCCACTGGGGACCTGGCCACAAGCCGGGCATGTGCCCTGACCAGAAATTGAACCGGTGACCTTTTGGTTCACAGGTGGCCACTCAATTCACTGAGCCACACTATCCAGGGCTTTACTTTTTTTAGAGCTGAATAACGTTCATTTATACCATGTTTTCTTTATCTATTCACCCATTTTTGGACACTTGGTTTGTTTCTATGTCTTGCCTATTATAAATAATGCTGCAGTGAACACAGAGCCCGTATGTCTGTATGAATTGGTGTTTTCATTCTCTCTAGATAAGTACCCAAAAGTGGAATTCCTGGATCATGTATGGTAGTTCTATTTTTAATTTTTTTTGAACTTCCATACTGCTTTCCATAATGGTTACACCAATTTACATTCCTACCAACAGTGCACAAGGGTTCTCTTCTCCCCACATCCTTACCAACACGTATTTCTTGCCATTTTGATAAGAGCTATTCTGACGCATGTCAGGTGATACCTCATTGTGGTTTTTATTTGCATTTTTTTGATGATCAAAGATGTTGAGCATCTTTTCATGCACTTGTTGGACATCTATATCTTCTTTTTGAAAAATGTCTTTTCAGATCCTCTGCCTATTTTTAATCGGATTGGGTTTTTTTGCTTTTATTGAGTTGGATGAGTTTTTATATATTTTGGATATTAGTCCCTTATCACATATATGATTCAAATATGTTCATCCTTTCAGTAGGCTGCCTCTTTATTTTGTTGAGGGTTGCCTTGCTGTGCAAAACTTTTTAGTTTGATTTAGTACCACTTGTTTATTTGTGCTTTTGTTGCTTCTTTGTGTATTTATTTCATTGCCTTTGTTTTTGGTGTCAAATTCAAAAAAATCATTGACAAAGCCAATGTCAAGAAGTTTACTTCCTATGGTTTCTTCTAGGAGTTTTATAGTTGCAGGTCTTTCATTCAACTCTTTAATTCATGTTGAGTAAATTTTTGTGTAGTGGCCCTGTTTTTCCAGTACCATTTATTGAAGAGACTGTCCTTTCCCCATGTATATTCTTGGCTCATTTGCCATGATTAATTGAGTATGTTTGTGTGGGCTTATTTCTGGGCTCTCTATTCTGCTTCACCGATGTATGTGTCTCTTTTCATGCCAACAGCACCCTGTTTTGATGACTGTAGCCTGGTGGTGTAATTTGAAATCAGGGTGTGTGATGTCTCCAGCCTTGTTGTTAGCTTTGCCTGTTTGGAGTCTTTTGTGGTTCCATGCAAATGTTAGAATTTATTTCTGTGAAAAATGTTGTTAGAATTGGGATAGGAATTGCACTGAATCTGTAGATTGCTTTGAGTATTGCAGACACTTTAACAATATTCATTCTTCCAATCATTGAGCATGGAATATCTTTGTTTATTTGTATCTTCAATTTCTTTCATCAATGTCCTATTGTTTTCGCTGTACAGGTGTTTCATCTTCTCGGGTCAGTTTATTCCTAGGTATTTTATTCCTTTTGATACAATTATAAATGAGATACTTTTCTTAGTTTATCTTTCTTATAGTGTATTACTATTGTAGAAACCAACAGATTTTTGAATATTGATTTTATATCTTCCAACTTTACTGGATGTTTATTAGTTCTAATAGTATTATATTTTGGTAGTCGTTAGGGTTTTCTGTGTATAATATCATGACATCTCAAGTAGAGGCAGTTTTACTTCTTTTCCAATTTGGATGCCTTTACTTTCTTTTTCTTGCCTAATCGCTCTGGCTGTGACCTTCAATGCTATGTTAAATAAAAGTGGCAAGAGTGGGCGTCCTTGCCTTGTTGCTGATCTTAGAGGAGAAGCTTTCAGTTTTGTATCCTTGAGCGTGGTATTAGTTCCCTGCTCGTCGTATATGCTGTTTGTTATGTTGAGGTGTGTTCCCTGTATCCATAGTTTTTGAGTTTTTATCATAAATGGATGTTGAATTTTGTGACATGCTTGTTCTGCATCTTTGAGATGATCTTAATATTTTTACCTGTCATTTTGTTAAGGAGGCGTATCGGGTTGATTTGCTGGTGTTGCGACCTCCTTGCATGGCAGGCACAGCTCTCACTCGATCACGGTGTATGACCCTTTCAACGTCTTGTGGAACTCAGTTTGCTAATACTGGTTGAGGACATGAAAAGCATTTTAATGGCTCTTCCCTGCAAGCTGAGGAGGCTTACGGGATATGCTATGGTTAAAACGCGTCCCTTACTTCGGTGGAGATGTCAGAATCTCGGGCTTGATGGAACCTTGACAGCAATTAACAACTGGAGGCAAGGTGGAAACAATGATCACAGAAGCAGATCTACTCTACTCAGAATAGCCTGGTCTGCGGAAATCTTTGCTGGTGGCCAGTAAATCACAGGGCCCCATGCCCAGAAATTTTGGTGAAAAATGTAACAGTTAGGACAGCACAACTGCTGACCAAGAAAAATGAATGACAGCCACAGCAGAGTCTATCAGCTGAATGTCAGCTTTGCTTAGGTCTAAATATGTGGGCCACCCACACAGATCTACTGAACATGTGTAACAGCGGCAGCAAACCTGCCTACAGCCACCGAGACTGAGTGTCGAGGCCCTCACCATGTTGCCAGTCACAGATACAGGTGAATGACCATGAAGGTGAAGAACTCTGCTATATAGACATTTCCAGCATCTTCCTTTGTGGCTGCATTTACTAGGACAACAGTGCACTGCATGAAGAAGACCACTAGACCGTCTGGAAATCATCTGGCCATAGTCTGAATGAATACAAATTTCTGAGGACTCTATGTGACAAAGTATATGCTATAGGAATAAACCCATCTTTAGTATTTTCCCGGTAAAGACTTAGGATTGAGTTCTTCATCATCTGTGGCAATATCCCCACAGTGGGTCCCAAATACATTTAAAAAAAGGATTATTCTGTCAGGAAATACCAAATAATCTGCAGGGGTAAGTCCCACCATCAGAAACTTTAGAATAAGCAGAGGTGTGATTCTTACTACATGCGGAATTAACACGACTTTGGCATGGGCAAGAGGCAGATGGGTCTTTAGGAATAACAGCTGCTGTCAGACAGGTTCTCTTTGTTGGAGCCAGTCAGTAGGAGGCTATTGATTTTTCACTTGTTTCTCCTTTATTCCAGCAAGTAGAGGGCCCCAAAGCAGTTTGTGCTATCAATAAGCGACATTATAGCCTGTCTTTCATCAACGTTTCATGAACTCTCTGCCTTTGTCCCGGAATATAATTCCGGTCACTGGGCCTTAATGACCTCCCTGTGTCTGGGGCGTGATGCTGGTCTAACGTATCGACAGTGCTGTGCTCACAGGACCAGGGGCACAGGTGCCGTCCGGCTCCATGGACACCTGCTAACATCCATTGTGTCGCAGGGGAGATGATCAGTCCAAAGACAGCCCAAGAGTCTGCTGCGTGCTAGAGCATCCCCCCCATAACAACAAATTGTGTCCTTTGTCCCGCCTACGGCTAAGGAGGAGCCGAGTGTTCGGTGGGCTTCTTTGAACTTGAGGTCCACTGCTCAAACCCATTTATGGGTGATCCAAATGCTTCCCGCTTTAACTGGTCTCAGAAGAAAGGCCTATCCAGCTGATCCTGTGCAAAGGCTGCAGTGCAAGTACCATATTTTTTAGACTGTAAGACATACTCCTCTCCCCCAAATTTGGGAGGAAGATGGGGGTGCGTCTTATAGTCCGAATGTAGCTTACCTGGCTCTCTGTGGGGGGTGGGGTGGAGCGGGGTCACAGGTTATTAAATATTTTACCACATTTTTTGCTTCAAAATTTTTTTTCCTATTTTCCTCCTCTAAAACCCTAGGTGCGTCTTATAGTCCTAAAAATACGGTAGTTCTACTATGTGGATCTTATGAGGGAGATCAAGAGGACTCAGAGTTTTGGGGCAAATGAGGATTCTGTGTAAAACCAGGACTTTTGAGCAAACCATGCTGTCTTCAGAATACACCTATTCTTTCAACTTAACACTGGGCTACTTGAGGTAAAAGCAAATGAAAGAAGATTGCCCTGTTCACAGGGTTCCGTGGAGACCTGAGACAGGCTCCCTCTGGACTGTCTTGAGTTCTCAGAAGGGGTGGGCGTGCAAGCCATCGTGGACGGAAAGAAGCCCACAGGCAACGTACTTCTGCTTTCAAGTGGGACGCTTCACAGGTCCTCGGGCAGTGGTCCCTCAGGCCACCTGGCCGCCATCTCCACCCATCATACACGTATCCTCAGCCCTTAGCCTGGCCCATGCGGGACCAGTAGGGAACAGAAAGCAAGAGCACGTACCTGAAGAAATGTTGATTTAATTCACTGTACTTTAAAGGCACTGCCACATTTAAAACGAGCATTCTTTCCAAATAACTATTTTAAAAATACAACGTATGTGCACGGTATCAGGGTTCTTCAGTTACAAGCAATAGAGACTGAGTCTTTCAAGGAAAAAAGGGCAGGTATTGGGTAGCTCAAAGGAGGTGTTAAATAACAAAGCAATCGGTAGGCCGGAAATGAAGATGGCACTGTGGATATAAGCAGCAAGAGATCAAAACTACCTTTACGTATGGGAGGCTCCCAGTGGGCGTTTTCATTTCATTCACTTCTCCCAGACCATGTGGAGAAGGGACAGTTGCCCAAAGTCTGTGTGTGTGTGTGTGTGTGTGTGTGTGTGTGTATAGTGCTACGTGCTTCTTGTCAGACTGAACAGACAAAACTAGCAGTCTGCTGCACGTACACAGCTGAGTTTTGAATGATCCTATTTGTATATTTTTTTCTATAAAAACCTACACTTCTCTGATAACAAATATCTATTATCAGTGCTTCTGACAGCAGTAAAGCATTGTTACATGCTCGTATAGGTCACGTAAAAGTAGGTTCTGAGAAGTTATCACCAGAAATAGCTAGAGGCAAAAAAAGATTTCATAAGCTAGAATTTATTCCCTTCACTTGATATGTAAATAATATATTTTTTGTTCCATATTTCAGTTCTTTAAGCTTATCTGTCGCTACTTTTGCCAAGTTAATCATAGAAAAATCCCTGGTTTAGGCATATATTAGGTGCTTGGCACATTATTATTCTCATTTCAAAGGAAAAAAATTAGTGGAGTTACATCTGTCTAGAGCCAAAAAACGTGTGAATGCTCATTACACTTAGCTGGTTTGGGGGAAATTAGGTGGGAAATTCTATACGAAGGTGTTTTCAGCCCATGTGAGTATTATTTCCTCCCCCTTTTTCTGTGTTGAAAGGTAAGTGTGAGGCTCCAGCCCAAGTCCCGGCCGCATCTACAGCTAGAATGTGCAAGCTGGGCTGCGAGATCGGCCAGGCAGGCCCATGGCAGAGCCTCCGACTTGTGCCAGAGAGGAAACTCGTCCTGAGCTAAGAGGAGAGGAAGAACAGGGTGGACCCAGCTCCAAGGCGTCAAGGTCACGAGTCTGGCTGCTGGTCCGTCTGTCCTCGGCCTAGCCCAAGGGCAAGTGCCTGCATCTTAGACACAGCACAAAGCCAGCATGAACTAGTTATCCAAGATTCTGCAAGCACGTGCAGTGATGGGGCGTCTAGCAGTGTACGGGGACTGAGGAGTTCCCCTCCAAGGTACTGAATCTCAGCATCCAGCTTCCGTGTCCTGAGGGGACCCAGCAGAATCAAATGTTCCCCGAGAAAGGGCGGTAGTAGGTAGAAACCATGAGAATCGGAGAAAGCCGCAAAGAGGCTGCTCAGGACACTCCCTGACACAGAGGAGACTCTCAGAAATTCTCGGGCGGGGCGGATGCTTTGTCACGAAGAGGTTTTTGGCGACTGCCACTTCAACAGGAGTTGTTACCATTAAAATAAACTCTCATTTTGAAAAAGGCTGGTGAAGCCGGTGGTGTTTGGCATTTTCAGAAGAGATGACGGTGTCTCATCACCAAAATGTAGAGCTTGATGTTCTTCCCCTACTAAGGTGACGGTCCAGGGGCATCCACACCGGGCCCCTCGCTGCTCTCGCCCTGGCGCCTGGGCAGACACCGCCAGATGCATTACCTGTGGAACACCTTGTAGACAAATCATTTTTTGTGGACAAGAACTGAACTAAGAATACTGGTGTCATTAGCAAGCATTAGTATAATTAATCAGCTGCTGTAAACAGCCAAAGAACCTGTGTCGTCTTCATCACTGTTGAGACTGCTGGTTCTTCTGCCATTACAGACAGGATCTGCTTTTACTAAAAGGAAAAAACCTCAAAATAAGAGGTTTAACATAAAGTTAGCAATGCAGTGAACGTGCTCTCTCTCTGTTCTCAGTTTTAAACTTGACTCAGAATTCATCTCCAGTAACGAAAGAAACAACATGGGTGCCAGCGGCAGGCTGGCATCATGACGGGGTAGGGGAATGTCACTCCTGTTTATGAACTCAGCTGCGGTTGGACCACTGACATCCACCGTGGGCTTTGGGCTCCTCTTGAATTAAATCAGCTTCCCCGGTTAAATTGACTGCTTTTATTTACAACTAAATAGTTTTCAGTTAACACAAGAACACACAGATAACATCACTGGTACAAAGTTAAAAGGCCTGTGCGGAAATTCTGGAGCTAGGTTTCTCACAGGGATGGTAAACAGCCATTTGCTTTGTGATTTTGGCTTTATTGATGGAAATATTGGTGAAATTACAAGCATAGGCCTTTTAATAGCTTTCTAGGAATCTGAACTTTTGCTTTCAATACCAAATAATATCTGGAACACATGCTCACTTTTGTGTTTTCTTAGGAATTCTAAGAACTGGCCCAGATTCATGTGATAGTCATTCCTTAATCCATAGTCACCATGGGCCTCTAGGAGTAATTCTTCGAAAGAATGGAAAAGGCGCAGGCCCTCCCCATTTCCTTCTGTTTCAATACTTTCCGCATGCTTACAGGAAATGTGTTTCCAATTGGGATACCTAATTGTGTGCCAGAACTCCTCACAGTGCTCTTTGAAGCCCTCCACGCAGATTATACCAGGCTTTCCTGTCATACAAAATCCAGTCACATCCAGCCTCTTCCCAACATCCAAAATCTTTTTCCTTAGGTCCTGCTGATATATATGGTGGCTGTAGATCCACATTCGGAGAAACGTTTTCCTAGCTGGCTGTGGTTGTGTAGATGGTTCGCAAACGAGCTTTCGGTTCAGGAAATAGGAGGCGCTGTTGTCCTGTAACCATTGGATCGCTGCGCACACACGGAGCTCACCTGGCTCAAACGTCCCTATGTAAGAAGCGAGACCTTTGTTCAGAAGCAGCTGCTGCTGCCTGTCAAGCTCGGATGACCGTCCGAACAGCTGCAATGCTACGTAGGGGTAGCTGTGAGGCATGGTTACTTGCAAATCGATTTTCACCTTAAAATGAAAATTAAATAAAGTACACAAAATCAATCACCTAAGCCGGTTTCTCGTGATTTTATTAAATGTTACAGTTATTGCTGCTATTACCAGCTAAGTGCCAGACACCACACTAAATACTTCACACACACTATTCCTTCCATTTGCGCATTCATTCATTCCAGTTGAACACTGAACCCACCTAACCACGTGCCAGGTACCCTATGCTATAATGAAGAAGTGAAGACACTATTTCTGCCCTTTGTCTACATCCTAGTGACGGAGACAGACGTTAAACAAATAATTACACGTAGCAAGTATTTAATTTCAATGGTGAGAAGCATTACTGTGGAAGACTACAGGTATCCACCGAAATGTGTATCCAGGGGGACCGAATCCAGTCTGGGGACCCAAGACTCTCCTCTCAGGGAATAACAAAGGATGAGTAGGAGAATCTGTAACGCTTGTCCTCAAAGGCCTAGTCCACTTGGTACCTACGCTGTGCTAATGCTGGAGACAAATGGATCCAAAGAGGAGGGTAATTCCATTTTTAGAATTTAGATTTTTCTATCTATATTTGCTTTCTGTGTGTAGGGTGCCACCAGAGAAACATTCGTTTACTCCTTAAAGGCCAGTTTTGCTGAAAGCCACATTTAGATTTGTAAAAGTCACATGTGTACAAGAGAGTCCATCCTATAATAGCTGGATTGGTAAAAAACTGGATGACTGAGCAGGATAATGACAGGAAGATGTTTTTAATAAAACAAATTGGGCATATTTGTTAAAAAGGGGTGTGCATGTTGATGTACAATTCAGGATGTTTGTTGAAGATGCTTTACAGGGCATCTCATATTTCACCTACCTTGCTTTCAAACAACTACAGGAACTACCCATCTGGAATATTCCCTATTTGTTTCCTGGACCGAAGCTCATGTTCCCGGCATTTCCAATAAAAACTAGGCAACTGGCAACAATTAAAACAACTCAGGGCACTTACCTTGGGCTCCTCAACCTGGAGTGTAATCACAAATTCAATGTTTGGTGGCAGCGCCTCCCTTGTGCCTTCCAAATATCTCTTTATATTCGTCAGGGCATTTACATCTTCAAGCTTTACTTCTCCTTGGTTAGGAAACATGGAAAACAGCATTTCCATCTCCAGCAGCTGAAGCTGCAGGCACTCTCTCGTAGAAGCGGAGGACATGTTGCCTTGATATCAACCTGCCAGGAACACTGGGAAGGCCCAGGGACACCGGGTCTGTCAGTTTCCGGAAGGCCCCTTTGCTCGGAAGCAGTTTTGCAGGACAGCTAGGGGCACAAACCGGGACGCTTATGCTCTTTCTTCTTTATCTCCTGGACCCCAACATCTAGCATGCGCAACACCCCCTAAGATACTTCGTTAAAATTCAGATTCCCAGTCCCTTTCCCCACTCCCGCTTCCGATCTAGATCCGGGAATCTGGACTTTCAACAAGTGTTCCGAATTACTTCGTTGTAGGTGGTTGGCAAACATCTGCGGACACTTTGAAAGCCTAAATTCTGGGATAGGCAAGGGGTCCAGCTTCTGAATCCTCCCAGGTCTCTGGCATGGGCAGAGCTGGACGCTGCGGTGAAAGAGCCCCGCAGTGCCGCTGGGGCGGAGCTCTGGGGCCCAAGGCTTTGGGGTCTCGAGGGCACCGCCGCCGCCAACGCCAGTTGTCGCCCCTCGGCCGCCCTGGCCTCGACTGTGGGTCTTGACGCCTCTCCAGAGAGCAACACCGGCCCGAGGTTGGCGTCAAGAGAGATCTGGACGATATGAATCCATTAGCCTCCAGCCCGAGGGGCCAGGTTTAGGGGGGACGTGGGTCCTACAGTTACATAAATGTATTTTAGTCTTAAAAGGGCGGAGATGGGGCGGGAGTGGCGGCCCAAGAAGGCCTCCCGGAGTCAACGGTTTGGGAGAAGACCCTCGAGAATCAAGACACGGATGCAAGAAATTGGGTGGCGTTCACTGTGGCCGAGACCACCTTGTCAGAGGCCCCAGATCGGGACTAGCTCTCCTCCAACCCCATCCAAGGTCACTAGGATCCCCGGCTTTCCACGACAACGGATGGGATCGGCCACCCCCAGACCCAAATTTGGAGGCGGGGCTGGGCCTGTTCTGGACGGCCCGCGACCCTAGGCCCCAAACCCCGGGCCACCGCCAAGGGCTCACCCTTCCTGGTCATTCAATCGAAACAGCCCCGAGCCCGCTCAGACTCAGGTTCCGCAGTTCCAGCAGGCGCCGGCTGCGCGCGATCCGGAAGGAGGCGGGGCGGGGCCGGGCCGGGGAACCCTCCCCCACAGTGATTGGTGGAGGGGCGTGGCGACGGGCCGGAAGCCACGCAGGGCCACGTCTGCGGGTCCGAGAGTTCCAGGCTGGTTCCCGGCGCCGCCGCGAGGCAGCTCGTGCGCTCCGTGGCGGTGGGGGCGAGTCCTCTGGCGGAGGTGAGCGGGGCCCTGCGGCTTGGCGGTGGGAGCGGACGTTGCGGGGTAGGGGGTTCGGCCGCCCTACAGGTCCGTGGGCAGGCTAACGGGCTGACACGGGGACCGCGCGCAGGACACACCCACTCGCCCCCGCGTTAAGGAAACCGGCTGGTGGGCCGGCCGGAAAGTCTCGGGCTGCGCCGTCTCGCCCGCCGGCCTGGGCAGGGTCTTCGGGCCTCGGGCGGGAAGGGTACGGGAGGAGCGGACGAGGTGTCGGTGTTGGAATGGAGAGCAGGAGGACACTTTTAACGTGTTCAGAGTGGGCACTGTGTGGACTTGGAAATACTTTTAATAAAAGCGTTCACATATTCATGGATAATAGTTTCAGCACCTAAAACGCATTTAGGGGTGGGCTCATGTCACTTCCAAAAAAAAAAAAAAAAAGGACTCTTCTGGACTTAGCAGGCTGGTTTACGCCCTGTGAATAATCATGCACATTACCGACTGGCCCGTTTTTAACAAAATGTATTCTTGCTTGTGAAAGAGATTTGATCACTTGGGACTGAACTCAACTTGCTGAATGCTAGCTTTTGCCAACTGAACAAAAGCAAACGTTTTTCACCATTTCTTTTAGCTTTTGTTCATTGAATTGCGGACGATACAGAAAACAAGGTCCAGGCATACCTTATTTTATAGTCCTTCGCGTGCCTGCGCTTCACAGGTGTTACGCATTTTACAAATTGAAGGCAAGACACTCCACCAGCAGAGATTGTGACCAGCTTTATTGCAATACTTGCTTTGTTGCCGTTGTCTGTATCGTGAGCCACAATGCCTACCAGGTGTGCCTGCCGGGTATGCAGGTGGTGAGGCCCGTGGCTGGGGGACTGCTCGTCTCTTGGCTGATTGGAAAGGGGACTGACGCAGGAGGTTGAGTAGTACTTGAAACTGACGTTGGAAGCCTCAAGTGTCACTTAAAATTGGAGTGTCCCAGAGAACGGAGTGACTAATGGACTCAGTAGGGCTAGAGAGCTAAGAGCTGTTGTTTGCTTTTCTTTTTTAGTTAAAGGTGAAAGGAAGATGTTGCCAGTTTCAGAGCTTAATTTAGAAGGCTGTCCTGATTCTTATGAAAATAGAAGAATCCACAGTCACGTTTTTGGAGAGGAGACTGTTACTATTTACTTTTCATCTGAGAATATGTCTCTGTACGCTGGGAAGAAGTGCAGAAGAACTTCACAGATTTCCCAGATACTTTGGAATTGTAGGTCCCGCCTGTTTGAGAATATGACCTTAGGCTTCGGTGTCACCAGCTAGCCACGTAAACAGCTGATCTGAGGCCCGGGCGTAAGCTGCCCTCTTTATACAGTGAGGGGATCTTTGCGCTCGTAGGAATCTCTGAATCTATGTGCGGAATCTTCATTTTAGTTGAGAGTGGACCATTTGAAATTTGTGCTGGGCCCATCTGGAACCAAAATGGGAGCTGAGTTGGGGATACTGTGGTCCCTGCCCTGGAGTGACACCATAAGTGGGGCAAGACCTTCTGCTAATACTGACTTCCAGGACTTACTCTGTTGTTCTTTTCTTTCTCAGACGTGGTTCTCTGGGGAGGCTGAAAGTGAGGCATGCCTATTAGTTTGGGGTGGCAGTCTTTGAGTCCGATGGTCCTTAAAAGATTTCTTCATGTGCCTGAAAAGTATTCCTTAATCTTGCAGGCATGGATTTAGAAGCTATCGCCAAACACTCAGCGTTGCATGCCAAGCCCAATGGACTCATCCTTCACTATGGGACTGCTGGATTTCGGACGAAAGCAGAGCATCTTGATCATGTCATGTTTCGCATGGGATTATTAGCCGTTCTGAGGTCAAAACAGGCACGATCTACAATAGGAGTCATGGTAACAGCGTCGCACAATCCTGAGGTGTGTATGTAGTGCTCTGAGGAAGCAGACCTTTCTTCACAAGACCAAACCTTAGTGTGTCTGAGCAGTTTGACCCAAAGCACAGATTCTAGTTCTAGGAATGTGACTTGTCATTGGTTTTTGCATTTGGATTTGAAACAGCTTTTTGTTATGAGTGGTTATTTAGCTCATGACTCTTTGTGGGTGTGGAGAGAATGAAGTGAGACTGTTATTTTTAGGGGAGTGTCCATTTTAGAGAAATAACAGAATGTCCTTCCAAACTAGTTTTATTGTCAAAATATCAGTAATAAAAAGTCTTACCTCTGTTAATTTAGCAGAAGTTAATAGAGCCAAGGTGGGGGAAGAGCCCACACTTGCAAAGACTTAGCATGTTTTGAAAATTTTCAGACAGGTTTTTTTTTTTTAAAATACCTAGGGAATAGTTTCCTGTTCTGAAGAAATAGCCAAACAGGAGGTTCAAGGGATCCAAAAATGACCTTAGGGCAAAATATTGATTTGGCTGATGTGTTAGTGTTTATGACAATTTTTTTGTCAAATTTTTTTTTTGACCCAACTAAACTATTTTATTCTGTAGCTCACTAATACAGGGTGGGGCAAAAGTAGGTTTACAGTTCTGAGGATGCGAAACAGTTTATTCTTGTATTATTATTATTTATTAATTTTTGTATTATTTTTCTTATGAACAACTGTAAACTTACTTTTGCCCACCCTGTACATGGTTTGGATAATATGCTTCTGTTTGGTTGATAGGGCAGGAGATTTTTGCCTTTGTAGCTAAATCAACAGTGAATTAAAGCTATTTAGGTTAGTGAAGGATTGTAACCTCTTCCCCCCAAACAAGAGGACTTTGCTGACCCAACTTATAAATCTGCATCACTGTAAATATGTGAAGTGTTTAAATACCTGAATTCCCACAACTGGTTAATGACCTGTAGGCAGACCTCACGTTTATTGCGAGTTCCAGAAGAATTTCTTAAAATAATTTGGAGCTGTTTCCTTCAGTTGACATTTACTATAAACGACACTTTATTTTTTTCAGAAATTTGAGCAGAACAGGGTTAGGAGTCAGTTTTCAGCTTCTGTGCCACCCACTGGTGGACACTGGCCAGGACGGGCTTCGAGTCTAGAGTCGTGGAGAGAAGGATCTCTAGGTGCCTCATTCTGCTCCAGCTGTGCCCTAGTCGGTTAATTGATGAGTCAGTTAATTGATGTCAGCCTTTTAAAACTAGTGTGGTCTATTGGGTGTGAGCGTGAGATAGACTTACTCTTTCAATGTCAGCACTGATGCTGCTTGGCTGTATGGACATCAGCAAATTACATGATCTGAAGTTTTGTTTTGTCAGATTGGAATAATATTAGGAATAATAGATTGATATGTGGGGTCTTTAGGATTTACTGAGCTAATGTATGTGAAATGCCTAGTCTAGCTCCCAGCATTCAGTAGGGGTCACTGGTGAAGTTATGCAGTCATCACCATCCTTTGTGGAGGAAAAACAGCTTACATTTACTTCCTCAACTCAACCTTTTGGATATGCACAGATGACTTATCATTTTCTTTTAAGGAAGACAATGGTGTCAAATTGGTTGATCCTTTGGGTGAAATGCTGGCACCTTCCTGGGAGGAACACGCTACCTGTTTGGCAAATGCTGAGGAGCAAGACATGCAGAGTGTGTTGTTGGACATCAGCAAGAAAGCTGCTGTGGATCTGCAACAAGATGCCTTCGTAGTGATTGGGAGAGATACCAGGTGACCCCCGAGTTACTGGTGAACGCAGCTTTGGGAACTGGGTATAAGTGGTTGTATCAGGTTTCGGACCACCCGGAGAGGCTTCTTCCCACCTGGCCTTCGTAGTGGGGTGTGGGAACCAAGTCACTGCTGCACCTTGGTTTTTTTTGGCATCTGAACACCAGCTCTAACACTTCCTGTCCACTTTAACGTGTTGGAGCTCTCCTTTGCTCATCTCTGAAACGTTGATGATAAGTCCTGATGCAGGGTGTTGGTGAGGGTTACATGAAACCATGTATATACGTATTTCCTGGTACGAGAGAAACACTTAAGGTCTCCTTTACTTGTGTAGGTTTACTTTTTTCCCCTAAAGAACACATGATTTTAACTCATTATTTTTAGAGATCGGTTTTATAATCTGTGTTGTTGTTGTATGATGTATTTGTATTATTTTCTCATGCTGGGGTTCACTGTAAAATATTAACATTTTATTTTTCCAAATTTGTCATTTTTGGTAGCCTTTGACTTCTTTTACAAAAAGATATTTTTGTGCAGTTATTGCCAAGCCTGAAAAGGCACTTGAGTATGGTGTAATCAGTATGTTCTTTATATCTATTTTCTTAATTCATTTAAAAGTCATTATCTTTCCGAGAAATAACATTGTGAAAGACTATACAGAAATTATTTTTTCAGACGTGATAAGTCTCAGGTGAAATACAATGAACTTATTATTCTGGAGTTTGTAGCACATAGTTTCGGCATTTGTCTTCAGAACTAGCCACCCTCCTGGTTTCAGGATGGGATGTATCGCTTTTCCCCCTTTTCTCTCCTAGGCCCAGCAGCGAGAAACTTGCACGTTCTGTAACGGATGGCATCGCTGCCTTAGGAGGTCAGTTTCATGGTATGTAGTTCTCCTGAGTTGTACATTAATCTTTAAAAAACCTTTTAAAAAGTTAGAGAAGTAAGACATTTATTTTAGGAAGGTTTGAAAGTGCTATAAAGTTTTTTAAAAAATGAACTAGATATAAAATACTAGTTTTTAAAATAAAAAAATAAATTTTTTCTGGACATCATATTTTGTTTTACATATAGAATACATCTTAAACAACTTTCTCTGGTGAGGCTGAATTTCTTGATACACACTCCTTGAAGTTCCTTGAAGTCGTTGGTCCAGTAGAGTTTCTGTCGGTATCAGGCACTCCCTCATAGCTTGTCACTGTCATATAGTGATGGGGAGTACCTTTGGTGTACTTACACTCATGACTGTAAATTTTGACAGGCTTTTCACACCTATTTTAGCAGATCTAGAAGTGTTAAATGCCAAAAAAACAGAGGCTACAATCCTCTTCTTGCACCCGATTTGCTCCTTGTGAATGCAGTAACCCCTCTGTGCTTAGAGGTGAATTTCTGAGTGTCAGGTCTTTCTCGTCGCTTCACCTTTTCCGCCTCCTTTCCAGCGCCTGTGTCTTCCCTTCCTTCACAGTTAATCTGGCTTCCTCCAGTTGTGCGCCTGGCTTGCTCCTCTCTTTGCCCCTCTAGTCCTTGCTTAGCTTACTGCAGACTGGTCTCCACCCTCGCCCTCCACTGAAGTGAGTCCTGACGCTGAATCCTAACTGCTAAAGTCAGTAGCTGTTACGAAAGTGGGGAGTCTTAGCCCGGGCCTGGGGGCTGGCGGGGGAGGGCGTGGTTACGCTGCCGGGCCCTGCTTTCCGCTCAGTACAGCGTGCGCATGTTACCCGCACATGCGTCTAGTTTCTTGGAGGAGGATTCCTAGCTTTTGCGAGATATTCAGAAGGGTCTGCAACTTGAAAAGAACTTTCAGAATTTATATTTTGAAATTTTTATTGCAGTTTATGTTTTGGTAGCTTTCCTACTGTGACCTCCCTCTTTGGTTAAGCCTCGCCTTCCTTGGCCACTATTCCTCGTTGGTCATTTCTGTGGGCTCCTCGTATGTCTCTCCCGATAGGACCGTTCCTCGCTTCTTTCTTTCACTCTGCCTGATGTCTGAATGGTCATCTTTGCTGCCACAGCCGCTGTGTATATTCTTTTACTTACGTGTTCATTCATTCCTCGGACATTTCTGAATGCCTGTTATTTACAACCCTCCACTAGTCTATTTCACTGCATATCACAGCCCATGATATGAAACCCTTTTGTATCAGGATGTGTGTGTGTAACTGAAGTAAAAGTTTCCGTAAATAGTGCTTACCCAGAATACACGATACGCATTCATCTACTTCACTAGAAAATGCAGAATTGCTGGTATGTTGTAGTGGACTCCGTGACCGTGAAGAGCTCCGCCTGCAGTTTGCAGTGTGCTGGTCTGGGCAGTGCCCCCACGCGGTGGCCCCTCGCTCTGCGTTCACTCTGCCCAAAACCGTTCCTTCTGCCTTCCCGAGGATGGCTGATGTTTTCAGCACTTCGATTCTGTCTCTAGAACCATTGTGTTTTTACTGTTCTAGTTTAAAAATTTTTGAGTTTTCCTTCCTTTCTCTCTTCAGCTTAAGGGTATTTCAGGAAATGAAAGAACGTTGATGGAGCTGTGGCCCAGGGAGAACGGGGGAAGCTAGGGGAAGATAGGATGAGGGGGGTAGGAAGCAGGGGCCAAGCTGTTCCAAGCCTTACGGGTCCTGGGAAAGATCTGGGGTTTGTTCCAAGTGCAGCAGGATTCCCTGGAAGGATTTTGTGAGTGAGAATATGGTTATGCTTTCATCTTCATGCAGTCATTCTGGCACTTGTATGGAGAGGGATGGGAAGGTTGTCAGAAAGAGAACGAAACCAGCTAGGGACCGCAAGAGGGATGATAGCAAGAGAGATGGAAAAATCTGAAATTGATTCAGAGGATTTTGTGATGTGATGAGAACAGAGCTGTAAAGAATGGCTTCTGTGTTTCTGGGTTTGTCAGCGGAACAGGTGGTTGTGCTTTTTATTGAGTAACTTTGTGTAGTCATTTAGTAAATGTTTATTTGGTAATTTTGGTATCGGTCACAAAATTTCTTTCGTCCTTTAATATGTGTTTTGGAAGAGTGTTTTCCGTCCTTAGACAGTTCTGTTGAGTTGGTCTAAGTTCTTACCTACTTTTTTGAGTTTCTCTCCTCTAATTCTTCTACCAAAGCCAAAGTTGGCTTCATAAAATACCAGTTCTTTTGTAACTGCAGGGCCCAAGATCTTACTGAATAAAATGACTTCTTGCCGCCAGTGCAGACTCTGGTGCATGACTTTGAAGACCGTTGACAGCTTTAGCCATTGAGTGTTTATTGGATGCTGGTCCGTTTCTCCTGTTCTTTGCTCATGGTACCTTTTTTGTGTACGTGTGTGTGTGTATAGAGTTTTGACAGTAAGCTGTTTAGTTTTTTTGAAAAATTATTTGTGGGACATTTTTGAGGCTTATGGTGAAGGTAACTTTCTCTGGCAGAGTTCAGTGTTTGCTTGGTCTGGGAGAACTGCCTGGCTGGTTGATGACGTGATTCTTTGATGACAAGGTTCTTTTAGACCCGAGTGGTGAATGGGGATTTGGGCTGGAAATGGGTGGAGGCCTGGCTTGTGGTTAGGCAAGTAGCCCCGCAGCCCTGGCTGTTCTCCTCCGCTGTGTGCGTTCCCAGATGGCTCTCCTGGGAGGGGACCTCTGACTCACTTTTGGTTCACTTTTGACTCACTCTTACACTGACGAATAGTCCTTTGGGGCCTCAGGTTCCTGAGGGCCTGGTCTTCTGCTGGGTTCCCCATGTCAGAACAACATGGGCTTTTTTGCACCGAAAGCCATAGCTCAGTTTCAGGGTTTGAGGAGGTGCCCAGAGAATGAAACTTGTTTCCTTGGCTCCAGTCTTGGTGTTCCTCCGCTTCGCTCGTAGATTCTGACCGACTTCCCCTGCAACATGTTGGCCCTGTAGTTCTTTTTTGAAAAAGAGTTTTTATCTAGCCTTTTGCTTGTTTGTAGGAGTGTCTGTCTTAATAATGTAGTTTGCAATGTTGCTGGAAACAGAACTCAACTACTATTCTGTATTGCTCTGTTACTATGATTACTTCTCTATACTGAATGGTTTTTTTTGCTCCCAATAGTAGTTCATATTTTTTTTAGCATTGAGCTTCTGTCCAATGTGTTTTTTTTTCTAATACTGCTGAAGTTAGTTCTGACACTGCCTACCTGGAGGTGGTGCCTGGTCCCACCTCAGTCCTGTAAGACTGCCATCCCCCCACCCTCTTCACCTCCCAGTCTCTTGGGCTTCTGACCAGTCTGGAGGTTCTCACAGCCCCCTCCTTGGGTTCGGTTAATTTGCTGAAGCAGCTCATGGAACACCGAGAAGCATTTTACTTCCTGGGTTACCAGCTTACGATAAAGGATTTAACTCGAGAACGGCCAGGATGAAAATATGCACTCGGCCGGATGTGTGGAACGGGGCCCGGAGCTGCCACTTCCCATCCTGCGTGCGTTCCCCAGCCTAGAGCCCTGACCTGTGGGCTTTCGGGTTTTTCTGAAAGCTCCATTACCTAGGCATGAATGGTTAAATGGTTGGCCACTGGTGATTGAACTTAATCTCTCACCCCTCCGGCCTCCCTCCCTGAAATTGGCAGGTGGCGGGGGAGGGCTGGAAATGCCGACCCTCTAATCCTGGGATCGGTTCCCCAGACAAGCAGCCCTTAGGGTACTGGGGGCTTTCCAAAGGTCACCTTTTTAACAAAAGACAATTTATTGCTCTGTTTGCTTAAGAAATTCCAAGCGATTAGAAGCTCTGTGCATGATGGGGACAAAGACCCGATATGTATTTCTTACTGTAAATTCCAGTACCACTGTGCAATGTGCATTTGTAATGACTTCAGTGGGTGTTTGCGCTGTTTGAAAGTGAGCATTTTGTGTTTTCTGAGATGTCTTTTGGCACCCTGAAATTCCTCTAGTACGAATCCATCTAAACTTTTTTTCTCTTTATTAAGAAATGTGGTAAATTGTTTTTTGTATTTCTGTGGCAGACTATGGCCTTCTAACGACGCCCCAGCTGCACTACATGGTCTACTGTCGAAATACCAGTGGCCGGTACGGGACGGCGACCGAGGACGGTTACTACCAGAAACTCTCCGCGGCCTTCCTGGAACTTACCAAAGAGGTGAACGTTTGAATGTGCTTGGAGTTTAGTCAAGTAAATGAAATAATGGCAGTTGAACAATTTATTATTATAATTGCATAGTTTTTTCACTCTTCTTCCTTTTTCCAAAAATTTGGCATATCTTTTTCTTTCCAGGCTACTCAGGTCTGGCCCTTGAATCCTAACTGTGTGTGGGCATTTACTTGGCAAGGCATGTGACACAGTCTGAGATCTCTAGGGGAGCAAACCTGGTGGTGGTCTTGTGGGAATAAGTATTCATTCAGATGAATTTACCGTCAAGCAAGTCGGTGTTATTGGCATCACACTTGAGATGTCTACCGTTGTGAAGATTTTCCTTATTAAGGGTATTGGCTTGCTAAACCTGGATGAGATTTGAAAAAATATAATTCACTTGATCAACAGATATTGCGTGTATGTTTTTGTCAGGCACGGTAATCCAAAACAAAGCCCTTGCTCTCAAAGAATTTATATTCCGAAGTGAGGATTGTAATGAAGGGAGACTGACAATTAGAAAAACCATACAAAATGCCCAGTGGTGTTATATGCTATGAAGAACGACAGATGTTTTTACTGCTTACTCTATAACATTATTTTTAAGGGACCTCGCTTAATTGAGGCTAATGCTTATCAAGTTTGACCAAAAAAAAAAAAAAATTTCCGAGATGTTCTAAATTACAGTGTCCAGGGAGCAAGAGAGCCGAACAGTTAGCTTGTTCGTAGTTGTGGACCAGCTAACTGAAGGCTGCTCACATTCAGGTGTGTCTGTTGGAACTTCAGTGTAAGTTCCAGGTGTTAAGTCTGTGATTATTCTGGAGAGAGAATGGCCAGGTGTCTTCCAACCCCAGGGGCCCTCTGCTGCTTTATGAACTTCCCAGACCTGCTCGCATCCTATCCAGGGGTGCAGACGCTTCTTGTGTGGGCTCTGCGTCTGTCCCAGAACTGCCCTGCTTCGCCTTCTCCTGGCCCCTCTGTCTGTAGCTAATGTCACCCTTTCAGAACAGGTTACGTCTTTCTCCCCTGCATGTGATGTGTGAAAACACTTGGGAAACTGTGGGGCAGCGGTAGTTGTGTTTGTCTTCTCTGTCTAGCTGTGCGGCTGGGGTGTTTCTCTCAAGGCGCCAAGACACGTTGCCCTTTTTATCTAGCGGTGGCTTTCGGCATGAAGGTTAATTTTTTATTTAACATGTTCCATTTCCATCAGTCGTTCAATCATGAAACTGTTCCAATGTCAAAACTGTATTTAAAGATTTTACTGTGATGTTTATGATTTTCACCTGAGTGTGTGTACTCCCTCGTTTCTTGGTTTGAACTAGATGAGCTAACTGGAATAATGGAGGATTTTTACATGCACATATACACGCTTTATGCTTCAGCGTGTATATGTTGAAGTTTTTCTCCCCTGTCTTATGTTCCTAGGCTTCCTGCGGTGGAGGTGGGTTTCGGTCACTCAAGGTGGACTGTGCAAACGGCATAGGGGCCCTGAAGCTGGGGGAGATGGAGCGCTACCTCTCCCAGGGGCTCTCGCTCCAGCTGTTCAACGTTGGGGCCGAAGGGGGACTCAACCATTTGTGTGGGGCTGACTTTGTGAAAAGTCATCAGAAACCTCCACAAGGTATGCAAAAAAACTGTTTCCGGAGCTTTGAAACCAGCGTCCTCTACAAACAGAAGTGGCGGAGTGAGTGAAGAGCGGCGCAGCTGCTCTTTGATGTGCCGTGTTGAGAACGCGCCCATCTGGGTGCGTTCGCACGGCACTCCCTCCGCCCGCAGGCTGCAGGGCTCCCCGCACCGTGTGCGAAGTCTGGTGGGGAGCACGGTCGGAGGTCGGCATTCTGGGCTCCGCCGCGGGGCTTCTGCGTCCGCGGGTCTGGGTGGGGCTGGTGCAGCGTAGGGATTTGCGTCTCGCGCGCCCAGGCTCTTTGGGCGGTGCTGGTCTGCGGACCACACTTGGGACTCGCTGACCTAGAGGATGGCCGTAGTTAAGTAGCATTATTTTTCATTTTAGAATTAGATACACTATAGAAAGAGAATCCAACTGCTGAATTGTAACGGTTCCCAAAATCAGCGTTTTCCACAGTGAGCATGTGAGTAGGCAGACAGGCTGTTCGGAGTGTGGTTGTAGCAAGAGGTAGGTGTTCTATGTTTAGTTACATTACAGATGCAGAATCGTCAGCCTGTCTTTGGTCTGCTGTACCTGTCTAACTGCGTTAGTTACCACCATTTAAAATGCTTCGGTTTTACGGTAAAACCGAAGCATTGGATGGAATCTGGCTTCTCTTTGCCATTGTCACCTGCGCCGGCTGCAGCGGAGCCGCCGCAGCCCCGCGGGCGGGCAGGACCCGAGCCCCCCAGCCCTCGGCAGATCCCTCGGCGCTTCTCTCTGCCGGTCCTTCTGCCCCGCTGCAGTAAGCGTTCACAGCCTCGTGTGATTAACAGGCTACGCCCCTTTCCCCTTTCCCTCGAATGGCTAGGTTTGACGGTGACTTCACTGACAGTTCAGGTCTCTGCCCTGCGCTCTCCATTCTCTAAGTCTGCGAGCTTTCTCCACTTGCCGTGGGCGCTGGGGCTGCGGGGGAACGAAACCACAGCCCTGGCCTTCGTGCGGCTTACGCTGCGCCCTGTGGCCGGCCTTCCGGTAACGTTCCCGGCAGGGCCTCGCATGGGTTACCGTCCCGTGCTTTTACTTGGCGGTGTTCCTCACTGTTTACGGTGTGAACAAGTAGAAATCACTCCTCATCTGTCACTGATTATTTTTTATATATAAAGGACATCGTAGGACTAGATAAATTGCATTCAGAAGTACCTGCCGCTTTCAAGAAACTACGTGGGAACATGTCTTGCCAAACTAGCTGGCATAAAATAGAATTTTATTTCAGCGTTATGTCAAGTTTCAGCATAGATTTGAGTGCTTCCTTTTCAGTTAGCTGTGAAGGAATTTACCTTGTAAAAACTACCAGTAAGCCCGCATACTGTTTGAATAGTAAGACACTGGTTTTTATATGGAAGGATAATTTTAAATACTTGAATAATCATAGTGGGCATGCTTACATGTAACACGTAAGGGCGGTGATCATAGTTTAGTGGAAAAACAGTTGTCCCTTGTAACTAGTATAAGGAAAAAAACTGACACTTTTATGTTGAGTTGTGTTCCCATTTCTAGACTGAAACGCACCTGTAATTGCCCTGTGTGCTAGGAATGGAACTGAGGGCCAACGAAAGGTGCTGCTCCCTGGATGGCGACGCGGACAGGATTGTCTACTACTACCGCGATGCGGGGGGCCGCTTCCGCCTCGTGGACGGGGACAAGATCGCCGCGCTGCTCAGCAGCTTCCTCAGAGAGCTCCTGCTGCAGGTGCGCCGGGGCTCGCGGTGGGCGGTGCCGCGGCGGTGGGCGGTGCCGCGGCGGTGGGCGGTGCCGCGGCGGTCAGCCGAGTTCGGGGAGTGCCTGTGCCTGCGGCTGCAAGACGCAGAAGGAGACGGGGACTCCAGTCGCTTCAGCTTTGGGGAGCTGGTCCGGGAATCTGAAGTTAACCCTCGTCTTTGAGTCACTTGTTGCACAAACCAAAGCACCGCTGAAGTCGTGGACACCTTGGTCGTCCTTTAGAACTTTGTTGCTTTTTTTAAATTTTTTAATTGTTTTGTAGTGTCTTTTGATGTGAGATCGTTACTGTTTTTGTCTAGATTGGAGAAAATCTGAACATCGGCGTTGTTCAAACTGCGTACGCCAATGGGAGTTCAACACGGTTTCTTGAAGAAGTTATGAAGGTACGAACCATTTCCATTTTCTGGTGGTTTCTTAATTCCATTGTAAGTTATTTCCGTGGGGAGAATAATACCCTCATAAAACTAAATAAGTTGTGCATGAAGCTGAACTGTCGTCCTTATAAGCTAAATAGAAACCAAGAGAAAAAATCGAACTGTCCCTGACGCAGAAAGAGACTTCTGCTTAGCAGCCTCTCAGATCGCCTGTGGGGGGGGGGGGGTCACGGGTCTGACCTCACGCTTGCTCAGTAACAAAGCCGTTCCTCGCTCTCCTCCTGGGGAGGAGCTTTCTGGGTTGGGCGGCTGTGGTCCTCCTCATTTCCCGGGTCCGCCCGCCCTCCCTGCCGCCCTGCTCTGACGGGGTGCCGGGGCGCTCAGGGCCGGAGCTGGGTCCTGTCTCCTTTGCTCCGTCTCTGGCTGCTGTAGTGTCCTCCAACTGTCGTGTGCGCCTGTGCAAGCTCCTGCATTCTGCTAGTTATTTTTGCCTTTCCATTCATTTTAAAGCAGGAATGTCAGAACCAGGCTCCTGCAGGATCCGGGCAGGTGAGGTGAACGAGGACAGGTGGATAGGGACCAGGAGGAGTGTGCCCACGCCAGCTGCTCTCACCTTAAGTCAGATTCTTCTAGAGGGGCTGAAAACATGACTTCCATGGGAATTTCCTACTTGTTAAGTCTTGGCAACTGATTTAAAAAGGAAAAGAAATAGTGGATAGTCACAAAAGAATGTATTCGGAGGCTGGAGTTTGTGACCTGATTTAAGGATTGGGCAAAAGCGGGTTTACAGTTGTGAGTACGTGAAACAACAATTTATTGTATTATTTTCCGTGTGAATGACTGTAAACCTCCTTCTGCCCCACCCTGTGTGTGGTTACAGTAAGGTTACTCAAGGGACTCCCCTATGGGGCCCAGTTGCCTGCCTTTCATGGGGATTTTTCAGTACTTAAGGTTGTTTTAGTAGTTTAATTACATTTTTGTGTCTTAAAAATTTCATAGGTAACATGCCTTGTTTAAGAAACTGAGTGTGTCAGAACTGCTTTATCATCACTTTCTAATGGATTAAGTACTTCCAGCCCCAGCAGTTTCTCAGGTTTCCTATATCCAGTCAAATGTCAGTCTTACTGGATCTGGATGTCTTTTTTTTTTTTTTGCAGTTTTGTACTATCGGATTTTTCTGACCATTTTTATCAGATCTGTTCAGGACTTTCTCCGTCCACTGTTGCTAACCCAGCCGCCATAACTTCTCGCTGGGGTCAGTCCTGGGAAGCTCCTAGCAGACCATCTAAGCAGGAGGGTTAGCGAGCAGTGGCCTGCGGGCCACGCCGGGCCTGCCACCCGTTGGTGGTTTCGTGGGCGTGCAGCCATGCTCGTGTGCTTCTGCCTTGTCTGTGGCTGCCTGCTCACCAGTGACAGAATTGAGCAGTTGTCACAGAGAGCATGCGGCCTGCAAGCCTAACACATTTGTCCGGCCCCTGACAGTAAAAGCCTGCAGGCCCCTGCTCGGAGCCCCTCTCCGCACTGGAGCTGAGCCTCTGAAGCAGATGGCGCCACTCCCCCACGTGCAGTCTTGCACGACTTTACAAGGAGACTGTCACCTCTCTCACCTTGCTTCTCCCTCCTCTCCGTGCTCCTAAGTGCCTTCTTTCCCATGGTAACCACTCTGGCTTCCATTGCTTCGTCTTCCTCACTAGGTTGAGCTCCAGGTTTTGTTCCCTGTTAATATTCCTGGATGGTTGGTACACAGTAAGTTTGCTGATTGAATAACTGTCATGTTTTTACAAATGTTTCATAGGTGCCAGTCTACTGTACTAAAACTGGTGTAAAACATTTGCACCACAAGGCTCAAGAATTTGATGTTGGAGTTTATTTTGAAGCAAATGGGCACGGCACAGTAAGTTCTCTCAAACAATTACGACTTTAGCTGGCACTGTTTAGTTTTGGTGGGACTTCTGTATCTGGGTAATGGTGGGTGATACTTCTGCGTTGTTGATTGGGATGGTGGTACAATTTGATTATTTGGTTAACTTAGTAACTTTTTATGTGCGGTAAAACTGGGTCTCTTTTAGATTGCGGTGATATTTTTTGAGTGTGAAGAAATAATGCCAATTTGTTCTTACAGTATAGTTTCTTACAGAAATGTACTTTTTAATTTTCATGAGCAGATTGTGTATATAGATCATTTAAAATATTTTTTGTCAACTGGCCATAGGTGGTAAAAGGGAAAGTACAGCAGGTGTGGTAAATTGAAAAGTGTTGGATAGCTGGATAATTAAGTTATAAACAACTGAAAATGAGTTTAAAGTAATTAGGAGTTAAGTATATGTGTGTATATATATATTTTACAGTGTTCTTAACAATGCTTTTAAAAAGTTTTTTGAGATACAACTCACCTACCACAAAATTCACAGTTTGAAGGGGTATTAAGTGGTTGCTAGTATATCCATAAGGTTCATAATTTTTCTTTAAATGTTTTATACATCACCTTATTTCATACTTGGATTTGAGGTGACCAACACAAATAGTTATCTAGGTCAAATAAGTTTCCTCATTAATTTTAAAATTGGCTTCTAGGGCAATGAATGCAAGTAGAAGAAAAATACCTTCTTAGAAAATACAAGTAAAATAAACTTCGGTGATCTAATGTGGGGGTTGGTAAATGAACATAAAGGGCAGACAGTAAATGTCTCAGGCTTCAAGACGGTAATGTCTGTGTTGCAGCTGGTCAGCTCTGCTGGCTTAGGGTGAATGATGGGTATGCCTGTGTCAGTCAGGTAAGTGACCAGCCTGCGCCTCAGTTTACCAACAAGCATTTCAGCAAGCGGCTGAACATGGTATGCTACCCCTCCTTAGCACTGGGCGTCTGAGGGCACCGAAATCATGGGCAAGGTATTTCAGAACGATGGAAATCCTACGGAGCATGATGTGCAATAAATGTTCACGGCACTATTTGCCATAATGTGATAAACATGGGGGCTCTTTCTACTTTTGCTTAGCTTTTGTCCTTTAGGACACAAAAATATACCAGCTGCAGTGAATTACGTTCTTCAAGGTAAAATGGATAGAGGTAGGCTTAGGGCACCTCGCTGCACAGAGCTGGTTTACCTGGCTGAGGGACAACCATAATGAGCCCATGTATGTGAGCACCTTTGCCAAGGTGCTATTTTCTTTGTAATCAGCTCTTCGAAAGAAATTTTTTTATCCTCACCCGAGGATATTTTTTCATTGCTTTTAGAGGAAGAGAAACATTGATTGGTTGCCTTCTGTATGTGCCCTGACTGGGAATTGAACCCCCAGCCCTTTGGTTACGGGATGATGCTTAAACTGACTGAGCCACCCCAGCAAGGGCAGCTCTTTGAATTTTGATAACAAGTTTTATAATCCATAAAGGAACTTCTTTGCTAGTAATATCTTTTGGGCTTTGATCTTACATTAATTATGCACCTTATAAAAGGCTGCCATTATTTTTCCCCTTAATTTCTTCCACTTGGGAGTTTCGAAAGTGGTTCAGCTAGTATGGTAGTACTTATGACTGGGTCTGTGGTGGAGCTAGGTGGTTTTTGTACCCTTTCATTGCAGGTACTGTTTAGTAAAGCTGCTGAAACGAAGATAAAACAACTAGCAAAGGAATCAGAAGATGAGAAAAGGAAAGCTGCTAAGATGCTTGAAAACATCATCGATTTATTTAACCAGGTAGAACTGATGGGGTGGCGGGCTCTTGGTTACCTGTTCAGAAGGCGGACAAAACGGTGGGCTACGTATAAAAGATTAAAGCGGTGCTTCCTCACGACAGTGGTGCACACGGTTGGGGTTTACGTTGGCATGTCAGGGACAGGGCCTCTGCGTGCTGCTTCCACCCTTCATTTTGTGATGAGAAGTTTCTAGTGTAATGAGTAGCTTCCACCTGTAGCGACAAGGTTCAACTACTGAGTATAGATTTGACTAAATGTGTTTTTTTGAAGCCTGTTTTCTCAGGGAAATTCAGGAAAAGTAATTGGTTGTCTCACATGGCTCAGATTGTTGGGACTCGAATGTAGCTGAGGGCGGTGCAGAGCGAGCAAGAATCACAGGACATGGCAAAGTGGTGGGAGTAACACTGAGCATCTTGTGCACTTTGGACACTTTACGTACCTTGTCCTGTAATCCTTTCATTAACACAGGGAGAGGGGTTATTACACTTGTCACTTCATAAGGCTTCTAGCTACTAAGTGGCAGAATATGGCTTCAGCTTCAGGTGTCTTACACGAAAGCTCATATTCCTTCACTGCGTTGCATGATGCCTTCTATCATGGTGTACTAATCTTCTAAAGAATCTAGATATAAAGAAAAAAAATTGAGTCTTAGAATGTTAATGCTGGAACCTTAAGAGCTATCCAGTCTGATTTCACTTTGTAGCTAAGGAGGAAGATTAAAGGCAAGTTTCTCCAGAGCTAGTTTCAGTTCTCATTAATGTTCATCTTTGTACTTATCCCCACCAGCTGATAACGCTGCGTGGAGCGGGGAGGATGCACAGGGACAGGTTGGTTTTCCAAGACACACTCACGTCTTAGCTTTCCGCGCATCAGAGCAGTCTCTCCCCGCCCTGCAGGCAGCGGGTGACGCTATTTCCGACCTGCTGGTGATCGAGGCCGTCCTGGCCGTGAAGGGCCTGACTGTGCAGCAGTGGGACGCGCTCTACACGGATCTTCCCAACAGGCAGCGCAAAGTGAAGGTGGGGCCACGCTCTTAAAATTCCTTTTCTAGAAGTTAGAAGCTGTTACTTCAAGTCTCACTTTATAAAAATATTTCCCCATATGTACATATTACATAGAGAATAATGCCTTACATTATCTAATTATATTTTCTTCTCTTTAAAAATTACAGAGGAGCTCTTAAAGTATTTGGTTTCCAAACTTATAAATAATGATGTCACTTTATTATGAAAAATTTAAAACATACAAATAGAACAAAATAATGAGCCCCTGAGTACCCAGATTCAACAGATTTTTATTGTCCTAAACATTCTCCACATCCCACATTATTTTGAAGCAAATCCTGGATAGCCTATCATTTTGAGTGAAAATATTCTTGGTTCACAGATTACTTCCTGAGGCTAGATGCTGAGTAGAAACCTGTGGATTCAAAGGGAGAAAGTTTTTACAAGGCATTTTAGATAAGTGGCTAATTGATTTCTACATAGATTTATACCAGTTTACACACTCTCACAACAGATTTGTGAGAGAGAAAATTCAGAGTTCACAGAAATGGCTGCTGATTGTTCAGATTAGTTTTTGGCATACTTAGGAGAGTCTCAGCATGATCTTCCTATATAATAGGTAGTTTTTTTAAAAAGGGTAAGTGGCAACCTAAGGTTATTTGATTAATGCCTTAAGTCATACAGTATTTACTGGCCATTACTTTAGTGGTAAGTGTAAGACATAGTCTATGGAAATGGTACTTCTTTTTGCTAAAGGTAATTCTTTATAGACTGAAGAAACTGTATAAATATTTTGAACTTAATAACAGATATTAAGAAATGATAGAATTTTAAAACTTTAATGCAATTTCATGGCACACTTAATCTGGAACTTCACTCTCTGTTGTATCTGTGATACAGTAAACGGAAATGCACTGTTAAAATAAAGTGGCCATTGTCCTTTGGTGGGAATTGTGGTGAACAGCTTAAGCTTCTAAAAGGGAGTGAAATGCGAAATGCTTTGGCACAGGTTGCCGACAGGCAAGTTATTAGCACTACCGATGCTGAGAGGCAAGCCGTCACACCCCCAGGACTCCAGGAGGCCATCGACAACCTGGTGAGGAAGTACAAGCTTGCCCGCGCCTTCGTCCGGCCCTCTGGGACTGAAGATGTAGTCCGAGTGTACGCAGAAGCAGACTCGCAGGTAAGCTGGCACGGTTCTAGAAAAATGTGCAGCGAGAGTCCCATAACAGCGTAGGTAGTGGTGGTGGTAAGGATTTAATGTCTTTCATACTTGTTTATGGAGCCTTTTAGGTTCATTTTAAGACTACAAAATTATACCCACTTAGTTTATTTCCCTAAATAATTTTCTTTTGATTTACTCGGCACTTCCTGAAAGTGTCATAATTCTAATTGTGGAATGAGTTAATTAGTAGGTACTTAGTCTGACTCATTAAACTTATGTAGACTGAAATAGATTATCCAGTTTTTCGCTTATAAAAACAACCAAGTTGGAGGTTCATTTCTAAATCAAATGGTATCATCATCCATGCTGCCTGAAATTCATCTTTGTCTCTGGACTCTTAATTTGCTTTTCAAAATGTTTCTGTTAAATGACAGTCTTGCTCCGTGCTACTGCTGTTTTTGTGATAGGGCAAGACTGTGGTCTAGAGCTTTACAATTTGCCCTCTCAGTAGTCTTTTCCATCGCCGTAACCTTGATAAAAATGTTTGCACAGCAGAGCGAGAGTGGAGTAGATGGAAGAGGGACTCAGGGAGACACTTCCAGTTAACGTACACAGTAGCTGGCAGTTTCTTTGCAGAAGCCTAGGCCATCTCGGAATGTAGGAAATAGACAGGGTCTGGCACAACTAACCCCTTTTCTTCTATTACAAACTCTTATTGCAGAATCATAAGCGTGTGATTCTGAAACGCAGCATCACGCTCAGGCACGCCGTGTGACAGTGTAGGTGACATGTTCACGTTGCTCGTGCTCTCCCGAGGGAGAGTCACACACCCTACCAACCTCACTTCAGGAAGCCGTGCTTCCGCGGGACCCTGCATTTACTCACTAGACGGTGGCCGAGGACGGGCCGTAAGAGTAGCTTACTGTCAGCTAGGTATGGCCTCGTTGCCTTCGAGGACTAGGTTTCATTACGTTTATTCAGTTTTGAAATAATTTTATTATTTAAGAACTTACCTTATTTGGAAGACTTTGGCTTGTTTTCCATTTACTTAAGGGTCTTGGAATTTGCTACTGAAAGATGAAAAAAGAAACGTTTTCATCTTAATATGTTAGTGAAGCCATCAGGAGGCGCGCTGCCCTTCTCTCACAGGGGCAGGTAACATGGTAGATGCTGCCCCTCCCCCCATCTAATCAATTTCCGTGTAATTTTCAGGAGAGCGCGGACAGCCTTGCCCACGAAGTGAGCCTGGCAGTGTTTCAGCTGGCTGGAGGCGTGGGGGATCGTCCCCAACCAGGTTTCTGAAGGCGAGTTTTGTATCTTGACAAACTGGGTTTTTAAAAAGTTTTTACACGACAATAGTACTGCCATTGTGACAGGTTCAGACACATTTATAATCATGTTCCCCGCACCTTACTGGGTTATTTCTAGATCTGATTACTTTTCTTACACACTACCAGCATAATTCTTCAGAAATGGCTAAGCGTTATGCTTGTTAAATTCATTTTTTTTTTAAATGAAACTTAAAATGAAACTTACCTCTAGTTTCAGTCTCACTAATGTGAAATATTGGCACTTGCATGTATGATTATAATATATGCTGGGAAAGATTCGTGAGGGCTGCCGGAAAATTAAATCGTATTTATTGCCAACACCGTGGGGGATGTCTCTTCTGTTGCCATCACCTAACCAGTCTTCACCGTTGTTGATGTGGGTGCAGAGAGTGGAAGGCTTTACGCCACTGGTTTCCCCACAGCAGCGCCTTCAGAGCGATTCTTAAGTGACCTACCTCGGAAGTTACCGCCCCCGGAACTCAGGTGTGACTGGAGGCTGCACATCTCTGTCCTGAGGTGGAGAGGCTCCTGCCACACTTACAAGGGTGCAGGTCCCAGCTTCAGTTACTCTTTCCTCCTCTCAGGGAAGGCGTGTGGGCAGAAACTAACTGTGATACGTTACCAGTCCTCCGAGAGGAGAAGACCATTCTCACACTAAAATGCGGTCAATAACAAGTAAGGAAACTCCAACCAAACTAAATTAGTGAAGCTTGAAACCAGCAGAAAAAAATGTGCAGTGTGTATTTCGCAGGTTTAGGACAACTGAGGACAGTAAAACAGTGGGCTGTATGGGTGTATATATAGAGCTCTCTCAGGCACCGTAATCAACATGAGCCAACAATGATATTTAAACGTGATCCAGGCCGCACTCAGACATTTGCTCTTATTTACAAATATTTAAATTAAATACAACCTGAAATATGTTTTGTTACATACAAAAAAAAAACTATACAACTCAGAGTAATGTTTAAGTGATCACATTTACATTTAAACTAAATGGAACCATTTGTGGTTCTCAAGTTTTTATCACCCCTTCCAGAAAATCCTTTTCTACCATTTCTTCTATTTTTTGCCTGGCTTTGCTGGAAAATGGTTTGTGATTTTCCAGTTTGATGTCCTTGTTAGGGAAGGTGTTTGCGTAGAGGATGGGGCTCCCTGAGTGTCCTGCGCATCGGCTGGTAACCTTGCTGTTGAAGACTTGGCTGAGCACGTTGAAGAAGGGCAGCAGCTGCTCAATGCTGCGCACGGTGCAGACGGTGAGCAGCAAGTGCCCTGGCTCCCAGCCCAGCGTTCTCCCTGAGTTGTCTTCCTCTGGGTTTTTCTGCAGAAAACAGAACGGGAATTAACAGGTGATGTAGTGCAGGGGTGTCGAACTCATTTTCACCTGGGGCCACATCCGCCTTGCGGTTGCCTTCCAGGGGCCGAATGTAATTTTAGAGCTGTGTAGATGTAACTACTCCTTAGCAGTTAAGCAACAGCTGGGCACTGCTGCCGGGCAGAAACAAGGTGCCTGCAGGCCTTGCGTTTGCCACCTGGGATGTAGTACATGAGAACACTTCAAAGGGTATGAACATCAGCAACCAGTTAAACACAAATGAGGACACTGCATCTTCGTTCCAGACAGTTCTTGCTTCTGAGGCCTTCTGGTACCAGTTATTAAGTGAGTATGGAGCAGTCTAACACTGAAGTATAAGGAAGCTTAGCATAATTGGTTTGCGATAAGGAGAGTCAAATATTACAAGCTTATTGTGTGCTTTGCATATACTCAAAAAGCTCCCAGATTTCTGGACTCCCACTAATGTAACCAAGGACTGGGTCACAAAATGACTACAGAAGAAGCCTGGAAGAGACAAAGTGTTACACATTTCATCATTAGTAAATCAGTTAATTCCGTTTAACCAAATGGCTTAAACTTGCCACAGATGGTAGGCGAGCCCAAACTGAGTAATTGTCGTCAGCAAAGAGAAAGGAGGGGAGATGCTGTCTGCTCCTGTGCTGCACAATGTGGGGAGGAAAGCGGAAACGGGGTAATTGGGTGAGTGTCCTCGCTCTGCCATTTACTTACTATGGAGTATTCCTGGGCAAGACACACAAAGGTTCCTCACTTATAAAATGGGGAAATCCACCTTGCAGCAGTAAACTCAAATGAGAATGTACGTGAAGATCCTGTCAACTAAATGAACGCAAGATAGTTAATAGTGAGAAGCTAGTTTGAGAAGTCAACTAAACAAACACAGTTGTTAGACATCAGTCTATCTGGAAAAATGTGTAAGAACCAAAGATGACTTCTGGTCAAGATGGAGGCATAAGTAATAAATACGCTTCACCTCCTCACACAACTACAGCAAAAATTACAACTTTCACAGAACAAATATCACCCAGATTTGTCAGAAAATCCAGCTGTATGGAAGTCTGACAACCAAGGATTTGAAGAAGCCACATCCTCCAGATGGGTGCCTTTTCTACAAGAGGCCAAGCTACTGAGACAGAGTCAAACAGCTCTACCTCATGCACAGAAACAAACCCAGGGAGGCTGCCAAATGGGGGAGACAAAGAAATATGGCCCAAATGGAAGAACAGAACAAGATCCCAGAAAAAGTACTAAGCGAAATGGAGATAACCTATCAGGCGCAGAGTTCAAAATACTAGTTGTTGGGACGCTCAAAGAAGCCACTGGGTACTGCCCAGTGATAAAAGGACCCGGGCAGAAATGAAGGTTGCATTAAGTGAAATAAACACCTACAGGGAGCCAACAGTGGAGAGGATGAAGTTGAGAATGAACGATTTGGAACGTAAGGAAAAAAGCATTCAATCAGAATAGCAAGAGGGAAAAAATTTAAAAAAAAAATGAGGATAGAATGAGGAGCTGCTGGGACATCTCCAAAAATACCAGTATCTGAATCAGGGGTGCAAGAAGGAGAAGAGCAAGAAATTGGAAAATTAGTTGAAAAAATAATGAAAGCAATCTTCCCTAGTTTGGTGGAGGAAACAGACATACAAGTCCAGGAAGCACAGAGAGTCCTAAACAGGTTGGATCCAAAGAGGACCACACTAAGACACATCATAATTAAAATGCCAAATTTAAAAGACAGAATCTTAAAAGCAGCAAGAGAAAAGCAGACAGTTACCTACAAAGGCGTTCCCATAAGACTGTCAGCTGACTTCTCAAAAGAAACTTTGCAGGCTAGAAGGGCTGGCAAGAAGTATTCAAAGTGATGAAAAGCAAGGACGTACAACCTAGATTACTTTAGCCAGCAAATCTATCATTTAGAATGGAAGGGCAGATAGTGTTTCTGGGACAAGGTAAAATTAAAGGAGTTCATCATCACCAAGCCCTTATTTATATGAAATATAAGGAATTATATAGGGTCCAGCAGAAGTAACGCCTGCTTGAGTGGTTAGTAAGGTGTTAATACGGGGGTTGTAATTTATAGTTTTAATGTGAATATTTCACCTAAAATGTGTGATATGTTACAGGATTACATTCTTATGATTTTGTAATAAAAAAGGTATTATTTGTGCTGAACCCTATATAAGAAAAAAATCAAAACTGAACATTAAAATGGCACAAATTCACAGCTATCAGGCACTGAATCTAAAAAACAAACTGAGTGAACAAGCAGAACAGGAACAGAATCACAGAAAGATCATTTGGAGGGTTAATCAGCTGGGAGGGGGAAGGAAGAGAATTGGGAAAAAGGTGCAGGGATTAAGAAGTATAAATTGGTAGGTACAGAATAGATGAGAAGCCAAAGAACTTACATGCATGACCCATGGACATGAACTAAGGGGAGGTTTGCTGGAGGGAATGGGGGTACCGAGTAGAGGGGGACAAAGGGGGAAATTGGGACAACTAATAGCATAATCAAAATATATTTTTAAAAAAACTAAAAGATGTTTGAACTTGAGCAGACTCAGATATGAAAACACAGAGTAGAGATAAAAGAAAAGAAACCAAGTGGCACTTAGGAAGCTAATTACAATCTGTCATGTTGGTTATAAAAGGAGTTTGCCTTCCAAGATCAGATGTTGCCAAGACAGTTTCGTCGTTTACCTAATATCTTAATATCTCTAGTTTCCTAGTTGAGAAAGGAGATGCAGAATCCAGCTTATTTTTTTTGTGTGCACTTACAGATTTGTTTGCTTATTGAAAAATAAAATCCTGAGAAGGGAAAATAAGTTGAAGTTAAAACAGAAGACGAGGAGTAAACAAGAAAAGATCATCTACTTCTGGGTGGCCAAGACCCCCAGCCCTCTCTCAGTTACGTTCGCAGTAACCTAACCTCCGTTCTTCACGACAGGACGCACAAGGTCCTCCTCTCTCTCGGCTGTGGCACTTGCTCTAGTGACAGTCTTGGGACTGACTTTCACATCACGGACAACCATTAGCTGGCTGACTGTACCATCTTTGGTTCCCTAAATCACACTGCAGTTCAGTGGTACCTAAAAGGCATACAACATCATCCTGAAGTAAAATGAGTAACACGTTGAACCGTCTACGTAACTATTTTCCAATGTTAAGGAACTAGTAAGGTTTATGTCCTTGTCCAGATGTACCTTTAAGAGAGGGACTTGTACTGAGCTCTTGGCCAAGAAGAATGACTTCTTTTAATGTTCTGCTTTTCTTAATCAGAACCACTTCCCTCAATAAGAAATGAAAAGTCAAGCATGTTTCCACACAACCGATTTCTTCTTTCACTTCAACAATCTACACTTAAAGAAAGACTTCCTTCCTCTTTACCTCTCTCATACTTGTTGAAATTCAGACCTGGGTTTGTGTGTCAGTATTTGGTCCCGATGTGGCAACTTTTGCTGCCATATCACAAGCATCAAAAAGCCACCCTCACCTGATGCTTGGTCATCTCCAATCCCTCCAAAATCACTGTCTTAAAGTCCTCCTCCTTGTCCTGTGGAAGGAAAGAGGAGAACTCATAGCCTGTGTTCCACGAAAGTGTGCTCGGCCATGAAGACCTTGTTTATAGTGTTTTGGGGAAATGCCTTTCAATCAAAACTTTTCTTATTCTGTGGAATCAGTTTTAAACAAAAGACTGTCATGTTTATTCCTTAGATAAGGGAGGAGTCTCATAAAAAATGCTCACTACTAATGAGATGCAGGGATGACGGTGTACATGTGCTTGGGGTCATATATAACTCCCTTGTTTCTGGATTTGCTATCATGACTATTTTTTCAAACCCTGTGATATCAAAATGAAAGTCCTTAAGTCCTGTCCTAAACTCTGCCCAACTTTCATCTTCATTTTTGTCCTTTCACTTGGTTCCTAAAGAAATAACTTGATTATAAATCAAGTTCCTTGTATCTGTAAATTACTTTTTAATCACTTTCCTCCATTCCATTTTCTACAGTTTGTGGAATGCAGTTAGGAGCTGCTGCCTGAATAGGGGACCCCAGAAAACTGGAAAATTTCTGAGCACTCAAAGCACATTCTGAAAACTAGGACTCAAAAGACAACCCAGATTATCCCCAAATTGTACAATTTATTTTTTAAATTTTGGAATGTGAAAGGCAAGACTTCTAAAAGAAGGCCCATTGGTGAGCAGGCTAAGTTCATTACAAGTGACCCTTGAACACCACAGGTTTGAACTGTGTAGGTCCACCTACACAGAGATTTTTTTTTTCCAGTAAATCCTGTGAACTTTTTTTACTTCAAATTTTAACATTTTCTTTTTGCTAGCTTACTTTATTGTAAGAATACAGTATATAATACATGTATCATACAAAATATGTGTTAATTAACTATGTTATTGGTAGGGCCAATAGCAGGCTATTAGTAGTTAAGATTTGGGGAGTCAAAAGGTATACATGGATTTTCAACTGTGGCTGGTCGGTGCCCCTAACCCCCACGTTGTTCAAGGGTCAACTTGACTATTTTCTTGGGCAAAGATCTCTAATTACGATACATACTGAAAAATACAGAGTATGTAACACAATATAAATATATTTTACAAATGTTATCTTCTTACAGACAAAAAGGAAAGAATGGGATCGATACCTTTGCCCTTTTTCGAAGAAGTTTTGCTAGTCGTACTACATAAGGTTTAAATTCCCGTTGATGTATGCCTTGTCTTCTGACTTCCAAACCGGAGTCATCTGAGGCTTCCGGAATAAAGGCCCATCGGTACCTACGTAGAGAAGAATGATTTCCATCAACCTTAGGAACAGACTTCGCGCCATGTAAGGCAAGGACACACAAATACAGTAGGAAGATTCGATAGATGTGTCACTTGGTGTGTTTTTCTGAACTTGATCCCTTGTCAGTAAATGCAGATGCTGCTGACTGCCTCACGGAACTGTAACAAGTCAATGAATACATGAACTTGTAAGGTGCTCACCACTATTTTTTTCCTGAGCACAAAGCAAGTCCTCAACAAATGTTTCCATCGTTAATAGGCAAAATTTCCACCATATACTTGCCCAGATGTTCCCTAACTGCATAGTAAGGGGGCAAAGAATAATTTAAGGAAAGTTGAAGTAGGACTTATTTCATACCTCACGTATTTTTTATTTTTGTCTTTTATAAATAATATACTGATACGGAAAAAGCTGGCCAGGAGTAAAGGGTGTACCAAAGAGAGGGAGCCTCCCTCCCACTGAGGAATCAGCAGCACCAGCCTCGTGTCCACCCCGCGTTTAAGCGGAAGGGAGCACGTGTTCATGCAGCCCTCCTCTTCAAACAAAACACGACGGCGTCTTTCATTACATACTTGGAGACAGCATCATATAAAATTCCATTCTTGTTAATAGCTGCACAGAGCCCCAGTGTTTGAAGGTGCTGATTTAACCAGTTTCCTGACTGTGCATTTTCTTGCTTTTACACAAAGTGTCGTAACAGACACCCTCACATACCATTGATTTTGCGCACATCTGAGAACGCGCTAGTCAGGTAAACTTTTGGGTGTAACGGAATTACTGGCTTAATGAGAATGTGTATTTTGAATTTTCACAAGTACAGCCTCTTCAGAGAGCAACTGGACAGTATCAGTGTGTACTTCCACAAGTCTAAGAATGCCTCTGTTGTTAGGGTAAAAGGAAAGAAATACACTTTTACATCTTTACCATTCCTGATAGCAATTTATAATTGTAATAGGAATTTCTCTCTTTAGCATGTCTGAGCACCTGCCTAAGCTAAGAAGCCATCACTCTCTTACGAACCATGAGCGCTCTGTCTCAGTGGCCCATTTTTCTATTGGGTTATCATGGTAAACAAATTGGACTTCCGTCACAGCTCTTCCCAACTCGCTGCTGCCTTTCAAACGTGGTGTCTCAGTCACACCAGACTTAATTTTGTATGTAGTTAAACTGGCAACTGTTTTGAGCTTCTGAAGTAGTCATGCTTAGAAAGGTATTACTTGCAAGATTAAATTCCCCATGCTATACAGCTTTATAGACTTTTTTAAAAAAGACAGAACTTTAAAAAAAAAAATGTAGTTGTTATTACAGCGTATTTCATCCCTTTCCAGTAACACTCTCTCAACAAGTAAAGAAGACAAACTCATTTTGGTTCTCCTTGTGGAAGCTAAAAAGCCAAGACTGTAAGCACTACTACTTAATGTTGTTCTTCCTCAAGCCCTGAGGATAAACATCCTAAATAATTCTGGCCGCTTTCCTGCGGTCCTGCTTATTATCCTTTCCTGAATTTCTTTAGGAGTAACATCAGTTTAACAGATACCCAACCGCTGAAATTTGTCAAGCAACAGATCTATATGGTTTTCAAATGCAGAAAAACAAAGAAAAAAGAAACTGGAATTAATCTAAAAATAACTTACAGTTCTTACCAGTACATTTAATGAAAAGTAAGCTTGTGAAATAGCAATTTTTGGAGAGTAAAGCATGTTCAAATACAGAAAGATCCTGATAACCTTTATCTTACTGTATTCCAGAAGAGTAACATTGCACAATGTAACATATAAGTACATGTTTCATCACGTGGACAAAGTTTCTAATCTTAGCTCTATTTTGATGAAACTAATATAGTTTGCCTATTATTTAAAAATTTAAATCTGAGAAACTGTAATTAAGTATTTTTGAGCACTTATGAACAAGGCATGGAGAAAATTTACTTACATTTATTTTCTCCCTCTTCCCCTCTGCCATCTCCAGTTCGGTTCATTATAAAACAGCCTTCTTGACTCACTCTTGCCCATCTGCAGTCCTTTCTTCAAAGCAAAACCTCTAAAATCCCCAGCTGATCACAGCACTTTACTCCCCAGGATGCTTCAGAGGCTTCCCACTGCCTCAGGTGGAAGTCCAAGTTCTCTAACAGCTCACAAGGCTGTGTAATTCGTAACTCAGTCCCGTTCACCCTCTTTCAACATTCTGCCCCAGCAATACTCATCGTTCAGTACTTCCAACACAGCACCTCTCCTCCACCCCTATGTCTTCACACACGGACCTCCCCCAACCCTTCCCTCTCACACCTCAGCATAAAGCTCCCTCATGGCCTGCTCTGACCCTCAAAACCAGGCGGGGGCCACTGCTGTGTGGCTTCACAGCATCTTGGACCGTATCTGCTATCAAATCATGTGTTTAACTGTGTCTTACACTAGACTTGAAGCTGGTGAATCATGTACCCCTGCGCCTTACCTCCTGTGGTACTCAATTTGTTGAATGGTCTGTTAGTTTTCATACATCCATAGAAACTATTTACTTCCAGTAACTGTCCTACCATCACCCAACAGAATTACACTTCAATAAAAATAGTACAATTTACAAAAAAACTTTAAAATTAGTCTTAGAAATCAGTGACCAAAGCAAATGCATTTTCAAAAATACCCTTTTAACATCCTTTTACTTACATCTGAAACTGAGGAAGATTTTCAGAGGGCAATGCCAGGGCCAAATCCAAAAATTTGCAGGCAGAGAGATAGAGGTTTAGCCATCGTTGGCTGTTATATGAAGTAGAGAAGCCATTGCCTCCCGTGTAGGTCGTCTCCAGCCCAGCCACAGAGGGGCCCGAAGTCCTGTAAGCAGGAGACTGTGTGGTCAGGAGCTGCACCTGGTTACTAACAGGCAATTCCTGGAAATTCTCTAAGTGCCAACTAACATTTTTCATAGTCATTCTGGAAAGTGTAATGACTAAGCAAGGTTATAACCTTAAATTTAGCTGTTCTCAAACCAAAAAGTATCTCTTGTTCTTTAAACTGCATTAAAGATAGTACAGAATAACTTGTGTTACACCCAAGAAGTAGAAAAATACAAGGTGTGACCAAGAGGACCACTCCTCAGTGTTCTCCAAGGGGGCGAGGGGCCAGGGCTCTAGAATAACACAGTTCCTCCTACCGGGAACTGTCTCACAAACCTGGCTCTGTCAAAGGATAAACTATTCAAGGCATAATGGTCTTAAAGGAACTTTGCAATTTGTAAACTTACTTGTACAAAAATTGTTTTTTTTTTTGGGGGGGGGGGCAGAGCCAGCTGAGGCTTTATTTTGGGAAAAAACACTTGATTTGGCTTTCAGGTGGGGGCATGGGTAACAGGCAGCGCCCCAGGCAGTCAGTGCCCCCAACCCAAGGGGGAGCTGAGGCCCAGGGCCGCGCCTTGGGTGGATCTCTGTGCCTTCCACTCCCCTACAGAGCTCCTTTCCCATAGGCTTGGAGGACAGGAGGAACTGCGGTAGTCATTCACTTGGACAGGACATCAGAGGACTCAGACACCAGCTTCCCATTGCGGGTCTCAATCTTCTTCACAACCACCATCTTGGAGGAGCTGGTGCTGGTAGGGCTGAAGGAGCCAGAGCTCCTGCCAGAGTCCAGGCTGGCGTTGAGGTTCCTGTAAGCCAGACTCAGCCCACCTGAGTAGCCACTGGTGGTCTTGGTGTGGGTACTCAGGTTCTGCCTCCCAGGCTCCAGCTGGCTCTCCTCGCCGTCCAGCAGCTTGCGGTAGGTGGCAATCTCCACCTCCAGGGCCAGCTTGGCATTCATGAGCTCCTGGTACTCACGGAGCCTCTAGGCCATGTCCTATTTGGTGGCTCCCAGAGCAGCTTCCAGCTCTGAGCTTAGCCTGAGCATCCTTGATGGCCAGCTCGCCACGCTGCTCAGCATCCTTGATGGTGGCCTCCAGGGAAGCCCTCCGGCTTTTGAGGCCATCCATCTCAGCCTGGATTCTGCTGATGTTCCGGTTAGTCTCAGAAGTCTCCGTCTTCGTGCAACGCACGTCATCCCCGTGCTCCCCAGCCAGTGGCTGCAGCTCCTCATACTTGATCTTGCAGATGGACTCAGCCTCAGCCCGGCTGCAGTTGGCGATCTCCTCGTACTGGGCCTTGACCTCAGCAACAATGCTGTCCAGGTCCAGGGAGCGGCTGTTGTCCATGGACAGCACCACAGACATGTGGGAGATCTGGGCCCGCAGTTCAGGCATCTCCTCCTCGTACAGCTGCCTGTAGAAGCTGACTTCATTGGCCAGCCCTTCCAGGCAGGACTCCAGCTCTACCTTGTTCATGTAAGCATCCACATCCTTCCTGATGAGGACAAATTCATTCTCCGTCTCTGTGCGCTTGTTGATCTCGTCCTCGTACTTATCCTTCAAGTCCTCCACCAGCCCCTGCATGTGCCAAACTCCGCCTCCAGTCCCAGTCTCTCCTGGGCCAGTGTGTCCAGCCGGCACCGAAGGCTGTTGATGTAGGCCTTGAACATGCTGTCCACGTTCCTGCGAGTCTTCTGTTGCTGCTGCAGGGGACTCCACTTGGTCTCCAGAATCTTACTCTGTTGCTCCAGGCTCTGCACCTTATTGATGAAGGAAGCAAACTTGTTGAGGCTCTTGATTGGCTCCTCCTGGTTGGGCACAGCCTGGATGTTGGGGCCCACCTCTCGCTTCACGGGGCTCAGCTGGCTCTGGTTCACATGGATGGCTTTGATGGTCCCCCTGCTCCCAGCTCCACCGAAACCCCTGGCCAGATTCATGCTGGTGCCCAGACCCAGCCAGGAGCTGCTGCTCACCCGGGAAAAGGCCGAGGAGCTGATGCTGGGCCCACTCGAGAACGAGTGGCTGCCGAAGGCCCTGGGGCCAGAGGTGGACACCTTGAAGGACCTCTGGGTCATCCTTACGGACATGGTGGAGGCTGGGGTAGAGGCGAGGAGGCCAAACCAGACAGATTCAAGAAGGAGCCAGAAAGGTGCTTCTCCAAAAATTCTTATGTAAATAAAAATAAGTTCTGTTTAGTCATGCAATAAACTACCTCCATTAAGAAAAATAAAGTTATAATACATTAAATTGAGATCATTCTGGAAAATCTGGACAAATGGGTAACTTAGTGACAGGTCACCTACCATAGTCGGCTGTGCTTGCTTATTTTACGGCCAAGGTCTGACCTACCAAAACCAAAATGGCTTGTGTAGCTGAAACAGTATTATACTGCTTTAAAAATAATTGTGAGGTCAAAGGTCATGAACACTGATAGTTTAAGCCAGTCTAAAATGTGTACAAAATATGTTGAAATATATCCCAACATTAAGTAGACAGCAACAGACTAAATACAAGGTGGAGCAAAATACAGTAGGTCTGCAGTTGTACATATGAAAAATAATACAATAACAACAATGTAAGAATAAACATTTGCATACAACTGTACACCTACTTTAAAAAAATTGATTTTAGACAGGAGGGGGGCGGGCAGAGAGAAGCCTCAAGCTCGCACGCAGCCCCCCCCCCCATCTGTGCGCATGTGCACCTGCCGGCTCCTGCAGGCGGCCCAGACGGGACAGACCGAGGCCGCAACCGCGCGCACCGGGACGACGCTCCCACCAACCAAGCCGCAGGGCCGGGGCTGGCAACCTACTTTTGTATATAAAGTATTTAGAAAAAAACAGTATATGCACTCTCCTGATTGTAACGCTTCGGGTGACTTTAGGGTACTGTGAACACTGACAAGAACACATTGAGCTGAATGACATATTACCGTGAGATATCTTCATCAGCAGTAAGTTCCTGCTCCATCAGTAAAAATACCTGCACCTGAAAACCGTGGAATAAATGTTAAATGTTTTTTTCAAACTGGGTGTTTAATTCTTCTTTCAAGTTATCTTTAGACTATATTTTCATTAATCTAAAAAGAAATTTTAGGATATAACTTCAGGATCTTTATAATTTCTGATAAGAAAACTATGAATGTGCCACAGAACTTTGCTAATAATAATTAGGCAGAGTTGAGATAAAAGCATGCTTTTATCTCGGGTGAATATGGAATAGAATGACAGTTATTAAAAAAAGAAAAATATTGAAGCCAACTTCTTTGTGGGGAGATTACAAATGCTGGGTATTCAGAGCTGTGCATTCCCTTCCCTCTGTTTACCCCCTTCCCCAGCTCAGAGGAGGTGACGGGGCACGGTGTGGGGAGAGGAAGGGACTTGTGTGTGGAGACTTGGGAAGGTTTATCGTTGGGGAGTTTACAAAATCTTCATGAAAAAAGTCTCTCTGAAGCAAGCTTAACTAGGGCAAGTGCTGCACTTAGTAGGTGCCTTAGGTCAGTCCATTTACAGAACACAGGTAACCCATCTGCAGCTACTCCAGAGGTACTGCTACCAGTGGGAACCAGGCCTGGCAGCCATGACAGAGGCAAACAATTGGTACAGAAGAGACTGAATTAAACTGGATCAGACGAAGACCCACAGGGAGCTAATATTCGTGTTGTACACTGGGAAGTTTAAGCTGTACGGAGACGAAGTCGAACTTGTTTTACAACTGTCAACTATTAAAATTGTCAGGAAAGGGCTTACTTAGAGTTTAATTCTCCAAGGTTAGTTTTTCCACAGTAAGCATGCTGACACTAATCACACTGTTTTAGCAGCTACTTGTTCAGTTGTCAGGTCAGCGAAGTTATAACCTGGCTGAATTAAGATTAACTCACAAGTTCTGTGATCATGGTCGGCCAGAGCGAGGTGAGGTGTTGTGGAGACATCCTTAAAAGCAACACTCTGAAAAACAGGAACACTTGAGAGTGAAGAGTTGGCACCTGGGGCAAACGAAGGCTCTCAACCAGTCTCTCTGAAAGAAACGCGGTGTATTGTCAGCAACCAGTGAGAACCACTGTAACGCAGAAGTTTTCTACATAGTCCAGTCCAGTACTTGTCAAGCTTTCTGTGACGGACCAACTTGCTATAAAAACATCCAGTCTGCTGCAGATTGACACTTTTGTAGACTATAATTAAAACGAATCATTAGAAAAATCAAATGTAAAAGACATATAAAGTACGAATGCCATTTTCGTCTCACTAAACAACAGATTCTGTCCAGCTGTTAATGTTTAGAATGCTCACTCTAAGCTCCTGTACTTACCATGAATGAGATGACCAGACCGGTCGGGTCCAGGGCCTGCACCGAGTACCACTGACCCGGTCAGCTCTAGAAATCAGGGCAGTAGCGTGCATGCGGCACATGTGACATCAGATACAAGGGGGCAGGGGAGGAGGAGTCACTTACCTTCTGAGAGAGAGTGTCTCACTAAAAGATGACATCTGTCATCGCAGCCTCATCCCCACAGCGGCAAGCTCCTCCCCGTGCACGTGAAGTGCTCGATCTCCTTCCTGGTTTGCCAACACCTTATTCACTCCCTCCCCTGGCCCTAGGCCGCAGACCTCAAAATGCTCCTTCTGGCCCATCCTTCCTGCTCTGCCTACACTTCAGTCCTCTCCTAAGTGGTCTGTGGCCCCTTCCCCGCAACAAAAACAAGTCTAACGTGCCTGCCTAGGCATGCTTCACAGCCTCATACCTCAGCTTCCAACGTCAGTTCCTAGGAAGCTTCAACCAAATGATAAAGGAGCCCACATTTACACAAGTTCCACAAGCTCAGTGTTTGATTGCTTTTACGCACTAGTGATATTTTTTATTTTAGTAGAAAAAATTTCTAATTTTACATTTGTAATCTACCTCACTTGGCATATTTCATTGCAATTTACAATTTAGGGTTAAGTATTTTCTAAGGAACAAAAACCCCTGCAGATTGGAAGGTAAAGAGAATAGTTTTTCACTATTTACCTTGAATATCTGGAAGATATTTCTGGTACTGGTCAACCTCACTGCTAAAAATAGCAAATGCTAGTCTTTTGAGAAGCATGGCCCTCTGCTCCAGCTCCGCATCTCGATTTGCAAAGAGATTAAGCGAACTGCTTTGAGCCACAGCTACCCGAGCTGAAAAAAAAGAGTGAGAGAGGTTGTGATAGGCGTCCAGATTATTCTGTTATGTATCTGTTTTTAAAAGTGCCTAATCCCCTGCGACACGGGCAAGTGGAAGGAACCCAGGGTGGAGGACTCCGGCTCCTCCCCGGAGCAGAGACGCACACACAAGCCGGAAGGCCAAGGGGCAGGAACTGCGAGGTGGACAGACAGAACATTGAGAACTTTCTGAAGGTAAAATCAGTAACCGTGACATTTTATAAGCCCTTTAATATTTTAAGCCGTCTGCTTAGATCCTTAGAAATAATTTCTGGCCTGGCCCCGCTTGCGTCACCCCTCAGCCCCTGCTCACTCTTCGCAGCCGCGCTGTCTTGCTTGCTTTGCCTTGTTTGCTTGCTTTCCCTTGAACTCACCAAGCTTGCTCCCACCCCAAGACCTTTATAACTTTTGTTTCCTGTGGCCTGGAATACTCTGTCCCTAGGACACCGCACAGCCACTTCTTCAGTCTCCCCTCGAACAGGAGCCCTTTAGCTGTTAATTACAATATACTGCGCTGCCCTGCTTCCTTCACAACTTCTTATTCTCTCTCTGAAACCCTGTTTGACGAAGGTTAGCATAATGCCTGGCTTGTCTTTGTCTTTATAAATTCTTTGCCGAATGGATAAATCTGAACCTGAATCTGAACCTGAATCTGAATCTTAAAACAACGCTGTGAAGAGTAGAGAGGAGAGAAGATGCTGCTTTCTTTTCCAGGAGAAACCTGCAGCTTGTGTTAAAGAACTTAGATCCATACAGACTCAGTAGTCAAGTTCACTGCTACTTAAGGCCGTTACTTTAGTAACTTCCACACTTCAAAAATATACATTTTTTAAAGATGCTTTTTCTTCAGATGAAGTGTTACAAGGAACCCTAACGTATAAAACCAATCAAGGGGGGAGCAGAAAGGGGGTGGAGAGCAATTCTGACCTTTTTAGCTCCTCCTTATTCCTTTACAGGAAGTGAACAGAGAGCCCCAGGATTTAGTGTGACTCAGCTCCAGCCGCCTGCCTTCCCACATGTTGCTCTTTCATTTCTTCAACAATTACTTAGTGCTCACTGTGTGCGAGGCTCTGTGCCTGGGCTGAGGGAACAATTTAGAGACCCACCATGGCCAAATAGTTTTGCTTATTGTTTATCACTGTGTTGTCCTCTTTAACTTTTAACATCCCATCCCTTTAGGGTGCTAAGTATAACTTGACACAGAGGTAATTCAGTAGTTTCTAAAAAGGAGCAAAGCAAAGAATAAGGGTGGATGACACATAGGAAGAACACTTAGGCTGCCACCCCATCTTACTCACTCATCAAGTCTCTAAACGTCGTCTTATCATGTGTCATCAGGTTGTCCAGAATCGCTCTCCAACTGGAAGAGACAAGGGTTATCATATGTGAGTCGGGTTTTGTTGTTGTTGTTGTTAAAAAGTGTTCTTCCTTGCAGGAAATCCCGACAGACTTTGTGAGATGTATTGTCACAGACAAAAGCAAGACAATGACTTACTGATTAACACAAGAGGCATCCATCTGAAAGAAGCTGGGATCCATAAAGAGGTCGAAGGCTTCCTTCTTCCAGGCTCTCCGGGTGTACTGGTACCCACTAAGGCTGCTGAGCAGCTGGACGCAGGCTCGATAGCTCGGGGCATTATGGGCACTAGGGGAAGGAGAACCACCTTAGCCTATGCGTTATAATTTTAATCGTCATGTTAAATTATTCATTAGCGTTCACAGTTACCTAAAACAATGACAGGAAACAAAACACCATAAGAATTTTTTTCAATCATTATAATTCGAGGTAAGAAAAAAAAAGTTATTTTGTGGTAATTTGAATAATGGCAATTAAGAAATATAATTTGCTTCTAACAAGCTATGAATTAACTAAGAAATCTACTTAAATAACAACAGTACCTGTGATTTCGGAGGTAGGGCACAACATAGTGCATAATATTTACAAGTAAAGGAATAACTCGTTCTTTTTCATCACTATAGAAAACCATGTCCAAAAGATGAGCCAAAACCTAAAAAAAATAAGAAATGGAATGGTGTATAATCTAACAGCATGCAGAGGTGGCTCTCATCTTTAGGAAAACCTAGATTTCCTTAAAATCAGAAAAATCTAAAATCAGATCTACCCAATCCATTTTTATATGAATGGTGTCTGCCACTATTTGCTCTTTTTGTTCCTTGTAACTACAGAACGTAAATATGGGCAAATCTTACTATTTCTAACTGAGATAGGTAAGTAGAGAAGAGAGGTTAAGATCCTTCTATTGTGACGGGGAGTAGAGAGTGAATTTAAGACTAGAAACTCGATTATCTCTTTTCCTAACCTGGTTAAACGGAGCTTGGAAAAAAACCAAATGAACTGGGCTGTTCAAGACCCGATTTTGTCAATTAATAACTAATTGATTTTAATCATATTGTTCTAATCTTCATGAGGCTTAGCATCCACATCTGTAAAGGCGAAACAAACATGGCATGCACGACTGCATAACAGGGCATAAAAACAGAGCGTGTCAGAGGATGCACACAGAAACGTCACTGTAAAATACTTTATGTGACGAGCACCACTATACCACCTCCACTCCTGCCAACCGCACTGTAATACAAAAACACGTATCTTTTTTAAACAGTAAACTTTTAAAAAATAGTACTTGGGGAAGTGAGCAATAGCTAAGGTTATTATTGCTAATATTTAACAAACCTGAATATAAAGTCAAAACTTTATTCTATACAGTGCTTTCCAGAAGTACAAAACGAATTTCCTTTTTCTTTAACTCCTCACCTGACCATATTTTATCTTTGATTTTAGAGAGCTAGGCAGGGAAAGGGAAAGCCAGAGAGTGGGAGAGGGAGAGAAGAGGAAAGGTGGGGGGTGAGAGAGAGAGAGAGACAAACAGACACATCCATTTGCTGCCACCCATATGCACCCGGACTGGGGATCAAACCCTCAACCTTTTGGTGCGCGGGTCGACACTCTAACCAACTAAGCTACCTGGCCAGAGCCAAAATGAGTTTTTAAATTAAAAACTTGAAGAATTACTTGCCAGTACTGAACTGTGAAACTACTTGCTTGGAAGTTCCTTTAAATTTTTTGATAATATTTACCTCAGAAAGTAATGTCAATGCATGGACACTATATACTGAAGGAGTGATGTTTGTTTCCATTGCCGGTGATAACATATCTAAATGACAGAAAGGACAGGTAAAGACACAGTTAGGTCTTTTCCACTGAAAACGCTACCTGCTAAACGAGAGTAAAGGGATGATCTTACAGTATTTACAGGAGTAACTGCAGTGATTTCCTAGTGAATATATACCTACGAATATAGACCTACATAATTGTTTGCCATCAGTACCTTCAACATCAGACTCCAGATTGGTTCCATCCACCACTATTTTCGGAGAAGGTTTAACTTCAAGATTCCTTCGCAGCCATGTTGTCTGTTCCAAAGAAGAACCAGCAATTGCACCAATTGCATCCACTACTTTATGAGTCACATCCTAAGGAAACAAGGAGAAACCGCTACATACATGTACCTACACCCATGCGCACACGCACGTACATGGAACTTCACAGAAAATCTTATTTGGCCTAATTTTAGTGTGAAGGGCTCTGAGAAAGAGTTTTGGCAACCGTCCTCAATTCAGAATGCCTTACCTGAAGGTCTCTTTGGTCTTTTTTATTTTCCAAACTAGGGTTTTTCATAATAAACTCATTCAGAACCCTAAAAGAGCCAAAGAGAAGAACAAACCAGAAATGTTAGTCTAAAGAAAATGATGCAGTCTAATTTCTCACTGTGAGCAGGTGAGTTTGTGGCCTTGGTTTCTATTTTATATGTTTAATGAACACACACACACACACACACACACACACACACACACACGGATTTCCTACGACTCAGCTGAAATGGATTCGAATATGCCATGAAAAGACATGTACAAGATGTTCACAACAGCATTATTTGCAAAAGTAAAAAACTGTAAAGAATCCAAATGTCTAGCAACGGGAAAGATAAGCTGCGGCATATTCATACAATGGAATAGTGAAGAACAATGAACACGAATAAATTATAGCTACATGAAATTACATGGATGAATCTTACAAGTGTGGAAAAAGACATAAAATAAAATAGGTATAGTTCAAAAATAAGGCAAACTTTGTGGTGTTAGAGGTCAGAACAGCGGTTATCTTTGGAGAGAACAGAAAGGGCAGCAATTGGGAGGGGAGCAGAGGGGACGTGGTGTATTTTACTTCTTAATTTAGGTTCATTATTAAACACCTTGTATGTTTACTTTGTAATAACTTGTGGACTTGTGTACTTATTATTCATGTTTTTCTGTATGTGTTTTATATGTCAACCTCCCCCAAAAAACTCAAACCTCACTGATTTTAAATCGTAACATTGAAATTGTTTCTTACCCTGTGTGTATATATGATAAATTAAACGTACTTCATAAATAATTTCCATCATTTGCTAAATAATTCCACTCAATATTTACTTTGACTTGATTTTATTAAGATAAATTGTATGTATAATTATTTCCAAACTCATATGTAAAGAAATATTGAAGAGCAACTTTCATATTGATTTCTATTTTGTAACTAGGAATTTTTAGGGGCTCAGTGGGATGGTTGGGAAAAAATAAATGACCAGAAATTTAAAAGGGGAATTAAGTTTCGAGTATAACTGAACATGTCCAACTTTGTGTTTAAATGCTCTTGTACACACATGCTGAGAAGGAGGTAGGACACCTCATTGAGAAGCTACAAAGAAAGTAGCCGAGGAAACAATAAATTGTGTAAGGCAGAAGCTACAAGTCATAACAGATGGCCTCAATTTTTAATGAGGTTAGCCCACAGGGTTATTTGGTAACAACTCAAAAAACTGTACGGATATTTTCTCCTTGAGCCTTAAACAATTCAGAGGCAGGTAGGCCAGGTATTACTGCTTGATAGGAAGAGAGCCTTAGGCAGGTTTACTGACGTACCCAGGTTACAGAACTGAGGGCTGGAACTGGACATCAGAAGGTGAGAATCAGGAATCTTCACGAGAGCACTGTTTGATTTCTAGTATTTACGTTTACCGCTCACTACTGGCAATCATACACACTGGTTACCTTAACCTCTGATCCAGGATTTGCAGACACTGAGTCCACTGCTCTTTCCATCACACCTTCAATCTCTAAAATTCCTTCGCCTTTTGATTTGGAAAATCCATAGCACGAGGGTCCAGGGATCATCACAAACCCTGGGATTCCCGGGCAGGGTCTCTAGCTCCCTGCGCTGGGCACTCAGCTCCTCAGCTACTACCGGCTGGTCCACTCTCTTCGGGCTCTCACCTCCGTCCATCACCTTCTCTCCGCTTCCTCTCAGAAGACTATATTCCCACACTTGCTGGGAGACACCTTCCTGAAGAGCCCTCCACCTCCTTCTTTTCCACGTCAACATTTTCTAGACCACTGGCTGCCACACCAGAACTGCTAGCTCCCTCATGGACACTAAGCGTGGAAGGTAAGTCTACGTTCAGAGAATCACACAATTACATATGTTAAAACACTGCCACAGCTTCAGAGGCCGACTGGAAGACAAGTTCTCAGCTCTTGGTTGAATTTATCCTTTCAGTGTGACAACGTATTGACTGTCCATGGCTACTGATGGCCCCGCTGGACCACCTGAGGTAACGTAGAAAGGCTGGGGTGAAGTTCCCGCCATTGCCCTTCTCCCCCTTACGTCCTACGCACTCTTTCAAACATGAGTGTGCACTCAAGTCACAGGAGTCGTCTTAAAATGCAGATGCTGACGGGGTGTCTGAGGTAGAGCCTGATGGTCCACATTGCTAACGAGCTCCCCAGTGATTCCAATGCTGCTGGTTAAAGGCTTAAACTTTGAGTGGCAAAGTCGCAGGAGAAAATGCTTTCTCACTCTTAACACCGGCTGCCATTCACTGCTTTCCACCCCTCCCTGCTGCCGCTGGAATCTGGTGCTATACGTGAGCCTCCTTCTCTCTAGAATCTTCTAGCACTCTCCACTTGCATGACATTATCGGCCAGGCACTATTCGAAGAATTTAACAACTATTTAACTGATTTAATTATCATAATTACTTTATGACTGGCACTGTTATCATCCCCATTGTACAGCTGGGGAGGTTGAATAACCTGCCCAAGGGCACATGGCTAAGACGTCAAGGAGCTGGGATTTGAACCCAGGCAGGGCACAACTTCAGCTTCTTTGCCAGTAACAAGGCAATATTCTTAGGTCTTCCTTACCATTGACAGTGACTTTCGAATCACATTTCCTCTTGTTACCTTAGCATTTCCTTCTTTTCATGGCCAAACATCTTCAAAGAATAACCCGCACTTACTTTCTCATTCTAACCCTTCACTGTGCACATCTGTGCTTATCACCTTGCCAGAATCTCTCCCTCCAAATCACCAATCCTCTCCAAATCACCAATAATTACAGCCTCTTGCTATTCTTCGCCTTCCTTAACCTCGCCCTGTTATTCATGCCCTCTTCTCCATGCTCACAACACTGACTATATCTGGCTCCCTTCTCCGTGGTATTCGTTCTTCTTTTTCCTTTGCTGATCCCTTCACCTTCTTGGTCCTGTTCTTCCACCCCATCAACAGTTCACACTCCGCCTCCTGCGTGAAACAGAATTCCTAGTTCGTCCTCTTTCTCCTTGGACTCACCCTCCTACTAACTTGTCAGTAATGTCTCTCCTCAAAACCTGCCATCATTCCCACCCTCTGCCCAAGACCAAATTTCTTAAGCTAAAATGAAAAGCAAAACCCTTCTCCAGCTCCCTCCCGTCTCCCTTTTCACCCACCTCCCACTCCTCTGCCCGTGCCCTACTCCGCAGTCCAACCAGACTAGGTGCCTTGCCCAGTACACCCTCCATCCCTGCCTCCGACGACCTCCTAGGGAAAGGCCTTCTGCTCCTCCGATCTCCATCCACAGAGCAAGTGTTCACTGTGAGCCGAGAACGGTGTTGAGCAAAGAACAGACACTACGCATGAAGCCACAGTGCACGCAGTAAGTGAGGGTGATGGGAACTTACCGAAAATCATGTGACTGTTAACACAGACCGGGGAAATGACTTTTCCAAGCCTGTTCATGCTCAGGGCCTTCCTTAACTGAATGCAAATGACCCCCCCCCCCAAGAAGTTCCCCTTCAGCTATACTAGTCACCTTTTAACCCCACTTCCTCGCCTCACTAAATAACTACTGTTGTGAGTTTTACATTAGCACGTGCACATTTTGTGTCTGTAGAAATACGTATTGCTCCCTCCACAGCCCCCCTGTATTTACACGCCTCATGTTGAACATCTTGTTTTATACCTTAAGAATCCTATGAGAAGGCAGAGAGATCACACGGTCACTTAAAACACCTGATACATAGCAATGAGGACAATGAACATTTCTCTTTTATTCAAAATAGTATTTTTGAGAGAAATTGCTTACCCAAGTATGAGAAACTGCCCTGGGGCTGGAAGACTCAGTTGCATAGAGTCTTTCAGCAGGATCAGCAGTGACGCCCAACTGTCCACTAAATTGGGCACCGGAATCCTGCAAGATAAATATATTTTTTATATACATATATAGAAATCCACAGTAAACATTTAATTTTCTTTATATTTTCCAAGAGCCTTTAACAAATTATTCTATTAGTTTCTCTGAAACATTCTAAATTTGTATAATTATGAGAGAATAAAATTCCTGAAAGCTTTATCTTTTCTACTAATGTTATATAAAAAGAAAATCAAAGGCATTTAAAATACCTAGTGTGATTTATTATTCTAGAAATTTTGCTATAGAAACACCAGCTATTAACACGTGGACCCTCCAAAGCAAAATACAGCTGACCTCTCAGTCTAACTGCTGACATCACAGTCACCGGCTCCCCGTCCTGCTCTCCCCACCTGTCTCCTACACCGGCCCTTTCCCTTCAGCTTTCGGGCTGTCTCAGGCAAGGCAGACCTGTTAGCCTGCCGTGCACCCCAGTGTCTCTCCCCCAGAAAAGTTAAGTCTGACCTTAATTCTGACACCTCTGGTGCCTAAATTCAGATTTTAGGCAGTCACAACCAGTTTTAATACACTAATAACCTAACTTGATAAATGTCAGTCACAGACCACAAAATGATGCTACGCTTGGTGATTACAATTGAATTACCCCTATGACAGAGGATTCAGATTCAGGTTCTTCAGTAACAAGTTTATCAAAACTGAAGCCAACTAACTTTCTGTTCAGGGGTTAAATACAAAACTGGAATATGCCATAACAAAAGGATATTTTCATATCGTTATTCCTAACATTAAAAAATCACATTAGTCAACCACATATTCACCTATATCAGGATAATAATAAATTCAGCGGCAACAGGCGTGGTTTCAATCATAGGGTTCAGCTGTTCATTTATAACATTTAAATGGTTTTCTTACAATTCACTGTTTGATTATCCAGTGTATCTTAAACACACTTAGCTCTTTAGGTATGCAGGCTTTGTACGGCTGGGTCATTAAGATATCCAACGACTTGTATTAATATACCCATAAATAATGTTGCTCCGTTTCCAGCATTTTGTTCTTTTAGTTTTAGGGGAAGAACAGCAAATTCTTGAAAGAATTCGGGTGCTTTTCCCCCATACTTTGTAACTGGTATATGTGGCTAATGCGGTGAGGAGAGATGCACATCGGTTATCTTACCTTTGAATATAAGCATAGAAAAACTGAAGCATGCAGACTTCCAAAGAAAGATGTTTCTGTAAACAAAAGAAATCAGTTTTACAGTGAAGAAAAACGCTGCCTTTGCTTTTTCACTGTTGCGACTACTTTGTATTTTACTAAAAATTTTTAATTTAAAAAAATCAAACACAAGTTTGTCATAAAAAAACCCATGCAGCTTTCTTTCATTTAGTAGGGGGAAAAACTCAAGACCTATTTAAAAAGTTGAAATTGGATGGACACAATAAAATTCTTAATTCCTCCCCCACTGGCCAGCGATTACTTTGAAATGATCCTTTTACTCTATAAGCATGAAAATTAGTTTTATTTTAATCAGCTTATGCTCAATTGGTGCTATCAGAATTACGTTGAGATTTTTAATTAAATGTACTTTTAATCTATCTTTCCACACATTTCTGTTAAACGAGTGTAGTCAGTCAAATTTGGAAGCACTGCCGAATCTCTTACTGAAAATAGTGCCGAGGGAAAGATACAACAAAAAGAAACACCTGCTGTTGGAAATTAGTAACAGGCAAGAAAATGAAACTGATGACACTGACATTCACCAATTTGTTTGTTTTTAGAAGCAACTATTTTCCTGCAGTTTTCCCCTTTTATCACAAAGAAGAATCAGGTATCTAATCTATTCAGAACCTAGTAGATTGAGATCAGAGAGGCAGCAGGTGGGGTGTGTATATTTGAAATTTGCTCTTACACGTTTTAATATCGTACACACTTAGCTCAACGTCTGGTACAAGTAGATGCTCAAAATATTGTGCTGAATTGAGCTTTCACAGGCAAATTTAAATCCCAAACGTCCCAGAGGTTTTAGAATAGCAGGACAATTATTCAAAGGTTAAAGACACCATTCACATGCAAGCCTACTTTTTTCCCATTGGCAATTCAAGAAAAAGATTAAAAAAAATTCAACATTTTCAGATACCTGTAGTCATTCTTTTATGGATGTGATTAGGTCTTTTTAAAAATGGCTTAAAATCTAATGTTTGCAGTTGATGAACATTTTCTAAGAAAATATGCTCTCTCTTAGCATCGCTAGAAGCGCAGACAATGCAGAGAAGTCCACACTGTTAAAGCCCACAGACTCTCACGCCTGCCTGATGAGAGACAAGGCCCTGTGAGCGCGGGGCCTGCGCTGCCCACCTTTTGTAGCTGTTGGAAGGCACAGTCTTGTTCATGGTCAGGAAGTGACACTGACTAAACTGAGGTTATGGCAACATGTGAAGAGTGTACACAGTTAGGAAATTCATCCAGAGGCGCGAGACAGGGATTCCCACACTCACCACTCTTACTCAGCACAGTACTGAAAGTCCTAGCCACAACAATCACACAAGAATAAAAAACAGGCATCCAAATTGGAAGGGAAGAAGAAAAACTGTCATTATTTGCAGTTTTATATACAGACATAATACTGTCTATAGAAAACCCTAAAGATTCCACCAAAAGACTATTGGAAATGGTAAATAAATTCACTAAAGTAGCACGATAAAAAAAATCCAGAAATCAGTTGCATTTTTATACACCAATAATGAACTATCAGAAAGGGAAACTAAGAAAACAATCCCATTTTCAATTGCATAAAAAAATTACTAGGAATAAATTTAACAAAGGATGTAAAAGACCTGTACTCAGAATATTATAAGAAACTGAAGAAATTGAAGAAGATACAAATAAATGGAAGCATACACTGTGTTGATAGGAAGAATTAACATTGTTAAAATGTCTATACTATCCAAAACAACCTATAGATGCAACACCTGTCCTAACACGATACCAACGGTATATTTCACAGAACTAGAACAAATAATCCAAAAATTTATATGGAACCACAAGAGGCCCTGAATAGTGAGTGATCTTGCAAAAGAACACAGTTGGAGGAATCAAACTACTTGGTATCAAACTATACAAGCCCAACCTAATAAAAACAGCATGTTACTGGTATAAAAACAGATATATAGATCAATGAAACAGAATAGAGAGCCCAGAAATATATCCACACCTATATGGTCAATTAATATTTGACAAAGGAGGCAAGAAATGTACAATGGAGTAAAGATAATCTATTCAATAAATGTGCGAGAAAATTGGACAGATACTCGCAAAAATAAAATAAAACTAGATCACCTCCTTACACTACCCACAAGAATAAACTCAAATGGACTTTAATGTAGGACTCAAAACCACAAAAATCTTAACATAGGTAGTAAAATCTTGGACACTTCTCTTAGCAGATCTCCTTGGGCAAGGGAAACAAAAAATAAACAAATGCGACTACATCAAACTAAAAAGTTCTTGCACAGCCAAGGAAACCATCAAAGGAATGTAAAGACAATCCAGAGAATGGGAGAACATATTCACCCGTGATACGTATGATAGAAGGTGAATGCCCAAAATTTATAAAGAACTCCTGCACCAAAAAATGCAAATAATCCAATTAAAAACTGGGCAAAGGATCTGAAGAGTCACTTCTCCAAGGAGGACGTACAGATGGCCCACAGACACGTGAGAAGATGCTCAATGTCACTAACCATCAGAGAAATGCCAATTAAAACCACAGTGAGGTATCACCTCTCGCACCTGTCAGAATGGCCATCATCAATAAATCAAAGAAATTCAAAACACCAATTCAAAAGAATATAATCACCCCTATGTTCACTGCTGCATTGTTTATATGACAGCCAAGATATGGAAGCAACCCAGGTGTCCATCAACAGACGAGTGGATAAAAAAGCAATGGTACATGTACACAGTGGAATATTAGCCATAAAAAGAACAAAGTCTTACCACTTGCAACAGCAGGATGGAGCTAGAGGGTTTTATGCTAACTGAAATAAGCCAGAGAAAGACAAATACCATATGACTTCACTCATATGTGGAATCTAATGAACAATATAAGTGAACAAACAAAATGTAAACACTTACAGATACAGATAACAGACCGATGGTTGCCAGATGGGAGGCGTGGTGGGGGACTGGGTGATAAAATGAAGACACTGAGAGGTACAGATTGGTAGTTACAAAGTAGCCACAGGGATGTAAAGTACAGCCTAGGGAATAGTCAATAATATTGTAACAACTGTGTATGGTGCCAGGTGTGTTCTGGAGATATCAGGGGAACACTTTGTAAAACATATGGGTGTCTAACCTCTCTGGTGTACACCTGAAACTAATATAAAATACTGAATGTAAAGTGTAATTGCAAATGTTTTTTAAAAAATATTGAGAGAGAGAGAGAGAGAAAGAGATTGATTCATTCTAAAAGAAAGCAATAAAGAAACCGTGAGGTAATCAGCAGCTGAGACAGCAGACCTTGGGCTCTGGCTTCTGCGCTCTGCCCTTAGGGGACCAGAGAAACCTCCCCTAAGAGTTAGGTCTCACAGCCCTAGACTGCCTTAGATGTACAAATAGGGCGACGTGAGCAGTTACGTGTTTTCACAATCACAACAGTAAGTCACTGGCGACATTAATAATTGCTTTTATTATGGCGGTGAGAGTGCCACGCGCATTCATCTCCGCTAAAAGGACACTACTGTACAAAAAACAAGGAAACAAAACTTACCTACCAGCATCATTTTTGAAATAGACCTGTAAAGAAAAGCTAAGAAAAGCTCCTCTTACCTTGTCCTTTGCTATGGCGGGAGGCTGCTTTAAAACTTCCTTCACAGTCTGTATAACGGTTTCTGCTCTCATGACACTGATGGAGCGCACCAGCTCCACCAGTAAAAGCTGCTCCTCGCTGGCGGCAGGGATAACCTGGGTAACACATCGTTGTGTTCACGTACGTAAGTGCGTGTACAAGTCTTTCAACAGAAGTCACAGAACTCGGTGAATACTGATGGCCTCTTCTTAATGCAAAGGACTTTTCAAGTCCCTTAATTATACTTTAGGTAAAAATTTACTTAATTTTATCAGTAATAAGTACATGTATATTATTTTTTAAAAATCACATAGAGTAAGCCTGGTAAGAAAAAAATTTCAGTGCTTTATCCCTTCTTATACCCCAAAGCAAACAAGCTCAACTTTTAGCTCTTTTTTATTACTTCTGAGCAATAAACATGATTTTTTGTATTTCATATTTTTTCCAATTTTAGATATTAACTACTAACTTTCTACTTTAGAAGACAATGATTGAGCTCTCTCAGATGTTTTGTTTTCCTATCCTCCCAACATTTTATCAAAATTTTACTTAAATCAGCACCCAGTGTCTACTTGCCTGTTTATGGTAAGCACCATGTATTACACTACCATTGCATTTCTCTTCTCATACAACTTTGTGTTTTTCCTAGAATAAACTAATTTTATTTGCTTGCTTGGTTTTCTCTATTTCTATCACAAATTCATACTAAATGCTCCAGCAAGTATATATCTCCTTTAACTACTTATTCAAATATATCAGGTAATTAATAATATTCTATCCCTTCCTCCTCCTTTCCTTCACTCTTTTTTTCTTGAAACATCTGTTCAACGTCCTTCCGTTCTACCCTTGGCTGGTCCCCACTAGGCTTGCTGCACAAGTGCTGATACCAGCTTCATCTTGGTATCTTTCCTGTGACTGTCAGCCTAGAGATTCCCTTTCCTTTTGTTCGATGTCAGAACCCCTGTTACTTGGATCTCCTACTTTCTTCCTTCTTGGTTTATTCCTCCTCTACTGAAGATGCATCTTCCTGCAGCTGAGAAAAAGTGAACTTATGGCAATTTTTTTTGAGATACTGCATGGTTCAGAGCATCCTAAGTAATATCCAGTTTGGCTGGGTATAGAATTATAGGTGGAAGCCAATTTTCCCATCACAGTTTCCAATGTTGCTGCTGGCCAGCCTTATTATTCCAGTGAAAGAGGACCAGTATCTTCCCGCAGGAAAACATTCAGATCTCTTTAAATCCAGTGTGCTGATAGCCATGCTGGTATTTGTGTAGATCTCTTTTTCACAGTGATGTCAGGGGAATTTTCTTGTACTATTTCTTTGATATTTTCCCCCTCACTGTCTTCTATTACTTCTTTCTGCAAAAAGATATTGAATCTCCAATGTCACTTCCCTAATTTTCTTATCTTCCTTTTCTGATCTTCTATATCTTTAAATTGACTTTCTATATCTGGTAGCTACCCTTCTTTGCTTGCAATCCTTATACTTTGTTTTGCATCTGCAATAAAATTTAATATACAAGAAAAATTTTAAATTTTGCAGTGATCTGTCTTCTAGTCTCTTCTAATTTCATGGATGCAATATGGTTTCACTTATTGAAGGACATTATTATTATTGTTTACATGTTCCTCTGTTACTTGCTTTGTTTCTTTTGGCTTTTCTTATCCAGGTTTTTGGTCTTTGTATATCATATTAAAAGTTTTTTTCTAGTGACTGTTAATCCTTGTCTCTCTATTCACAGTTTCAGGTGCACAACCTAGTGATTGGACATTACATAATTTATGACATGATCATCCCAACAAATCTAGTTCCCATCCGACACTATTCATAGTCATTACATTATAGACTATAGTCCCTATGCTGTACTTTACATCTCTGTGAATTCTGTAACTACCAATTTGTACTTCCTAATCCCTTCACCCATTCTCTGGATTGTCTTTACATTCCTTTGATGGTTTCCTTGGCTGTGCGAGAACTTTTTAGTTTGATGTAGTCGCGTTTGTTTATTTTTTGTTTCCCTTGCCCAAGGAGATCTGCTAAGAGAAGTGTCCAAGATTTTACTACCTATGTTTTCTAGGATTTTTATGGTTTCGAGTCCTACATTAAAGTCCATTTGAGTTTATTCTTGTGGGTAGTGTAAGGAGGTGGTCTAGTTTTATTTTATTTTTGCGAGTATCTGTCCAATTTTCTCACACATTTATTGAATAGATTATCTTTACTCCATTATACATTTCTTGCCTCCTTTGTCAAATATTAATTGACTGCTTTTAAATAGCCCAGGATTTCAATTTTGTCCAATATAGTATCTACCACTGAATCCTTACATGCAAAATAATGTCATATAAGTGAAATGTTTATTTTTATTACTTTAGAAAGGTCAGCGTATATGTACTGTAAAATCAGCACAAAAATAACGTATCAGAAAACTTTAGTTAGATAAATCATGTAACTTATATCAATATAAACACAATAGCCTTAATATTCTATAGTCACTATTTATTTCTACCATAAAACATTGTTATTGAGCTTCCAAAATCACAAAGCAACAAAATTTTCACATATATAACCCCATCAAAACCAATATATAAATTACATTTAGAAACAAAACTATTTCACCTATCACGTCATAATAAAAAACTAGTGAAGATAAAAAATATTCTCCATATCCTCGCTTTGTACCCTGCACAACTAGCATTTAAAAGATATATCCTACTAGATTACCATGGCTATTTAAATACAGTTACAGTTTAATATCATACTAATTTGCCTTTTCCCTTAAAATAGTACATTTTATGCTTATTTAAGAAATTGAGGCAACAAGTCATACCTAAACCAGTAGACAAACTGTTCCTTTTCAATTCATACCCCCACCCCACCCCAGCCTTCTGCCACCAGTGGAGAGTTGAAAAGCAGTCTGCACAGCAGGTCCTTGGTGACGCCATTCTGCCCAGCGGTGTTTGTTTACAACGTTGGTGAGATGCTGTCGGCACTTAACCCTTGTTCACACCAATGAGCCTGTGTAAAACTGGCTTCATTACACGCTGTTTTGCCGCAGCTCCGAGAACCCATTGCCAATGTTAAATCAGGACTTACTATACTCACCAAATAAAAAAAGAGGATGAAATGGTTACATACCTTGGTCCTGTTGGTGCTTTTGTTCTGTCTTCTTTCGTTCCATACAAACGCAATGGCAGCCATAAAGTGAACACCATGATTCATTGAAATGGGGCCCAATAATTCAAGGATCTGCTGTCTCAAGTTCTAAAACAAGCAAATGAGAGGTGAATTAAAAATTACGTAAGCATTAATAACCGAACTGCACTTTTAGTTTTTCTTGGAATAATCTCTAGTACTTATATGTTTTATTACCTAAATAATAGCAGAGGAAACCGTAATCATGTTAAGAGAAGCGACCATGGTCATTTTAATTCTAAAAGGAAAAAAACTCCTATGAAATGCCAACAACCAATCAGCTAAATGCACGAGTCTCAGTAATGGGATGAGATAATAGAAAAACACAATGCAGTTGGCTCTTGAACGAGGGTTTGAGCTGTGAGGTCCACTAATACGCCGATTCTTTCCAGGAAGTACCTGTACTGCTTCCCCCCGTGGCTGCGAGCGCGTGGATGTGAAGGACTGGCTGCACGCGCTGACCTATGCCGTTGGGCACAGGGCACTTGAGCATCCGGATTTTTGGCATCCACGGGGGGTTCTGGAAGCAAATGCCCCGGGATACTGAGGGAAACCTCAAGTTCTGGGGTGGTCAAAAGTTACACACGGATATTTCAGATGCACTGGGGATCAGCACCCCTCCCTCTCCCATGTGGTGTTCCAGGGGCAACGTAAGTGAAATTCAATTACGTTTGATGCAGATTCTTTTTTAATAAGTTGGGGGGTGGGGAGAGGGGATTTTACGTTTAAGTGAAACGAAAAAACACACAGTTTAATCCCAACAGCAGTTCAGACATTTCCCCCTGATTCTCACCCTTCCCCTTTGGCCAAATCCAGATGTGTTCCCATGATCACGAACCTGGGAAGTGAGGTCTAGGCAACAGAGGAATGTCAATTTGACAACTGACAAAGCATAATACTTTTAAGAATTCATATAATTTTCTTCTAAATGTAAAGTAATTTGGAAAATACATAAAAGTGTTTTAAACAACCAGTAATTCCATTATTCTGAGATAATCACTATTAAATGAATTTTATTCTTTTTTTCTGCAGAGAAATTTATTTTATATAATTGGAAATACACTATTTGTTCAATTAAGTAATATCCTTGTTTCATTAAGCTTTTAAGCATTTCTCCACCCACTAAGAATTCTTCAAAACTATAATTAAAATTAGGATCTGCATAATGTAACACTAAAAGATAAGTTTTTAACCATTAACTTATTTATTGTTTAGGGTCTCTATTTGTTTACCATCAAATAAGGCTATAAAAAATGTCTTGTGCATATATATTTGCATAATTTTGATTACTTTAGAATTCATTACTAGGTAAAAAAATTATAAAACCTTTAAAGCTCTTTGCACATGTAAGTAAATTGTTTTCCAGGAGGGTTTGCATGTAAAATGTCAACTTAAAATGCCCTTATAAAAAGGAACAAAATTTAACATGTAAGAATAAACCTCAAGAACATTATGTCACATGAAAGAAGCTGGATACGAAAGACCAAATAATGCATGAATCCATTTATACAAAATGCTCAGAAAAAGCAAATCGACTTATGGAGAAAACAGAGTAATGGTGGACTGGGGACACGGACAGGAATGGAAGTGACTGCAAATGGGTATTTGGAATCTTTGTGGTGACAGACATGTTTGAAAATTAGACTGTGTGGATAGTTTCACTGCTCTGTGAATTAATTTTTAAAAATCATTATGTTGGGTATACTTTAAATAAGTGAATCTTACGTCACAACTCAATGAACAGCTACAAATCTGACCCTTAATTACCCGACCCATTAGAGGGCAGTAAGTATGACCAAATTATTCAGAACTCCGGAACGCAATCCTGGGGAAAGTGCTCAGATAGACTCCCGAGTTGCAGGTGAAGTGTGGGTCTCTAACCTTTGTGGCTCCGAGATTAATGGTGGTTACAGACGCAGACGCAGCGAGAGCCATCTTTTCCGAGGAATCCGCCTGCTGCAGGACGCTCCAAAGCAAAGTCACGGAAGACATGATCATATGAAGGACGGAGAGGGTTCCTCTGCGGGCCTCCAACAGGTGCCTTTGATCGACATTGACCCACAGCTGTCAGAATTGAGGGTAAAAACAAAGCACTGCTTACTGAGGCTTATAAATGGGGACCTGCTGCACCTCACAGTCTTTAAAAAGCCGCCAAATGTTGGTGCAGCCTTACCTGGTGATACTGAGTGGTGGGGTCCAACAGACAGTAATGGATGATGGCCGTGATCCCTTCTAGAAGAGTCAGAATCATGTCTGGCGGAATAACTGATGCCACCCACAGAGGCCTGAAATAAAACGCATTCGCTTGAACACAAGCTCTGGGAAAAAGGCCCCTGTTTTATCAGCAGCAAATGGCCAGCATGTAGGAGACACATAGTAAGTGCTCAATAAATAGTGTATTGATTAATGACTAAAAGAATAAATTAGAAGTTTTTATATCCTAATTTATAAAATAAATGAGTCACGCTAAATGTGCTGATGTTCTTTTTGGCTAGAAAATTCTATATAAAATAGACAAACTTAGTCACTACATGTCCAGCAACTGTGTAAGGCAGGCACATCAGTGTTGAACAGCACAGGCACTGCTCTTGTGTTTCACGCGCAGTCACGGAGATCACACAGGAGGTAAACCAGAAACGAGTCTACTGGGCACGTGGCTACTCTGACGGAGTAATTTTAAACATGGCCTGGGGATACGGAAAGACTTTCACCTCTAAAACAAGAAATGCCATCAGATGGGAAAAGAATGATTTGTAATTTCAAATTAATTTAGTGTGAAATTGATCTGCACTTAGATAACATATCCGATAAAATCAAGGAAACCCTTTGCTGAACTTTCCATTACTTTGCCAGCTTAGTTAAGAAGAACATAATTAATTTTAGCCCTTAGCAGTAAAAAAGGCCTGTTTAAATATTCCTCCTCTTTTCTAATCGATTCTTTTGTTTCTTACTCAATCTGATTTTCTTCTTTGTGAAAATAACATACTATTCGTAACCTACTGAGATTCACTAATTCATTCATTCAAACTGTGACTGGCATTCGGGATGGCTCAGCAGTCGTGTGCGTGGTAAACGCCAGTGACGACGAAGTTAAAAGTCAGCCCTTACCTGCTGTCAGATAGCCCCGCTTCGTACTTGTACTGCTGAATCAGGTTGTCCAGATTCCTGCAGAGCTGCAGCGTCACAGAGACCACCACCCTCTGAAGGACCCTGCCCATGTACGGCAGAGTGGACGTGATCAAACCGATCCACTGCGGGTGCATCTTACAGGCGCAGTGCTGGTGCAGGGCCCGTATCACGGCGCACAGGAACATGCCTTGGCACGTGATCGGCTGGGCTTGCAAGTACTGAAGGGAAGTCATGGGCTGATGGGGACTGATGTGCTCCAGATCCGATGCAGCAAAATCAAAGCCTGTTTCGTTTTCTTCAGGGGTGATCATCACCCAGTGTTCCAGAACAATGAGCCGCTGAAGAACTTTGAGCAGCTGTGACTGGAGCGTGCTGCCATTGTCAAATTCATCCTCTGAGAAATTGATGAGGCTGTCCTCTGAGAAGCCTTCTTCCACAGCAATCATATTCTTACCTGCCATCTTTTCACTGTGCCATTTCTGGGCACTGAAGATGGACGACAGCAAACAGTGAAGAATTACTTTCTGAACTTTGCACTTCGATAACATATCAGAGATAAAACTAGGGAAACCCTTTGCTGAGCTTTCTATCACTTTTGCCAGCTCAGTAAAGAGAAGTGTCAAAATTTCTATGCTCATCATCTGCATGTTTCGATTGCCTATTAAATCCTGCGCAGTGACCTTGACGTGAGTTGGGTAATGGCTACGCATGTAATACAAGCAGAGTGAAATAAGGATTTCTATGTACATAGAACTCCTAAAGTTATGATTTGAGTCCACGGGGATGTGACTATAAAAGTCTTTGCCCATAACAGAAATGCGGTGTCTGGCCAGTAGATTCTGAAGCAGAGACAACTGAGGGGTATACACATTATTTATACTAGTGGTTGAAATGGCATTTACAAAAGCAGCAGGGTTAGTTTTCAATATGGCTTTGATGGCAGAAAAAGCATAAAGAGTCCTTGATGAATCGTACAGCTGGAGATACAGAAGCACGTGCTGATAGAGAGGATGGATGTTGAAATGAGGAGATTTCTGTGACCCTGGAGAGCCCATGTCACTCTCGATTTCAGAAATTTCTCCCTCTCCGCAGCTATACCAGTTCTCTAAATCCAGACCATCACTAAAAAATACACTGGTTTGTTTGAGTTTTTCATTCGAAGTTTTTTTCTTGTCGTCATCCTTTTTTTTGGCAAGTTTTACTTTAGGTTTTGCTCCTGGTTGTTTACCTGACTCCTTCACAATTGTTTCTTTCTCTGAGACTTTTTCTGATAATCTTTCTTTGAAGCTGAACTGAATACTACTGTGACTCCTCTGTCTAGCTTTGGTTTCTGAGGAAGCAACAGAAGAGTCATGGAGAGCCTGCGTGGTTCCTGAAATACAAGGCGAGGAGCTGTTTCTGGAGATCCCATTTGCCACACACTCACGGCCGCCTTCCGCGGACACAGACAGAAGCTGAGGACTTTCGTTCCTCAGCAAAGTACTCTGACTCTGCTGAGTGGGCTGGTCTTCACTTTTAATTGCCTCCTCGCTTGGATCTACATCGCTGAGCCTTGGGGGCATAGCTTCAATCTCTAACTGAGAAGCAACTGAGGCAGATTCTGCTTCCAGACCACTTACAACTTTACATATCAGGTCAAACACTACCTGCTGAACATCATCATCTGGGGAGCTTGCATTTGGCAATTGAGAATCCTCTTGTGTGTTCACATTTTCAGGGTCAGCTTCGTAACTCAGGTTGTCTCCAGCAGAGGACTGTGAACACCCAGAGTCAGAACTCCGCAGGATTTCTATCTGTTGGTCTGGAAGGTCAAAATCAGAGACAACCATTGGAATTGTCTCGCTGCTGGTACTTAGAAGGGAAAGTCTGTCACTTAATGGGTTAACAGTGAGACTGAAGTTCTCTATTTCGTCCATGGTAAGTGGCTTTTCACCATTTCCTGTAGATGCAATGAGCTGTACTTGGCTTACTGGCATATGAGAAAAATAGTAAAGGAGGAAAAATATAAAATATATTAAAATATCGAAAATGTACAAATGTAAACTGAATTCAAGATTTTAATCATTAGTTTCAAAACCTACTTATAGGCTACTATTAAAATCATATTATATTACTATTTTAGACCCTTTAAGTTAGAAAATTATGTAGATGACTATTAACTAGAACTTAATAAACACAATTCAACAGAAGGCCTATTAAATTGCATTGAAATTAATAGCACAGTTAACACTGATGAAATATAAAAATTTGCCCTTATCCTGAAATAAGACATCCTTTTCTACTGCAGTACAAACTGTGTTTTCCTTCGTGTGTGATACGCCCCTTTAGTTATGCAAAAGGGGAGTATAAAAACACAATCTCCTTGATTTTAATAAAATTCAAAAAACATTTATGAATTAGCTGGTACGAGCAAGACCCTAAACCAATAGACAACGAGGGTGAGAGAAAGAAAAGACATCATTGCTCTAAGAGCTTAAAACTAGTCAGGAATCACCAGTACATTCATCTGTTTCTGCACTTTTTGGAGAGCACACCATGTGGACGGCATTCTTTTGCAAAGGGTGGGAGGGTTAATGGCATATGAGTGGTACGAACCAAATGCCACCACTTTCAGGGGAAGACTCATGATACACAGGTGAGGTCTGAGACTGATTTCAGGGGACAGGTGAGAATTCAGCAGTCAGGTGGCGACTGCGGTAGGTAAAGTGATAACACAGAAGTTCTGGCAATTAGCAGGGTAGAGCGTTTTCTTAGAAGATTCAGGAGAAGCAGTGAAAAGGAAGACTGGGAAAGGAAGCAAACCTCGGTGGAGACACATGGAAGGCTACAGTTTAGTTTCGGCATCACCTACCAGCAGTGGGCCTTCGAGAAAGCACATCCTTCTAAAAGTCAGCTCCCTGCTTGGCAACGTCACTTTTTACTCCTGACCTCACAGGGTTATTTGTCAAGAGACACAGATGACAAGTGACAGTCCCTAGCATATAACAGTGTAATATAAGCTGCCATTATTGCTGTTTATGGAGGACATCACTCAATAGTGTGTGAAGCGTGGGTTTCGTAGTAATAACAATGTTTACCCAACACTTACGACATGTCAGTCACTGCGCTAAACATATCATAAACATGGCTTGAGAGGTGGGTTATGATTCCGACCTTACAGATAAGGAAAATGACTCGTGAAATAGAAATATGCATTATAAGCTCACTATACATTCCTAGTGAGGTATCTATAAGCCCTACAGGACCAGGATTGTGAGAAAAACTCTAAATGTATTTCCACCAAAACTGAAGACTGTCTCTGGAAAATGCTGTGCGATTGCCCCCGAGAGAAGAGCCCCCAACACGGTCTTCGATGACGCGTGCTCAGTACAGCCACTGGAGCTCCGCAAGTGCGCGCAGCGGAGGGAAAACAAGCCCGTGGGGAGAGCCTCACGTTCTAGTCTCTCACCAATCACCGCTGTGCTCACCCCTCACTTTATTTTAGTGATTTAATTCTAAACAAAGCTTTTCTAGTTCCACGTGATATTCACCATGGCTGCACGCAAAATTTTCCATGAAATGCTTGTCACTCTCTTCTCCAGGATAACCAGGCGCCTTGTTCCAGTAACGCTCCGCTTGTACGCGCTGCACCGAAACCCTCTGAGTTTTGGGGTGAAGCAGCAGCAGCAGCAACGGTTCCAAAACTCTCGCGATGTCATGTCTTTGCAGGACCTGGTTCAGCCAGGCTTGCCCCGCAGAGCTGGCAGACCCATCGAGACTGCTAAGGCTATCCAGCATGATGAACAGCGACCTGCAACGAACACACACAGTTATAGAACAAAACGCGGGCTTTCACTGTGACACTCTAACAGGGCTAAGATCAATAATACTGTGCGTTGTGTTCCTTATTTTGAATTAGCTATTATCAATTAATCCCATTTCAGGATAATTTTTGAGCACAGCATGTTAAGAATCTTACTCCCTACAGCCTCAGTAGATACAACAGGAAGGAGAACAGAGTCTTCTCCCTTTTTGTAGGTACTTGTGTTTCCTGAACTTTCACCAGCCTATTCTTATAAGATAAATAGTAAAGAACAGAAAAAGCAACCTTAGAAAACCAGTCTTGTTTTAAGCAGCATATCCCTGTCACCAAATACTGAACCCCCTGCAATGCTAGCCAATGTCACCTCTATGCTGGTCCACGCTCCTCTGCTCCCATGAATCTAAAAACTCTGTGCTCAACTGAAGGAAAGGTTCTCCATGAAAGGCATGGAGGGATCGTCTGGAATCAGGACACCCAACGCTCAGACCTGGGCCACCCACTTTATCTCACGGGTGGTCCTGAGCACCGTCTCACTGGTGCGAGGAGGAAACGCGGTCGCCGCGTTAGAGAGGGTGTTTGTGAAGTGACTGGGCCTGGGGCCTAGTCCACGGTAGAGGTTCAGCAGCAGATCATTTAAAGGCAGCGATGCTGCTTGAAAAGCACCAGCTGCAATCCCATGCAGGCGGCTTTAAGCACAGTCGCATTCGTGGCTGCCTCTCCGAAAACTGGAGAGGCTGCTATCTGGTGCCCGTATATGAATCTACCTACACGTGGCATCTCCTTGGAGGTCAGTGCAAATCTCGTATTTGGGGAATGAGTCATCGAAGTAAGCTAGACAAACAGCAACCCCATCCTCAGGTAGTTATGGGTTCTCTGAGTCCATGGAAGGGGTTTGTCAGTAATTTGGCTTTAGATTTTAGTAAGTCCAGTTCAGGCAGAAGACTGAGAATAATTGCTAGAGAAACATTTATACAATCTACTGTTTATATGTGATCTCAATGTGAATACAGATTCAAGAAGGCCGTCTCCATCGCTGCATTCTTGATACATGGAATGGAACCTACCACACTGTAGGGGCTTGATTAATAGTCATCAAATGAAAGGACGGGGCACACGAGAAAGGGGCAATCTGGCAGATAAACGATAATGCCATGAATTTCAATACAGCTTGATTTTTAACAAATAATTTTTAAATTTCATTTATAAAATATATAAATTGATGCCCTGACTGGGTGGCTCAGTTGGTTGGAGTGTCAACCCATACACCAAAAGGCTGAGGGTTCGACACCCTGCCAAGGCACATGCCTAGGTTACGGGTTCAATACCTAGTCAGGGCACGTATGGGAGGCAATTGATCGATGTTCCTTCCTCACATCAATGTTTCTTTCCCTCTCCCTTCCAGTCTCTCTACAGTCAAGAAACATACCCTTAGGTGAGGATTAAAAAAATTTTTTAAGCATGAAAATTGCTATTGCCTACTCCTGCCAAACTAACTGAGGAGTCAACAAAAGAGACATTAAGATATCTGACCATAAAATCTGAATATAAAATGCAACCAACCTGTCAAAAGAACGTGCAAAAGATGAAGACTTATTTATATGGAGGTCCCTTGTTAGATGCCAAAGAACTGCAAACTTTGCATGCGCCTCCATCTTTATTTTCTGAGAGGGAACATGAGAAGTTAAATTATTTTATTCTCCTTTGAAGATAAGCATTTTGCCAAAATCAAAGTAGCTATTTAAGAGAGAGTGTTATGTTCAATGTTTAAGATACTCCAAAACACAATGCAATAAACTATTTTTTTTTTTCAGGTAAGCAGAAACATAGAAAATACTTAAATATATTAAAAATATTAAATCTAAAGGATCACCTCATGCTGCCTCACAAGTAATTATTCAGTTTAGACTGGGTAATCAGTTTAATAGATTATTGAATTAAAAAAAGCTGATAATGTGCATGTCATCATGATATCCTGAGTATAGGTGGCACTTCCTCCTCATTTTAATATAAATGCTTAGTAGTCAAAATTGATTTTATTGTACTATATGATTTACTTTTGCTCCTAAAAATTATATACGAGGGGGGGGGCTGGGAAAAAAAGGAATTAAGTTCTGGAGGGCAGGCCCCTTTTAGTACAGGCTTCCCCCACTAGGTGATTGTTTTAGGAAACCATCTGTACCAGTGAACCAGCTGGCCTTGCTGTGAGAGGCTGCATTTGGCTTCAGTGAATTTGTTTTGAAGACTCTTTCAACGCAATTGCCCATTTCATGATGGGTGATTTATGAGCACACCTGCCCACATGTGCTGAGTGTTCAGCAGTTTTTGACCAAAGATGGCATGACCCCATGCCCCACTCACCCTCATCTCCCAATCTCACCCCAAACAACCTGTTTGTTTCCTTGGATGAAAAAGTCCTCAAAGGGAAATGTTTTGCCTATGTGGAAGAAGTGAAACAAAAAATGGCAGAAACGCTGAAGGCATCAAAATAGACAAGTTCAAAAAAGCAGTGGAAAAAAGGTCTCGATGGGTGTATCTCATCAAATGTACTTTGAAGGTGACTGAAGTTTAAACTTGTAATACACAATTTTTTATAATAAATTCCAGGGGCTTTTTGGATCCCCCTCATATTAATCCAAAATTAAGTTATTATCACTTACAAAGCTGGTTTATTAGATTAAAAAATTTAAATCCCTAAAAATTATTTCTATAAGAAAAATACTACTTTGGGATTATTTGGAAAAGATTAAGTGTTTCAATAACAATGCACAGAACAATGTAAAAAGAAATTATTTAGAAAGATAAGCATTTGATATTAGATAATGAACATGTTAATGTAAATCAAGTAGAAACTGTGATATTATAAAAAAATTTATCATTTTTCTTGAGCACTTGTAGAAGCCTTCAAGTAAAAGCCCCTCAGGACCAGGAATTCCAACTGTTTAAACTCCTTGTGATTGGTCAAAGAGGCTCTCTTTTTCCATGGGCTTAATAAATGCCCTTCCTGTAAAGTAGCGTTTGTACCTCAGCCAACAGAAACATATGTAGAAATAAAAGTAAGTAATAACAGGCATTTTATTTTTTTTCATGGATGTACAGTACCTTTAATCAGAACTTAGTATTTCTTTGCAAATGAAATGTTACACAGGTATAAAATCTGTCCCAAATTTATACTTAATGTAAAACAAATTATTAAATACAAGGCTTTATTTAAAATTTTGTTTCTGAACAGTTTAGAAAGAATGTACTGAAGCTTAAATATAATTTTAACATTTTCCTGGGAACAAGCTTTTCATTCTTCCACAGTTACCCCTTCGTTTGCCACTTGCTCACCCTGCCAAATGTTCCACTTACTCAACACAATGCCTTTCTGGACAGGACCCATCAAAACTCACTAGCACTGAGGGTTTGTTTAATTAGGGCAATCCCCTAAAAGATATTCAACAAAACCTTTAATTAATATTACAGAGCAGGCGCAGGAAGGCCACAAACCCCATCAAGTTACCCAGAGGAGAGCTACCTGCAACCGTTCCAGCTTCTTCTCAGGCTCACTCGTAACTCAGACGTCTTTACTGTGACTTACGTGTCAGAATACAAACCCTTATTTTGGATATGTACTGTAATGAAGACAATATAATCTGACATATGAGCATTCTATAGCTTATCAGTGCAACATGTTATCTCACTTCCCATATGCTAATGTGTCCTTCTGTATCACAACTGGGTGCACTGATTCCTCCTTCATGACTCAGTAACTTGTCCAGCAACTACTTTAGTCAGCACTCCCCATAGCTGGTGTCCTGAACCAAGAAATAAACCCAGTATTTGATTTTGGGTAACCTAGTTTACATGTTACTAATGCTTTTGTAAAGAACTTTCCTCTAAAAAGAACAGAACACGTATTTTAAAGATGTTAAAATCACTCTGAACAAAGCTACGTTCTCTGTTACTCAGACACGAGCTGCAATCCTTTTCCTAGAGCTTCCTTACTTTACACTCGGTTATGATGAGAGTGGGGGGCGGACACAGGAAAAGAAGAGGCGCATTTACCTTATCTTTGTGGGTTAACTGCTGACTTATAACATCCTCACAGATGCTAGAAGAAGGGACCAAGTTATGTAACTGATAAAACAGTTCCACACTCTTTTGGTGGTGCTGAGGTGTCCTGTCTCCCAGCTGGTCCCACAATGTTAAAGCTACAAGCTGTAGAAAAAAATGTAAGAGTGACGGTATTGCAAAGCGATAAATGAAAACTTACTCACAAACATTTCCTTCTGGTAACACAAGTCTGACTGCCAGTCCTCGAAGGTCTTTAACATCACATGTTCACTGTGCCGCGGATGACCTTTAGAAGGGCACCCCTCATCCGCCCCCTTCTGGTCACTCAGGCCGTCAGAACCCCTGTTACAGTCCTTTAACAATACTTATTTAAACATCGGCAACGTGAGCACTTTCTGCAGAGCCAAAACAAGCACCCATTTCACTAGTTTAGTGACAGTCTAGTGAAGTGACGCTGGAATACATTGTCCTTAGGAGGGTACAGATCCCACCCTGAATACATTAATATTCACAGTGGCATGTTACAAAGTGAAACATAATTCTCGGTCCGAATACTCGAGCTACTTAAGGCCAATAAAACAGGTCATATTATTTCAGAGCTACACGTGTTAATGCAGCACCTGATGGTCTATTACAGCATTAATAAAAACGCAACAATCTTCAGGGTTTACCACCACAGTGTTATGGAAATCAACCTTAATCTAGCATGACGAAGTTATCTGAAGGGATGGGATGACTTGAAATCAGATAAAAATTTAAAAAATATTTTTTATGTATAAAAACATCTACCATCTTAAGATGTAATACAATCCGGATACACCTGCAGTTCTTTCCATGGCGACGATATCCTTTGTACGGTTGCAGAAATCAAAGACTGCGTTTTTCTAAGTGCACTGCACACTACAGATGACAGTCAGATAACATGCAGTAAGAAAACCCCTTCCTAGGAGTTCTGGAGAGCTAAGTTGTACGAAGCTAAAGTGCCACAACCACTTCATCTGGAAGTAATTTTTTTACTATATAAGTCAGATTTCCTTTTTTTTTTTTTTAGTTGAAATTATTCCCTCCATGGATTTAGCGCCTTCATATCTGCCACTTATTTACTTTAATACCATCCTCATCCTTCCTTCTCTCCCTGCACAAAGGGGGGACAAGCTGGGCGAAGTGGCGGAGACCCAGCGTGGAACCTTTACCTACGCGGCGCGGTACTGAAGGGCTCCGTCAGGCCTGTCATCTCTACATGTTTCGCTGTGCGAACCAGGGCAAGTAGCATCTCAGTCATGAATCCATTTAGGGTTTACCTTGAAGAAGTCGGTCTTCTCGGCTATGTACTTCAGGTTGCCTGGTGTGAGGGGCGGCCTAATAACCACAGCCACCCGTCCCTGGTTGGGACTCAAGGGCTGCACAGGGTCCACGCTGCTGATGTTCTCCCCGGTGACCATGACCACGGACTGAGTCAGCCCCACCAGGTCCATGACTAGTGAAATAGCCACGCTCTGCACGCTGAAATCCCTTGCGTGGCTGCAAGCGTCCATCAGCGTCTGCAGCCACCGTGGGGGCTGCACATGCTCCCAGTCTGAAACAAAGGACGGAAGACCGCGGAGGTCAGCGCTCTGACCCTGTCACTCACACTTCCGACTTCCCACCTAGCTTTTATAGAACGCCCCACGGCTTACGGCCTGCAGGTCTTGCTCTGTTAAGGAAGCCATGGTTGCTCACCTAGACTAGAAAATAAGCAATAACAAGAATTGCGTAAACTTTTAAAAATGAGTACTTTTCTTTTGCCACGTTATACAATCTATTTTCCTATACTGAAAGACCGCATATTAATCACACATTATGTAGTAATCACTGCAGTGTGTGTATACACAAAAAATCCCAGTTTTAATATCTGAGTGCTACTGGGGGGAAAAAAAAACCACAGAAAATATTTAAAATGAACAGAAGAGAAACTACCTTACCGGTTCCTGATTCCGAATGCAACTCCGAGGTACGGTCCCCCTCAGCGACGTACACCGGGAAACTGGAGCACTCCAGAAAGAGCTGGCAGGCAGCAAGAAAGGCAGAAAGGAATTCTTTTGAGGCTGGTTGCTTACTCATGCTTCTCTCTTTTACATCTCCGTGCGCATCCACGTCCCACTTCTCCTCGTCTCCCTGCTCTGTGCTGAGACCCCCGTGATGTTCCGCAGCCAAGGCTTGAGAAAGAGAGTTGCTCTGAACAACGTAGAGGCTGATAAGTCTGGTGAGGAACTGCTGGGCGTACTCCAGGCAGCACCGCATTGCGGTCTTTCGGGCCGTCCTCCCACTTCGGGCTGCTGCCCCCTGAGCGGCCAGAGAAGGGGGCTGGATGATGGTTTCCTCGGATCCCACAGTGGAAGCTGTTTCTGTCTCAGAGGACGTGCTACCAACTGGGATGGCAGCTGCTCCCTGCCCCTCACTCAGTTCTCTGTCAATGTCGTCAGCGCGGCCGGCTTGATACTGTATGAACTCAGTGAATCCACTCTCTGACGACTGACTGCTGGGTGGGTTTTCTGCATCTTCTAACGCTTCAGTACGATTTTCAAGAGCAACTGATGATGTCTGGTAGTGATCAGAAAGAACAAAAGGCTGAGTAGCTAAATGTGTATCTTAGGAATTAGAAATTAGAAATGACCACGTTTGGAGAGAAGTCAAGTCACAACTTAATTTATACATCGAGCTGAATCTTAAAATGGTCTCCACAATTGATTTATATAGCTAAGATAATCAATATGAAATATGGATATGGTTGTAATGAATACACTACAGTCATTCTTTAAATATTTATTTTTCACTACATGCGTAGCATAAAGTGAGGTTCATGAAGGTAAAATATGTGTGTGTACAAACTTCTAAGGTCCATATCCTTATTTTCAAAAGACTAATAATTTATTCAATCTGCTTTATGAAAACACTTTCCTAACGTCCAACCAATGCAACTTTCCCAATGTCTAAACAGTGCAAGAAATCAGTTATGTAAGGTTAAAAAAAAAGACTTTCTAAGAACTAGAAGTAACATTTAATAGGTTCAGCGCTACATGAGTGTGAAATTTGTGTGACAAGTAGAAAGTGCTATTTGAATGTTTGCCTATTAACATTCTTACATTCTTTCAACAAACAGTTACTAAACCCACATCAAATTACATGCCAGACACTGTGCTGGGTCCTAGGAATTAAACAGATAGTTTACAATCTAGAGGACAAGATAAGAAGCAATTAAAATATAAACAAAAAATGAGTCAGCTGTTGCAGTAGAGTTGGAATGGATTAACTGTTCCCTCCCTATGACAGGACCAGTGCAATCATTAGGCATATTTTCTGGCCCAGCTGAAGTAACCAAAAGTTGCACAAAACGCGTATTCCGTGGGCGACTGCGCTAGGGCGTAATTTGAATTGGAATAGGATCACTAAGGATTTGTACTACATGCTCTGCAGCCACAAAGCTGGGCCTCACCCAGTGTTCCTTCCTCCAGCGAATCATTCCACCATTCATCCCACCAGGAAGACAGGAACCTGGAGGTAATTCTTGGTACCTTCTCTACCTCCAGAGTAAACTTTGTTTCCCTAAGTTGCATAACTGGCAGGACAATAATGCCTGCAATTTACAGTGGCTATGGGATTAAGTAAGACAGGCCACCCAAGTATAAAGTGTCCAGCATAATACCCGACACTTAGGCAGACATTTGATAAATGCTGGTAATCACTCACTACCCTTACTGAACCATTACTGTGTCTTACTTTTCCTCCTAAACACATGGCCAACCCGTTCATTTCTCTGTCTCATTCCCCCATTTTTTTAGCACGTTACCCCCACTACCCTCCCCTGCACTCTGCAGGTCTCCCACACCCATCTTTGGTTCTCAGGCCCATACTCCACACTACAGTCAGAGCAATTTTTCTGATACGCAAATATGATTACATCACTTGCCTTTTTCCCCTTGAGTGCGTTCCTAAGGTGGGAAGTAGAAGCCTTAGGACAGTGAAAAGGCTCTGCGAGACCTGGGTTCCTGTCTGCCTCAAAGGAGGGTCTCCCCGCTCAGCGTCCGCACTGTGCCCCCACCTGCCTAAGTCGCAAATGCTCTTCCCTCCATCAAGTGTTTCCTTCTGGGTACTTCACTCCTACACCAAATTCCTTTGGGGTTTCCCTCAAACGGTCCTTTCTCAAGAAAGCCTTCCTTGGCTCCCGATCTAGATCAGATTGCCCCAATTTTCTACATTCCTACCACCCCACACATTCCTCCCAACTATAACTAAATGTGCAATCACTTAATGTGTCCCCTAAAAAGAACGGGTTGGGGAAGGGCAGGCACTGTGCCTCGTTAACCCCGGACACCCAGTGTGAGTGCTGCACGGAGACCGGAGACCGGCTACGTTCTCTGTTTCAAAGGTGAGAAAGCTGAGGCTAAAAGAAGTCCAAAACAAAACAAAATGAAACTGGCCCCAGGTTGTAGCAAAGAAGCTTATCAGCTGGTAGAGGAGCTCAAATCAGGCAACTCTGACCTTCAGGCTCTTTCCTCACAGTTTATCACTTTATCTGTAACAGTGAGAGAAACTTTCACATTGTAACGCCAAAGTCAGAGGCGGCTATCAGAAGTGAACTTGTTGGTTTTTTCTTTTGAAAGGTTAACAATCATCTCAAATCTTGTACTAATAAATTTTAAAAAGAAGTATTTACATGGTTAAGTAATTAGCTTGCTGCTGTAAACATTTCTGTACTGATCTTTCTTAAAGATCATAGAACAGTGGATATTACATGACTAGATTTCAAGCTACAAAATTCAGTTAAACTTGCATACATTTATAATATTTAGTTGTGTGGTCTAGATTACATAACTAGGCTTCATATTACTTGTTAATAAAATGTCCTTCTGAAAATAGGAAGGAAGTATATGTTTTAGACATTCCAATACGCTGATTTTACAAAAATGTACCAAGAACATAAAGACAAAATCGGATTTGGAATTTTTTGAAGAACCATTCCTTCACTTACACTTTAAAAAAATACGGAAAACACCCTCAGCTTTTAAACCTGATCAGTTTTCAGACACCTTGGTGAAGACAACACTAGATGTTTCAGTACAAGCAGGAAAGAAGGTACATACCCTGGGAACATACAAGAAACCGACGGGGAGGGAGCGCACTCTCAGGCTAATGAAGTGTTGCACAGGTTTTGAAAGTGTGTTTTCAAATCGCACCTCATTTACTATAAATCCATGTTCCCGTTATCCTACCTCCAGACGTACACCCACGAGTTTACGGACGCTGCTGAGAGGGTACTAAGGTCCTCTCCCTATACTCACCGACCTCATTCAAACAAAAAGCGAAGCTGCAAAAGCAGTTAATATCCATTTTAGCTTTATTTTTAAGATCTTAGAAGATAAATTAAGGGACGACAACAAACAAAATGGATTTCCCAACAACAAAGTCATATCAAAACCAATATCACATATCAATAATAAGCAGGAAGGAAGGAAAGTGTGAGACTAGCTTTAATTTATATAGGCTAATCCTGGATATATTTAAATTGATCGAGGGTCAATAATGTTCATTTCATATATAAAGAGCAACATATTAAGAAGGACCAAGAAAACAAACAATTTTAGAATTATTAGTTAGTGGGAAAGGTTGTATGAGATCATCCTGATAATGTATTTTTCCTGGTTCAAAAACAATAAAAAAGCAACCGAAAATAATTAGGGCAACTATACAAATCCTGGATTTACGTACCTTATAAGATAGAAATTTTTAAATCTTTGTTTTAACACAGTGCCACTGTCCCTAGAAAATGTCATTAAATGTTTTTTGTTAATATTTGCTAAAATATTTTAATATTACAAACTTGAAAGCTTTTAAGTTATTAATTTTTCCATAGACATGTTGCAGGTGTTTAAGTATGTTACCAGATTAAAATCATTATAATTCTGTTCAATGTCATAAAGTAAGCATTAAGAATCCGGAAGTTTGAATATAAAGATTCTGAATTTAAAAAAGAACATGGTAAAAATCTAGTGTATTCATTTGAAAAGGACCAATAAAGTTTAGATTATAAACATGTGGCTACTGAGTAGCTGAAATGTGGCTGATCTGACAGTGGAACTAAATTTTTTTATTTCAAGTGTTTCTGATAAAAAAATTATGCATTTGAATGAAGATGTGCCATAAATGTAAAACACACAGTGGAATTTTAAAGATAGTACAAAAAATAATTTAAAGTATCTGACTAATTTTTTAATATTACATCAATTTTATATTGATTACATGTTAAAAATCATAATTATCGAGAAAGGACTAAAAAAAATAAAAAAATCTTTTCATCTGTTTCTTATATGTTTTTAGAAGTGGCTGCCAGAGATTTAAAAATTGCTTATGTTGCTGATGTTGTATTTCCGTTGGAAAGTGCTGCTATAAACCCCTAAACTGTGCAGAGCCAGGAGCCTACAATGAGGTCCTACCGCCAAACCTTCGGCTCTCTGCCCGATTCACTACATGGCTACGCGTAAGCGGTTTTACTCAAACTGTCCTGCCAAAAGTTAACAGTTGCCCTTGAACAACACAGGGTAGGGAAGATACTGTCACCCGCCTCCTGCCCCACACAACGGAAATCCACGTGCAATTTCTGACCGCTCAAAACTTAACAACTAACAGCCTTCCTACTGTGGACGGGAAACCTTACCGACAATAGTCAATTAACACACATTTTAGGGGTATATATTAGACACTGTGTTCACACAATAAAGTAAGCCAGAGAAATTGAAGTGTCAAGAAAACCATAAGGAAAATATACATCGATAGTTCTGTACTGTACCGACAGTGTAACTTTACACCACCTGTTTGTCAACACCTACATCAATACCCTGTTATGTGATGTAAAACACTGTACCCGCTGTAAGTAATATTAACTTGAGACCTCCAAAATGAAAAGACCACGTGAAAAAAGTCGCAGCCCTTCCCTGGCATGACGACTCGTGCGCTGGTAACGCGGCAGCAGCGGCCTCGCTGTTTACGGCAGGCCGGCGTAGCGCTGTTTATGGCAGGCCGGCGTAGCGCTGTTTACGGCAGGCCGGCGTAGCGCTGTTTACGGCAGGCCGGCGTAACGGGGTGGCCGCTGCCCCGCAGCCGGCCCAGGCCACACGCTTTCACGGCACGCATCGTTAGTCCCGTTCAACCCTGGTAACTTAGGAAACCACTTCCCCGTGGTGACTGGCTGATACGCAGTTTCTTCAATGACAAGAAAGGGGCATAATGTACATGCTGTAATTCTTTGAAGGCAAGCATAAAACAGTAAGAGAACATATTTATAATTTTATTATTATTCACTTGACGCCTATGTAAGGATAGGCCACCCACTTCCATCCAAATCATCCACATGACGTTCTACATGATGAATATTCATGCTATGACAATGACGATCCAAAATCGTATCGGAGTTCTTGCCATATAGTTAGATTTTCACAGGAAGGCACACACGCACACAACAGGTAAGTCTGTAACCGTACGATGGTTAGTGGCTGTTCATAAGAGGACATGGATCGTCACAAACGTCTTCATCCTCGCTACCTTAACACTGAGTGGACTGAGGAGCAGGGGAAAGGAAGGGGCCAACCTCACCGTCTCGGGGGGACAGAGGCAGAAGAGGTGACAGAAGTGGAAGGGAGGCAGGGGAGGCAGGCACCCTTGGTCAAATTACACGGAAACACGTTATAATTCTGACTTCTTCCTTTTCATTTCTCTAAAAATGTTTCTGTAGGATAGCAATCCTTTCTCCATTGTGCATTTTAAGTGTCACAGAAGGGCCTGTGTCGTGAAGGACGGCAAAAGCAGCCGTGAACACGCGGGGCGCTTCTGCCAGACCATCTAACGTCCACGTGTTTCCTGGCCCTACTGCCCCGCACTGTCTGGCACCCCCGGTTCGGAAGCGCTCGTCTCCCCCAGGCAGCCTGTTCCTTCCTCTGCCGTGGAGCCTGTTATTTCTTGAATTTCTCCAAGATCCACATGTTGAAACCCTGCAACCCCCGCACCCCCCCTTTTTTCCACATCTACCTTCATAATTTCCTTGATTGGCTCTGTTGTAAAACCTGTGAAGTCATGCACAATCTCTGGACAAAGTTTCTCAGGCAGGAATTTATTGTTTCGGGCTTGGTGGCTTTCATGGCTTTTCTATGACAACAGTGGCATCTTCAATGGTGTAATACTTCTAGACTTTCATGATATCCTCTACCAGGATTCTCTCCCATAGCGTTCACAATCCTTTCCATAGAGTACTGCGTGTAATACGCCTTAAAGATCCTTATGCACTCCTGACCTAGAGGCTGAATTAGACACACTGTATTTGGGGGCAAGTGGACCACTTCGAAGACTTTGACATTGAATTCATGGGCCTCTGGGTGGCCAGGGATGTTATCCAACCTCAGGAGAACGTTGAAAGGCTGCCCTTTACTGGCAAGGTACTTCCTGACTCCAGGGACAAAGGACTGATGGAACCAATCCAGAGAAAGGGCTTTGGTAGTTTAGGCCTCTTGTAGTACGACCAAAAGACCGGCAGGTGGTGGTTATCTTTTGCCTTCAAGGCTCAGGGTTCAGCATCTTTAAAGATAAGGGCGGTCCCTGATCCTAAGTCTGTCGGCACCTGTACAAGAACACTGCCAGCCCATCCCCGCAGCCTGGCGCGCCTTTCTCCTCCTCACTAAGAAATGTCCTTCGCGACGTTATTCCCCCAGAACAGGCACTTCCGTCTGCTTTAAAACCTGTTCAAGCTGACATCCTTTCTCCTTGATGATTTTCTTTATGGCATCTGGGAAACCGGCTGCCTCTTCGTTGGCAGAAGCTGCTTCCCCTGTTGTCTTAACATTTTTTTAAATATTAAATATTTTAAACAATGGTAAGTAAAAAATCAATAATAGTACAGGCGACAGAAAATGTGGGAAGATCGTTGGAGGTGGTGTTGAAACAGTGGCTTAACTGGGGAGCTGGTGAAGCTAGGTTTTTGTCTGAGAACCCATTCCAAGCAGTTTTCCACATGCTATTTCATATCACCACCACTCAGATTCCATCACATGAAAGATGAGAGGCCAGGATTTAGACAGCTAAACGAACTGCCCAAGATCTCCCAGGAAGTCAGTGGTAGAGCCAGTGTGAGTGAACCCAGGCCCTTCCCACACCACCACACAACCCCTGCAGGAGCGTAAGGATTCTCGTGGGCGTTTCTTTAATGCACTGGTCATACCAGCCCCTCAGTTTGAACGTGTTTTCCTTTTTCAACAGTCTAAATCCTTCCGGTCCTTGAAGACCCAGCATACATACCGCTTTCCAACCAGTGTTCTAATTTTTTTTGGATTTAAAAAAAATTTAGTATTCCCATTACCTTTGAGTCCCCTTATACCCGCCTCCCCCGCAGCAATCACCACACTGCGGTCCATGTCCATGAGTCCTTCTTGCTCAGTCCCTCCACCACCAAACTCCCCACCCCCAGCTGTCATCCTGCTCTCCATCCATGAGTCTGTCTCTGCTTTGCTTGTCAGTTCAGTTTGTTCATTAGATTCATGTACGAGTGAAATCATATGGTATTTGTCTTTCTCTCACTGGCTTATTTCACTCAGCACAATGTTCTCCGGATCCATCCATACACTGAAAGTCTTTCTAAAATTATTTTCCAGCTTTAGATCCTTCACCTTCCTTTAAGTTGTCACACAATAACTTCACTTTTCTTGATTCATATTAGTTTATAGGTATGCCTCTCTTATAGAAATCTTGCGCCCACAATATAAACTACATTTTCAATATGATATAAAAAGGTATTTCAAGGTTTCTGCTCCTGATGGCAGAGGTATAGTGACTGCTTCAAAAATTTCCTTTTTTAAAACAATGGTCTTATGCTGGATTCATTTATCTTGAAATGGCAGGCAACTGCAGCTCCAGACCTCAACCTATAGAACATGCCAAGCATTTCAACTTTTTCTGGTAACGTCATGGCTTTTGTCTGCTTCTTAGAAGCACTGCCAGTATCACTAGTGGTGTTTTGTGTGGGTCTCATGTGTTATTCAAGGTTAACGGTATTGCACTTAATATGAGAAAAAACCCACAAGAACTGTGAGATACCACTTTTTTACTGCAAAATGTAATTTACCGGATAGACAAACTGCTCACACAGAGATGATCAGATGATTAGCATCACAGTGTTTGAAGTGGATGCTCATGCTGAGTATCCACTTAAAGCCCCTGAGCTCACCGCTGCAGCAGCAGGAGGTGGCTACAAAATCAGTACAGCAGACCAGTATGTACTACAGTCAATTTTACGCCGTTATAATCCTGCATGTTCATGTTTGCTTACACTTCTCTCAACAGCAAATGACGCCATGCGTCTGTGTTTGTGTAAGTTTTGATAAATTTTAACTTTTTAATAGTAGGCATATATATTTTATGGTAGTAAATGATAACAAACTATTACCCACATCTTTTTTTGCATTCATGACATACCTAACTTTTGCTTAATTTTTTCATTTATAAGCTAGAGGGTCATCTGTGAGTTTTTTCAAATTGCTGCAAATCTCCAAAAATGTTATATTTACTGCAAACAAAATCCGTGCGTAAGCGCACAGTTCACACCCATGTTATTTACGGGGCAACTGTAAGTGGCCTGACACCGAAATGAACAATTAACATTACCTGTTTGCCCTCCCATTCTTTGGCCGAACTGCTCTGCCCACCTGCAAACTGCAGCACGCCTCCGGCACCGGCAGACAACAGCGGCGGCTGGACCTTACTGAGGATCTTCGAGCAGAGCCTGACTGCGTCCGTGAGTTCAGACAAGTGCAAAGTCTGGAGATGGCTTGTCAGGGCAGAAACCATCCTGAGCAACAGCTGGGGCAGGTGTTCTGTCTGAATTTCAATGTAAGTCTCCTGGAAGTAGAAGTAAAATGACAAAAGTTTAAGCAACGTGTGACCCAGAAGTTACGTTGTTTCGCTGGTTTTTAATCTCTATAAAAAAGGAACTAATTTTTATGAATCTGTAATATTTTATATATATCATTTTCTTAATTAATATTGTATAATCATTTCATTATTAACGATATAAAACTTATATTCCCAAATTCTCAATCTACGTATTTCAAAGCATGGATTATAAACTAATCCCAATTTTATGTATTACATTACTGAAATTACAATATAACAAAAGTGAATATAATCAGTTAAAAACGAAACAGGCTGGATGTCATACCTGACACAGCACCCTCATGCTTCTAGTAGGCTTCAAGATGAGAAAGCAAAGAATTTAGGAGAGAAAAGGGGAAAAGATTTCCAAAAGTCTTCATTTAATAGAGTCATTAATTAATATAGATATAGCATTAAACTATTATACACAAAACATTTAGGATTTCAATAACATGCAATTATGAAGTATATTCCATGTATTGTTTAAGACTTGTATATGTATTATATATATATATATATACATATGTCACAGGAGAAAACAGTTGAAGTTTATGAAAAAAAGCTGTGCTGAAAGGGAAAAATATATTTAATATTAAAGATAAAATTTATTTGAAGATAAGGTCTCCAACATGTAATATATGAGCTATGCTAGATTTCCTCAATACTTTTTTACCAAGGCAATCTTACCAAAGAAACTATATCCAACAAAAAATCCACCAATAAGCAGAAACTGCTCAGCTGTAACTCAGATGACTCACTATCTCCAGGCCCAGTCTGAAGTCTGGCGTGCATGGTCCTCCTAGAAGAACAAAAGTCACTTTATCCAACATACTATCAAGTAAAATGAACATGTGACAGCAGTATTTTTTAAATGAGGTCAACTCCACACTGGGACACACACAATAATGTTCTCATGATGATGTGCATTCCCTCCCCGCAGGACACCACTGCACCTCTAGGTGGAAAATCCCCAGAGCAAGATTCCTTGGGTTTAACCTCTTACTGTAACTCTCATCCTGTGTCTCCAAAGGTTCTGGATGGATCTCACTTTTGGGGGCTTATTTTCTATTATTCCCACTACAGATATCATCTCCTAGTTTAAAAAGATTATTTGCTGCTTTATTTCTAACAGTAGGGCCTTTGTTTATACAAACCTGTCCACTTGGAATGTCACCATCCCTCAACCTCATTCTCCCATGTCTAGAATGTATCTGTCCTTCAAGGTTTAAGGTCAAATGCTACCTCCTCCAGGAAGCCTCTTCTAACCCAAGTACCAGAGGTCATTACGACAACATTCACATCAACTCTTACGAATCCTGTATGAACATCTACCACCCTGTACTCTAAAGTTAGAAAGAATACAATGCAGTCCCTAACTATTAAGAAATATAAACATATAGCTAAGTACATGTAATAATGTGACGGTGTAGGAAAAGCTGATTCTGACGAGAAACTTGAGGAAGTAGTGGAAAGCTATTAAAAGGTGGGTGACCTCTATCTAGGACCTTACCAGATGGCAAAGGGGAAAAATATTTTAGAAGAAATGGCACACCTGAAGGCTGAGCAGCATGAAAGTTAACGTGTGTTTAGAGAAGAGTCTAGGTTAGCTAAAACAGGATGGATGGGTATGCTTGTGAAGGTAGAAATGAAGGCCAGGTGGCAAAGACATTCATAATTCCTTGACATTCCTAGCCCATTTTAATCTCTTTGCTAAGGTATTTGTAACTTTTAACTTAATACTTGGAATATACATATGCACGTCTTACTTGTTTTCATTATGAAGTCTTTGGAGACAGGGACCAGATATGCCCAGCTTAGTGCTTTTCATCTGGGTGCTCATTATCTGCTTAATGAATAATCAAGCTATTTTCTAAATCATTAAATGTATGATTAATGCATCACATCAGCATTTATATTTTTAAGACTTATAATCCTGAGTTCATACATGTTTACTTTTCGACTATATGTTCCTGAGGCTTCAGGGGTTAATCTGGTTCTGAGCAAATGTGGGCTAGAATCCAGAAAGAGATTCTACTTGGTTCACTAGTATTCTTGGGTTTGCAGAGCATTTTGTAACTTTATGTCCTAGCGGGTTAAGGGCTTTTATCATTCAACAGTGACGATATGGCTGGTTGTATGGTTTAAAAACACAAGTGTAACACCAAGGAATTTTTTGTTATCCAAAGTAGGAATCATTTTGGGAATATGTTCTAAGGTAGCAGCCACAAATTTGCTATTTTCTCTGCAACAGAGAAAAACTGAATTAGTATAGATCGGAAAGAGAAAATCTTTCTCGTATGCTGGTGACTAACTCACTTCTAAACTCCTTTTCAGTTCTAATACTGTATGATTAATAATTCTATATTCTATAGGGAGAGGGTAGAACCAGATTATGGCTATTAAATATGTAATAAGTTGTCAATAGTAGCAGTAGAACGTATAAAAGAATATTCTTTTCATTAGATTGAAGAATTTAAAAACACACACAAAGGTTGGCTTTGAATGCATTACATTGAAATGAATATAACAGTTTAACATACCTACAACATTCTTCAAACCAACGTGCAACATAATCCCACATATAATAAGGCTCAAAGGAATTAAAGAGGAGGTTGGCAGTTTTAATCAGCTCTGCTGTTTTCTTATTTTCCCTTAATTTACTAAAAAAGGAAAAGAAAAACAAAAACAAATATTAACATTTATTTTTTCAAATTTAAATTTGAGTACAGTGTCATTAGGATAGTACATACTCCTAGGCAATTGCTAGAACACCTGCTGGTGAGAAAATGGAATGGAATGGATAATTTTTATCTACTGTCACTGTTATTATGTTATGTGGTTATTTTTCCAAATTTGAGTTTTTATAACTAAGCTGTATGAGCAAGACCGAAAATTAGACTTGCATAAGAAAAACCTATACTTCCAGAAGAAGAACAGGCAGTTCTTTTTGAACTGTTTGAGCTCCTGACTTGAAATGTGGCATTATTTTCCCATGGCGTATATGAAGTAGTGATTTGATGTTGATGTCCTTGATTCTGAAATGACTTGGTCTTCTTTCCTGTGCTAGTTAAGATTTTCTTAAGAAAAGTTAGATTTATTTGGTGAATTTCAACCTAATTTTTAGCTTGAAAAACAACAGCAAAAAAGGACTAACACTGTATATAGCCATTATTACTGAAACCCTATCAGAAAAAATAACTGTTATTTCACATGGGAATCCTTTGTTAATTGCCCACCTACCCACTGTCTCTTGCCACCCTCCTTACAATGACAACAATTATTTTTGTATATAGCAAGGTACCTAGCAAGGTGTAGCACATACCCACAAATTAAAGAGTAATTAAATACTCTATGGGGCAACAGAAATGATCCGACAGGGTACAGAATACAACAGTGTACTACTTTCGTCAATACAGACTTTTCAAACTAAAATTATAGGGCATCGTATTTATGAGATAAAAAACTGCCTTAAAATGTTTTCATGTGTAACAGTATGTTTTAGGGAAAGCCCAGGTTATCTGAAGTCTTACAAGGAGACACTAATGAAATGAAAGTCATATAAAAAATTATCTTAGAATCCTTGTCATATTACGACAATAACAGACTGCAGGAGTGGCAGGCTGCTTAAAAGAGAAATAAAAAAGTAAGACTTTGTCAGCACGTATTTATCACTGACTCGGAGAACAGGACATGCTAATTTTATGAGTTATCCTAGGCATTAAAAGAGGTGTGTGTTCGCTTGCTTATTTATTTACTTATTTACTTATTTATTTATCTGAAAGAAGAAATAACCAGTACTTGAAAAAAATTCTTTTAAGAGCACCTGGTGCCCTGTGGTTCATTTAAATCTGTGTTCGAGTCATGTCATGCTTAATTTTTTGGTAATCCACCTGCTTAACTGAGCATGATCCTTGCTGAAGGGAGGTTCCATCTGAAGATCCAATTCTGCTTTGCATTGAGAATACAGTGTTCTAAATACTTCAATTAGGACATCTTCTAGAATTACAGGTCCTAAAATTAATATACACATTAGAGATACAAGTAATTAGAATTGGCAAATCATGATTATCTAAAAATTGGCCCAATTAAAGAATGCTTTAAAACAAGTATTTTTTTACAATAGTTTTTTTCCCCAGAAGCTGAACTAAACTTCACATTTTAAGAAGCTAACAGTAAAACAGTAAATAGCTGAACAAATATATATTTAACTATAAGCTGATAGAACCAGGGAAATTGGCTTTGCCAATTAATAGCTGTTACTTTGGACAAGTTATTTAGCTTTTCTGAGCTTTAGTTTCCTCATCTAGAATGAGGATAATAATACCAAATGTACATGCCTATCGTAATGGTCACAAAAAATATTTGTCAGGTGGGGTAGCACAGTTCCCAGGATATAGTGACTATTCAGTAAATGATAGTAATGTTACTCACTACTACCCTGAATTAGTTTAAGTAATATAAAAACACACAGGGACAACACTTATTGCTGTAACAGACAGCAATCCCCTTGAAAAAATTCCTGAGCTTCACCTGTTAGCACAGAATAGCTAAAATAAACCATCAAAGCCATTCACACAACTCGATATTTTTATAATTAAAATTTTTCATTTTTAAAAGATTCATACTTTATTATTTCATTTGTGCTAATATTTATGTTTTTCCTTAATTTTTGTCCCAGGTGCCAAAATTAACTTCCCAATAGACTATTTATATAAGAAATATACAAGTAAAAAAGGGAAATACACAAGAGAAAGGGGGTGTGAAGAAGAAAGCTGGTATACAACCCAAACACTTTTGCTCAAGTCCTTGAATTCTGTGAACTGTATGATAGTTATGACATATCGTATTTCAATTTCACTAACTTAATCAGGATTATGAACAGTTTCCATAGAATTTTCATATTTAGAAATACGTGTGTGTGTGTGTGTGTGTGTATGTGTGTATCTCCACACCCGAGTATACTGATTTTAGAGCGAGGAAAGAAGAGTGGGAGAGTGAGAGTGAGAGTGGGAGGGAGAGAGGGAGGATGGGGGGGCAGGAGAGAGAGACAGACAGACAGACATATCAATGTGAGAGAAACATCGATCGGTTACCTTCCATGGGTGCCCTGCTGACCAGGGATTGAACCTGCAACCTAGATATGTGCCCTCATCAGAAATCAACCTGCAACCTTTTGGTGTACAGGACAATGCTCCAAGCAACTGAGCCGCCTGGCCAGGGCTAGATAGCATCTTTAAAATGACTCCTCTGCTTTGCACACAGTACAGGGTAAGTACACAATAACACACCAGCTGGATGTACCTCCGTATCTCCTTAACATTCTAGAGTGAATGTTAGATAAGAAACTGTTAAGAATGTATATTTAATGACCACCTCAAAATACAGCAGTTTTTCTAAGTAATAACCTTGTCTTATTTTTATTATGAAGGAATACAAAACACACCCATGTGACCTCATGCCCTAGGACAGTGTATATTACCTAGCTCAGGTTTGTCCAGTAAACTGATTAAAATACGAAAAGGTTTTAGATCCTGCATTAAAGTGCTCTCTTCTCCAAATCCATTCACTTGTAAGATCCCCACCATTGCCTTTAAAAAAGAAAAAGTACACTAGTCATTTAAGTAAACAGATTAAAAGATTTTTTCTAAAAATTTTTTTTAAATACAACCATATGTAATGGAGATTGATATTCCCTATTGCTTTTCTGAAGCTCTTCACTAGAGCTGGCTTTTGCCTCCCACTACTGGGAAAAAATGTTACAACATTTTTCTTGAGAGAAGAAAACAGTGCTCACATTTTTTTTTCTAGGAAAAAAGTGGAAAGTTAAGAAAATCTAGAAAAATAAGTTCATGAGTTTTTAATTGCTGAAAAGATAAAAATATTTCTACTTAAGATCAACATGCACCAAACCACACCACATCATACAGGAATATCTGCTAGTATGCAATTATTTTCCCACTGGTGACTCAAAACCAGCTCTATTCATATAACCTCCTTCACTTTAAACTACTTAGATAACATGCACTTCCGCAGTTTATTTTGAGATACCCTGAATATACTTGAAGTAAAAAAATATAAAATAAGCATATGGTTCATTTTAACATTTCCATTACAATAGCAATGTTACCAAACATTTAGATTACTGTTGCAAACCAAATTTCCCTGGGACTTCAAAGAAAATAGCATGGGTCCCGGCCCATTTTTGGCAAAGCTCCAATTTTCATAGGGAACAGGTGAGAAGACTCAACTGTTTTAATAAAGTCATGAAAATAAACTAAAAAAATAAAATCTCTGGACTTACGTATAAGTGAATCTAGCTTGACTCCTTACTCATCTTATTGGAGTCATTTGCTTATCATAGGTCACGTAGGAAATCTGTGCCTCTTTCCTCCACCTCTTCAATTATGAGTGAGTTCATTTAAGGCAGAACCTTGTCTTACAATTGGTTAGTAAATCTACCGGTCAGACAGTAACCAAAAAATAAAATGAAAACATTCGTTACCTGGACCAGCAATTCTTTTGAAAAGGTAGAGAAATAGTAAGTGGCATGTTCTTCGGGATTGCTGTGTCTGGTGCTTCTGGGTCCTACGATAGCGCCGTTGTTATCAAAACCTCCATGGAAACAAATGGCAGAACAAATTAAAATGAAATTCGCAAAACTGCTGTTCACCAACATCAAAAGAGCAAATATCTCAAAAACAGCACTAAGCACTTACCGATTAGTAGCCCAATCAATGTCAGCAAGAGAGATCATTTTAGATAGTTTAATAAAGGGAAACCAATTCAATACGGAAGTGAGTATCATAGTATTCACCCAGAATTACCCTGGTTTGTTTTGTTTTGTTTTACCTAAGTCTTACAAACAGTGAAATAACTGGAGTCGGAAAACCCAAATTAAGCAGTACTGTGTCCTCGCACCCCAGGTGGCAAGGAGTTGTGAAGACGTGAGCACGGAAGGGCCAAGTGTGCAAGGGCTTCACTGCCTGAGGGCTAGACTGGTAGCACGTGGGCAGTTGTACTGCGGCTGGTCTTCGTTCCTTTGATGGCTTCCACAGTTTAGGGATGATGTTTTTATTTTACTTATTTATTCTTCTTTGTCTATATACTTACAGCGTAACACCCTCATTTATAAGGGCAAAAAATCTTGTTAAAGGGAATCTGACCTACGAATTAAAAGAGCCTCTTCAACTAAGAAGCTTTTGAAATTTCTTCGTATAATACACAATAGCGTTTGTATTTTATTGTCCATTTAGGCTAATTTTTGGTTTCCCCACTTAGGACACACATACAACCGGGTAATACTTATGTACGGCAATGCTCCCTCTGCCTTTTCCAGCCAGGAGCACACCCATCGAACACCTACCTAACAGCCACGCATAGAGTCTTCGGTTCAGGGACATGTCCCTCCTTAGCACTACGTGAAGGGCTGCTGACAAGATCCTGATCATATCTGGCCGAGTGGCCTGAAAAAGTCAGAAATGTCACTGTTTTAGTCACACACCAGAACATTATTTTCCCCCTCTTAAAAAAAATATATATCTTCCCTGGCTGGTGTAGCTCAGGGGATTGAGTATGCGCCTGAGAACCAAAGGGTCGCAGTTGATTCCCAGTCAGGGCACATGCCTGGGTTGCAGGCCAGTTCCCAGCAGGGGGCGCATGAGAGGCAACCACACACTGATGTTTTGCTCCCTCTCTCCTTCCCTTCCCCTCTGAAGATAAATAAATAAAATCTTTAATTAATATATATATATTTCTTACAAAACACTTAGAACTTTAGGGCTTAGGAACTTTCACACACAGGAATTACTGCTCCTGCTATACAGATCAGGAAAAACAGAAACGTTGGGTAGCACAGTTATTTAGCTGCACAGTTGAAACTAAAACTGAATTATTGTGACCTCCAGTTTAAAGCTTTTTATTCTAACCAATATTAATTAACAAAATCTGACACAAAACAGAGAAAACAGAGACTTATTGGAACAAATACAAAAAGCCTTGTCTTTCACATTCAGAGAGTCAACTAACAATAACGTGAGTTTGTTATCGTATTAACATGGTGAAATGTGTTAACATGTGGAAGATCCACCTAATTCAGTAAAGCAACATTTTCCAAATAATCAATCATAATGTTACCAAAAAATGTGTGTGTAAAAGATATGTTCAAGTGCAAGACACAGTGGATTTTAATAAAACAGAGTGTTAAAAAGTTCATTGATATGATTCTAGATTCCAGATTGCAACTAAGTTTTTAAAACTACAGCTTGTCGAGTTTTGGTGTGGTATCAAAGAAGAATGTGCTGTTTCAACAGAAAAGACTATGGAAATACTCTTTTCAACTTACACATCAGTGTGAGATCAGATTTTCTCCACATACTTCAATCAAAATAAAAAAAAAAAATCACAGCAGAGTGAATGCAGGAAAGGAAACGAGTGTTCTGCTTTCTGCTATTAGGCCAGTCACCGGAGAGCCGCAAAAACCTAAAGCAGCGCTACCCTACCCGCTAGGGTTTCTTTTTCTGTGTTGGAAACTACTTTCATAAAATGTTGTTTATGCTAATGTGATAACTTTGTTATTGTTACTTTTAAATGAATTAGTAAATACCTAAGAATTTCTCAGTTTTATGCCCTGGCCATGTAGCTCAGCTGGTTAGCATCATCCTAATATGCCAAGGTTGCAGGTTCCATCCCCCATCAGGACACATACAAGAAGCCACCAGTGAATGTACAAGGAAGAGGAACAACAAATCTATGTTTCTCTCTTTCTTTCTCTGTCTAAATTCAATAAAAAAGAAAACTTGTCAGTTTTTCTAATATGATGTACAAAGATCTATCCTTCTGCAAAAGATTTTTAGAATCTTCAGTATTTTTAAAGAGAGTAATGGGGTCTTGCAACCGAAGCATTTGGGAACTGCTGATCTTTTTATTCAACATCAGATTGATAGGTTATAAACATTTTCACAGAATTTTTAAAAGTACAGGGTCTTCCAATCTTGCCACTCATAAGTAAAAAAATCATTTCTTGACTACAATTAACACAGAAATTATAATTAAGTATGAGGATGTTACAGTGACCACTGATTTGCCTTTCAAATTCAGCCAGCTCTGGTAAAGGTCTGACAATCTCAACATCACCGAACCAAGAAAAAATAGCATCAGGATAAATACCACCTGGGTAGAAGAACTGGGTTCAAAGCAATGAGTACTTCCTGCTTATTATAGGTTAGAACTTTTTTATACATTTGAATTATTTTTTAAAAAATTTTAAAAGATTTATTTATTTTGAGACAGAGGGGAAGGGAGGGGAAAAAAAGAGGGAGAGAAACATCAACATGTGGTTGCCTCTCCCACATCACCTGCCAGGGACTTGGCCTGCAACCCAGGCACGAGCCCTGACTGGGAATCGAACCAGAGACCCTGTGGTTCATAGGCCAGCACTTAATCCACTGGGCCACAGCATATGTTTGAATTATTTTTATTTCTTTTAGGTAAATTATATATCCATATGTACTTTCCCATTATATATAAATCTTTTCTTTATAATTTTCACAAGTTCCCATATGTTTTCCATACACTTACTAGTTTGTAGAAAAGAATGTAACAAATAATGACACATCATAAATCTGATTTTCCAAAGAATGCTGTATATCGACATCAGCATTAATGCTTTACCTGACTCATGTGGAATGGAAAACAGAAGAGTATGAGGTCCAGGGTGCTTCTCTGTACCAGGACACTTGAGTCCTGCACCGAAGTACTTACAGCTTCTACCTGAAATGAGAGAGCCTTTAACATCTATTGTCCTTTACACTGGGAAATACTTATCATGAAAATGTTACTATTCATTTTCTCCCATACATAAAAATATGCTTCTGAGCATCTCATCAGTAATTAAATGTATTGCACTACTTTTAGGTAAATAGATTATGATGTTTTAAAAATTAAGGAACATAGAAGAGTATACAACACAAAGGTTCTCTCTTATCTCTGTCTCCCAACCATCCAATTTTCTCTTTGCAAGCAGCCCGTATTACTGGTGAATATTTTCTCCAGGTAAAAGTAAACAAAAGCACACAGGTAAATATGCCAAACTCTGCCTTTTTCATTTAAAAATATATTTTGGATATTTTTTCTTATCAGTACATAAAGTACCTTATTATTTTTTATAGCCACAGAAGTACTTTATTTTATAGCTAAACCCTAATTTATTTAACTATACTCCTAATGATAGGCATTTACACTGTTTGTAAACATTTATTATAAATAATGCTGCAATGTATTTATGTAATATACAAATACATCTGTAGGTTACCTCCCTCAAAGTAGAAGTGCCAGGCTGTAGCGTGTATGCACACAATTGCATTTCAAATAGTGCGATGCTTTCTATTAAGTTTATGTATATTTATATTCCCACCAGCTACTGTGATAGTTTCTGTTTCTCCATGTTTATGGATGCATTTTTAACTTTTGCCAATCTGATACATGAAAAGTGGTATCTTGGTGTATTTAAATTTTTATTTCTCTTAGAATGTTGAGCACCTTTTCATATGTTTGAATTATTTTTATTTCAAGTAAATTATACGTTCAAATGCATTTTCCCACTATATTTATTTATAGTAGATCTTTGAATATTAGGGAGATAAGTTCTTTCACTATGATGTGTTTCAAATGGTTTTCCAATTATAGTATCTGCCTTTTAAAAAATTTTTAAAAAGCTAGGGGTGTTGGAAATAGAAGGGAGGTGGGGAGGGCTGGGGCGGTGGGCTGGGATGGGAGTAGAAGACAGAAACTGTACAAGAACAACAATTAAAATAAAATTTAAAAAAATAAAAAATAAAAAAATGACTTCTTTAAAACTACCATTAAATCAATAAAAGAAAATGTAAAGACAATACATTTACAGAAAATATAAAAAATACATTAAAAAATCTGCATGAAAATGTATAGCCATTTTGGAAAATAATATGAACGTTTCTTATAAACTTAAATATGCATTACAAGAAAACACAGGAGTAAATCTTTGTGGCCTTGGACTAGACACAATTTCTTAGATATTATCTAGCATCAACAGCACGATGGCAAAAGAAAAAGCATATATTGGACTTGATCAAAATTAAAACTTTTGTGCTTCAAAGGACACAGTGAAGAAACTGACAAGACAATCCACTGAATGGGGGAAAATATTTTCAAATCATATGAGGTCTGGCACAAATAATGCCCTGTTTTAATACAAAATCTTTTATTACAAGGTCATAAGCACGTACTTCTGTAACACAACAATATCACACTCAAGAACACCATATGACATTTCAGGTGTAATGTTCAAATTAAAACTATAAATTATTACACCCATATGATTACCCTACCAACCACACGCAAGCGGCATTACTTCTGCTGGACCCTGTACATATAAGGGTTTAATACCCGAAACATATAAAGAACTCCTACAACTCAACAACAAAAAGAGAAATAACCTAATTTAAGTAACAGGAAAAGACTTTGAATAGACACTTCTCCAAAGAAGATATACAAACGGCCCAAAACCCAAGAAAATATGCTTAACGTTATTAGTCATTTGATAAATGCAAATCAAAACCACAATGAGATAACACTTTATATCCACTAGGATGGCTATAATAAAAAGACAGACAATAACAAGTGTTGACAAGGATGTGGAGAAATGAGACCACTCATATATTGCTGGTGGAAATGCAAACTGGTACTGTCACTTGGGAAAACAGTTAGCCATTACCTCAAAAAGTTAAACATAAAGTTACCATATGACCCAGCAAGTCCTCTATTAAGTATATACTCAAAAGAAATGAAAACACAGGTCTACAGAAACTTACACAAGAATGTTCACACAGCATTATTCTTAACAACCAAAAAGTATATGTAACAGAAGTCCATCAACTGATGAATGGGTAAACCAGATGTGATGTATCCATATACCAAAATATTATTCAGTCATAAAATGAAGTATTGATGCATGCTTAGAATATGGATGAATTTTGAAAATATGATGGTGAAAGAAGTCATTCATAAAAGATAACTTATTGTATAAGTCCATTTATATAAAATGTCCAGAAGAAGCAAACTTATAGAAATGGAGGATAGATAAATGGTTCCTAAGGGCAGGTGTGAAGGGGTGGGGTATGGTTAATGGGTATGGAGGGATAAAAATGTTCTGAAGTTAGTAGTGATAATAGTCGTACAACCTTATGAATATACTAAAAACCAATGACTTGTACAATTTAAAAGGGTAAATGTTATATATGTGAATTATATATATCAATAAAGTTATCTCAGAAAGTTAAAAATTCAGTTACCATATGAGCCAGAAAATCTATTCCTAGTATTTTGCCAATAAAAACACATGTGCACATGAACAACTCTCTGCGAATGTTTCATCACCTTTTCCCTAATTACCCCAAACCGGAAACAGCTTAGTCACCCATTAGTCAGCAAACACACACACCCTGGCACGCTCACACCGCACTGCTCAGCAAGGTAAAAGAGCAAGCTGCTGCGAGGAGAGCAATGAGCGAAAGATGGGGGCAACTGTAACTGCACAGCAATAAAAAAAAGAACAGACTGCTGATACGTGCAAAAACATGGATGCGTCTCAGATCTGGCATATGAAGTGGAGGAAACAGGAATTAATGGTTGACAGAGTTTGATTCTATTTGTGTGACCTTCTGGGAAGAGCACAACTGTGGAAACGAGAACAGACCAGCGTATGAGAAAGCCTGGGAGTGTAGGGGCAGGGGGGTGACTACACAGGAGCACAAAAGAACACTGGGGGGTACAAACACAGATACACTTATACCCAAAATATACATGTACCTGCGTTTTTCAGACTATAAGACGCTCTTACCATCCCCACCCAAATTTGGGAGGAATAACGGTTGTTAATGCTGCTGTTGAGTTCTGTTTCCATTTACATTGGTGAAATATTGTTATTTATGTTATTAAATATGTTATCACATTTTTTGCTTCAAAAATTTTTTCCTATTTTCGTCCTCTAAAACCTAGGTGCATGTTATGGTTTGAAAAATACAGTATATAAATTTTTATATACCCCGTTTATATAAGTACATAAGTGTTCTATATCTTGACTGTAGTAATGGTTATAAGACTGTCAAAATTCATAAAACTGTACATGTGAGACAATTTAGCATACAATTTCAGTGTATGTTAATTATACTTTAATAAATATAACCACAACTCTGTACAAAATCTCAGTCATTTCATAATCATATGAGGGAAAAGCACAGGATGATTAAATATTTTTTTAGACTTTCCAAAGGACCCTGGTCCTTTTGTTTCTCTGTTCTTTACTCCTTGAATATTTTGAGTACAGCACTCCACAGAGATAAACAGTATCCTTCTAGTCTTAATCTTTTAAAATAAAAAGTATAAGAAAAAAAGTGTGATTTTTTTCAGTATCTTTTCCTGCCTGCTTCAGGACTACATCCTCTTACATAAACCCTACACAGAATATGGCTATTATTTTGTCTAAAATCTGTCTTTCTAATTAAAAAAGTATGATCAAAGAAAACACTTCAGAATTAGAATAAATGTGGCTATGTTAACAATGTTCTGTTAAAAGACCATTTGTTTGTTTGAATAATAAATGATAAAGATAATACAATGAAGCCTGTCTAGAAAGTATTCAGCCATGTAATATGAAAAATAGATACATTTACTAAAGAGGACACAAGATACAAGAAACATTGCACACAGGACAGTGATGCCTCAGTCCCCTTCAAAGCAGGTACTTTGGGACCTCACACAGTTCTCCCAATTGCCATCAGTTGCCCCATTATATTTTCCTGAATCTCATCGACTATCTGAAATGAAATCTCTTCCCTTTCAAAGGTGATTTTACTTTCGGGAAAAACCAGAAGTTGCAGGGCGCCAAATCTGGTTGCAGGGGGGCTGAGTCACCTGGGTGATTTGATGTTTCGGCCAAAACATTCAGCAGGAGACGTGATGCATGAGCAGGCACACTGTGGTGACAAACCTGCCAATCACCAGTTGCAGTCTTGGGAATCATCGCAAAAGTTTCCACAGAGCAGCTTAATTCAAAAGCGGATGTAGATCCATTGCTCTACTCCCTCACTTTGAGTGCGACAGCCACACAGTGCACACACTCACTCAACAGCATCTCCTGTCCCCACTGACTAGTACGGTGAAATTGTCACTGTTCACGCATGCACATTCCAGTCCACTCTCCTTGGCTGCCAGGTTACATGGTTACATCGATGTTGTGCAAACTGTTCTCATTATATTAAAAATGGCTGGACTTTTCCTGGACAGACCTCGTATATAAATAAAAATTTCCTTTCCATGAAAAATTTTTTGACAGTTTTAAAAACAACAATTACTGATTATCTGGCCTTTAAGTTTCCTTGATGAAAAACGTAAGCTCGATGAACACAGGAACTTTGTTTGTGGCACGATTCTCAGTATCTGCCTGGAACAGTGTGCCTGGCTCTGAAGCAATACTTGGTAAAAAGCAAACACATACGGACCTACCATTAGTTCAATATCACTGCCAATTATATAGAGCTGGTCTTCCATGGAGAGCTTCCTGTTCAGATGGGCGAGAACGTAGGTGATCCCAGGCAAGCGCACGGCCGGGCTGGTGAGCAGGCTGCCCCAGAGGGCGCTGTAGAAGGCGGACTGGTCCACCGCGGCCGCCACCTTCTCCAGCAGCGTGTTTGTTCTGAGGCACAAAGTAGGGCGGTTTGGGAGGGAGACGTTTAGTTTCACACTGTTAAAAATAAGTCACCGCTCTCTTCTGGAACGTGCGCAAGCCTCCATGTTACAGTTACATGCTCCACTCAAGAGACTGGTGAGAGAGACTGGAAGCAGCCCACGCTTCAGAAATCAGAGGACTGGACTGAGTCCTGGCTCCGCCGCTTACCGGCGGTGTCATTTCATGACGTCAGCATCCCTTCAGTTCAGTCTCCCCATTTGTAAAATGAGGACAACAACAGAAACAATACCGCAAACCTTGTCAATTTCAGTGGGTTGTTAAATACGTACATTTTAGTTAGCAGATTCTTATAGCAAAACATTTTTATAAAATCTTTTTAAGATTTTGTTTATTTTGAGACAGAGGGGAAGGGAGGGAGAAAAAGAGAGAGAGAAACATCAATATGTGGTTGTCTCTCATGTGCCCCCCACCGGGGTCCTGGCCCGTAACCCAGGTATGTGCCCTGACTGGGAATCGAACCAGTGACCCTTTGGTCCACAGGCTGGTGCTCAATCTACTAAGCCACACCAGCCAGGGCTCATATTTTCTATAAAATCTTAAAGGGCATTTCCAAATGTTTCCTTCTCTTTGAAATCGCACTATGTAATTAAGAACAACTTTGATGAATTAGACCTATGACAAAATCATTACTGCTCTATTAAGGATTACATTTAAGAATTAATTACTCTTGATTTCCTTTAAACATAGAATAAACAATTTAATACACAAAATGTTCATAATATTATAGCATAGAAGAGTCAGAATCAAGAGAATCTGATAATGAGTTTTATTGTTTACTTACTATGTAATTTAATACTAACACTCTAATCCCTTCTCTTTTTTCCTTTGTTTTTATTATTGACACCTGAATCCCTCCTGACCTCAATTTTATCTGTGTATTGAAAGAACATGTTTACAGATCCTTTCATAGAACTTAGGTGGAATAAATGCATAAACGTAACGCTATGGTCTGAACGTTTGTGTCCCTTGGAAATTCCTATGTTAAACTAATTCCCAAAGGTGCTGGTGTTTGGAAGCGGAGCTTTAGGGAGTGCTCAGATCAGGAGGGCCTGCTCTCTCGGATGAGATTAATTTTCTTATGAAAGGAACCCCCCAGAGCTGAATAGCCCCCCCTACTACTTGGAGACACACAGAGAAGGCTCCAGCTACCAACCAGAAAGCATGCTCTTGCCACAGCAAGACTGTGCTGGCCCCTTTATCTCAGACTTCCAAACTCCAGAGCTGCGAGGAACGAATTTCTTTGTTTGTGAGTTACCCAGTTGGTGCCACATTGTTAAGGCAGCCCAAATGGATGAAGACACGCAACAAGATAAATCATAGGGATACCACATTAAGAAAGATCATTGCTCATGTCTACGTTAACATTTCTAATTGTTAACTAGTGGAGTTACAGAGTGGTATTGATTCTATGCTTGCTTTAGGAGAATTATGTAAAAATTTAAAACAAAACTGATTTATAAACTAAATAAAGTAATCTCACATTATGTTTCTAAAATTGTAAGTAAGTAGAAAACTTAATAAATGATAAGCTTTGGGGACAAAGTTATTTTTTTCTCAAAGTAGCCTGTTGGGGTTATTTAACATTTTTTGGATTAGATTCTGACTGCATTATGGGAGCAGATGAAATACAGTAAAATGGAGTAGTAGGTAAATTTACTAGAATAAATTATTTAAATAATTAAGTCTACTTATAAAATAAGTTTGACATTTTCAATTTTTGCTATCTCAACTCCTAAGTTCCTTTTTGGTAAGAATAATGTGATATTAAAGACACTTACTGCCATCTTGCATTGTCTGCAACTATTAACTTCCAAAGAAATAGTAAGAGGCGCCAAGGAAGATCAAATCATTTTCTTTGAAAAGTTAAAATACCAACAGCGTCATGTCAATGGCCAGCGAAACAACACTGCCCTTAGAGCTAGGTTATTTTCCAGCATTAACAGTTTAAAAACCGTTGGTAACGGCCCAATTTCCCATTTTAAAGATTAAATGTCTGACCTATTGTATTTTTATTTTGAATTACGGGTCACAATTTTTGAGTGACTTAAATATGCCAGGCTCTGGACTAGATGACATGTTATGCTTGTTCATGGATGAGAGAACTGCAAAAAGTTCAGAAATGTACCAAAAACAGAAAAGCTTTCTTGAGCTTGCACAATACCTGTTGAGCCAGGATTTAAGCCCAATACATTTATCTATCTCCCAAGTCTGTACTCTTACCACCTAGCTGTATTTTCAGTGTGCTACGCAGACCAGCTACATTGCAATAATTTCTTTTATGCTATAGAAACCTTTAGGTGGTGTACTAAAAGATCTAGAATAGTTAGTTTTTGTGATGTTAAAGCACTAAGATGCCTACTGACAAACCCATGACCTCAATGACTTAGCTGTACCAAAACAGCACCGTCTTACCTCTCATAGTACTCTGATCCCTCTTCCAAGCCAGGAAGGATACCGGTTAGCAATCCTTGCAGACCAGGCTTCAGTGTTTTACCCAAAGGCAGGTAATAAATCTCATACAAACTTAACAGTGTTGGTTTCACGGACATGGCAGCATTTGCAAGAAGTGGAAATAATCCAGAACTGTTTAAAAATATAAAAACATCAGCAGCTATACACCAACAAAGTAGACAATCTAGAAAAAAATGGCAAAAAATTCTTAGAAACTTACGAAGTACCGAGACTGATTCAGGAAGAAATACAAAGTCTGAACAGACTGGTTACTAGTAAGGAGACTGAATCAGTAGTGAAAAAACTCCCAAACAAGGAGAAGCCCGGGACCAGATAGATGGCTTGCTGGTGAATTTAACCAAATATTTAATGAATACCTAATGCCAATCCTTCTCAAACTTTCCCCAAAAAATCAAAGTAGAGGGAACACTTCCAAACTCATTTTCTGAGGCCATACCGAAGCCAGAAAAGGCCACTATCAGAAAACTACAGACCAATATCCTGATGAATATGGATAAAAGTGCTGAATAAAATACAGCAAACCGGATTTGTCAGCACATTGAAAGAACTGTTCCCCATGATCGAGAGAGCTCTACACCCAGGATGCAAGTGTAGTTCAACGCACGCACAAAGCCAATGCAGTGCATTACATGAATAAAATGAGAGAAAAACATCAATCTTTTCACAGATGCACAAAAAGCTTTTGACAAAATTCAACATCCATTCATAATATTTGTAGTACCAAAGAACTGAATTATATAACAAACAATATTTCTTAGATTATTCATTCAACAAATATTTATTAAGGGCCTATTATCTATCACGTAGTCTTTAAGGTGCTGAGACTATAATAGTTAATAAATTATATGAAATAATTCCTGCCCCATGCCCTCATAAAACCTATTCAACAAGGGTTGAAGGTAGCAGATCCACAGTAACTGGACAATATATATCTTCGATGGTGATAAGTGTCACCAAGTTGAAAAAAAGGGCACAGGAGGAAAAAAGCAGGGCTAGTTATTGCAATTTAAATACAGTACTCAGAGATGGCTTGTCTGAGCAAAAAATTAAAGAGAAAACATTTTCACAGTAAAGTGAATCATCAAAGCTTAAAAGTTTTTTTTTTTTTTTTAAATAATTAAAACTGGTAAACTCATTACAGGACTGATCAAAGTGGAAAAAAAAAAAGGATTTCTAATTCACCAATGCCAAGCGAAAGAAGAGACATCACTATACACTGTGTGTGTATACACATACACACACACACAAAACATATATGTAATACAAAGATAGTAAGAGTATACAATGAAAAACTCTTGGTAGGTAGATCTTAACATTTATATAAAATGGTCAAATTTCTAGAAAAAAGTAATAAAACTGACATAAGTAGAAATTTTAAATAGTCCTGTATCTACTAAAGAAATTAAATCTGTAGCTGTAAAGTCTCCCACAAAGATAAACTCCAAATGGCTTCAATAGGGAATCATGCAAACATTTAAGGAAGAAACTATATCAATGTTATAAAACTTCCAGAGAATAGGAAAAAGTTCCAACTTGATTCCAAACCAGATAAAAATGTTAAGCCAGTCATTCCGTAGTGAACATAGATGCAAAACAACTAAAAAATAAATAAATAAATCCAGTGGCGTAAAAAAGATGACAAGTCACGAGCAAACAGCACATATTCCAGAAATGAGAGGTGTATTAAAACTTCAAGTCTTGAACACTTTCTACCTAAGGTGGAGAACACAAGAAAGATGGCCACCATCACCACTAGTCTTTAACATTATCCTAGAGTTCCCTGTCAGTTCAATTAGGCAAACAAAAATGTCATTATCTTAAAATCAGAGCATAAGAAATAGAACTGTCATTATTTGCATATGACATGACTGTATATGTTCAAATTCCAAGAGTCTAAAAGCTATTGGAAAGAACGGGTGGATTTGGCAAAGTTTCTAGAAACAAAGTCAATATAAGAAAATCATTGTATTTCTAAATTTTAGCAACGATATCTCAGACAAAGATTCCTTAAACAAGAAACAAAATGACCACACAGAGAAGAAAAGGTTCAGAAACTGGAATTCATTAAAATTAAGAACTTTCCTCAAAAGGCAGCATAAAGAAATTCTGGTTCTTCGAAGATGCCACTGAGAGAAGGAAAAGGCAAGCCACAGGCTGAGGAATAAATACACAGGAGTATATATAAATACAGGTAAACAGATATAAACAGAAAGAGAGAGGGAGAGACGGAAGAAGAGAGGGACAGGGAAGTACGGAGGGGGAGAGAGAAAAAACAGATAGTTGGACAGAGTTTTTGACTAGAAAAGAATAGGAGGAAATTTTCTGGTGACAGAAATGTCATATCTTGTTTTGAGTGGTGGCCACACAACTGACTACATTTGTTAAAACTGATCAAAGTGAACACATGATCTGTGCATTTTATAGTATGTAAATTATAGCAACAACAAAGACAGACAGAGAAAGAATTGATGATCGAGATGGCAACGTAAGTTTCTCCCTACTTCGGTCCCTGTCACAAGAGGAACAACTTCTAACCATCCATCGACAAGATACCATGTGAAATTCCTGGAACATGGGGGTGAGGGTCACGTGCCATCTGGACCACAAAGGCTACGAAGGACCACAAAGAACCACACTGGAAGGGTAGGAGGACCACACTCCAGCTGCACTGCTGTCCGCCAGGCTGACACAGGACTAGACCAAGAGGTTGCCACTGGCCTACGACGTCACCCGTGAGGAAAAGCCCAAAGTGGACATCCAGCACCTCCAGGACTGTGGATGCTTCACGGGAGGTCCACTTGGGTCTCACAGGGATGAAAGGGGAACATACGGGGATTGACTATTAAGTATCAGATTGAGAAAGGAAACTGTTCTTTTTTTATCCTCACCCAAGACCATGTTTATTGTTTCTTACAGAGGGGAAGGGAGATAGAAAGAGGGAGAGAAACACTGATATGAGAGAGAAACAATGATTGGCTGCCTTTCATATGTGACCCAACCAGGACCAAACCTGTAACCTTGGCATGTGCTCTGACCAGGAATCAAACCCTTGACCTTTCGGTTTATGGGACAATGCCCAACCAACTAAGCCACACCGGCCAGAGGAAAAAACAGGCATTTAACAACACTATAGACCCAACAGACCTAACATACAAGAAGAGTGAGATATTTTGTAGAACAGATCATATGTTAGGCCACAAAACAAGTCTCAAGAAATTCGAGAAGACAGAAATTATATCAAGTATCTTTTCTAACCACAATGAAACTGGAAAATTCACAAATACAAAGCAATTAAACAACACACTCCTGAACACAAAGGGATTAAAGAAGAAATCAAAAGAGAAATAAAAAATGCCTAGAAATGAATGCAAATGGAGACACAACATGCCAAAACGTATGGGGTAGGTACACACAGTTCTAAGAACGAAGTCTCCAGTGATAAATACTTATATCAAGAAAAGGAAAAGATGTCAAATAAACAACCAAACTTTATGCCCTGATGAACTAGGGGAAAGAGCGAGCCAAAAATTAGCAGCAGAAAAAAATAATAAAGATTAGAGCAGAAATAAATGAACAGGAAATAAAGAACAGGAAAACAATAGAAAAGATTAATAAAACTAAGAGTTCCTTCTTGGGAAAAAAACAAACAAAACTGACAAAGCCTGAGCTACATTAATCAAGAAAAAAATAAGAAAGAAGCCAAATGAATAAAATTATAAAGAAGGAAACATTATACCTGATATCACAGAAATAAAAAGAATTATAAAGGTCTGCTATGAATAATTATACATAAAAAATTGGATAACTTAGAATGGATGAATTCTTAGAAACATAAAACCTACCAAGATTAAATCTTGAAGAAATAGAAAATCTAAACAGAGCAATAAAAAGTAAGGAGATTACATCAATAATCAAAACCTCGCAGCAAGGGAAAGCTCAGGACCAGGTGGTTTCATTGGTGAATTTTTTTCAATTTTTTATTTCTTTCATTGATTCTAGAAAGAGGGGAAGAGAGGGAGAGAGAGAGGGAAAGAAACATCTTTCCCCTTCCTTCTCTTTCTAAAAATTAAACCTTCAAAATAGATACATACACTAAAAAGTTTACCCTGGTACCGTGTGGAGAAGAGGGTGTCAGAGGATGAGAACGGACGTGTGCGAGTTACGAGGCCAGTGGTAAAGACCAGGCTGGAGACGTTGCTTCCGTAGGGTGGATGCAGCGAGTAAAGGCAGAAGGGAGTCAGTGTATTTGGGACACGTATCAGAACAGCAGCTAACATTTATTGAACTAATTCTGTACATTGTTCTAGGCACTTCACATATGTTAACTCCTAATTCTATTCACAACCTATAAAATTGGACATTTTGCAGATGAGAACACACACGCAGGCGAAGAAAATGGCCCAAGGTCACAGAAGCAGTTAGTGATAAAAACAGTCTGATCCCACGGTTAACACTGAGACACAACTCTTAGCGACCGAATGTACATGGGAGGAAGAGGAACACGGGTAAGCCAAACAAGGTACCAAGTGTAACTTTCAGATCTCAGGCTTGTGCAAACGGACTGACCACGGTGCGATTTACTGAGCTTCCGTGCGCTGCAGAAGGCCAGGACTGTAGCAGAAGGGCATGAATTTACTTTGGAATAGGTTAAGTTTCAATTAAAAATTAAATTAAAAGTTAAAAATTAAATTTGTTGGGGTGACAATGGTTAATAAAATTATAATATACAGGTTTCAAGTACACAATTCTATATCATCTACACATCGCACTGCATGTGAACCACCCAAAGTCAAATCCCCTTCTGTCACAATGCACTTGACCTCCCTTCACGGTTTACCACCCCACCCCCTTTCCCTCTGGTAACCACCACACTGCTGTCTGTGTCTATGAATTCTTGTTTGTCTGTTTGTACATTTGTCACTTTCAGTTTTATAACCCACATATGAGTGAAGTCATATGGTTCCTGGCTCTCTTTGTTTGACTTGTATGACAAAGAAAAGTTTGAAGCCATTTATTTGCAAAGGTATATGCACCTTTATGCTGACTGCAGCATTATTCACAGTGACCAAGACATGGAAATAACCGAAGTATCCCTTAATAGATGACTGGATAAAAAATATGTGGTACATAATATATACAATGGAATATTACTTAACCATAGGAAAAGATGAAATACCACCATTTGCAACAACATAGATAAATCTTATCTAAATCAACATAGATAAGCAAAATAAGTCAACTGTCTTTTAAAAATCCACACAGAGATGGCGTGTAAGCCAGAAATTTAAAGCAGAAGCCAAAGGCAAAAAAGATAAATCATGGGCATGGATAAACATGCCGGAGAAGTGAATATAAAGTGAAACCATAAGGTACAGGACTAGGCGAGCCTGAAGAAATTCCATTAACTAGATTTCCGGGAAAGGAGGGAAGGCTGGTAAAGTGAACAAGTAACTAAACTGGAGAACAGGTATGAGGGAAGACAAGAGAAAACATGTATCAAGTAGAGAATGGTCAAGGATGTTGAAAGTTACTGAAGAGATTAAGTTATCTTATTTTTCTCAGGATATTTCTCAAGCTTAAAAAGGTAGAAAGTCCTGTAGGCTCAACAATTTTGAATAAAAACTTTGCAAATAACCTCTAAGGAAAAAATTTTACATTAAGCAATCGTTAACATTTTTCTGAACCACTTAGCTATCAAAATATTTATGACCCATATGTGAAAACCTCCATCAAGGAATTTTTAATTTTTTAACTTTTACTGCAAAAAAACATAAAACAGTTAAAATACATTTTACTTCTATGTAAGAGAGAGTAAAATTATTCTTACCTATATAAAAAAAGGTCTTTGGCAAGTCGCTTGGGCCCAATGATCTTGAAGATAACTTCATATGTTTCAAGCGCCTTCCGATGAACCCCACCTGGCAATGCTGGGTGCAGACACTGAGCGAGGCGTTTGCCTATCGTCAGCTTTTTGGGTACTACTTGGTACTTTGCATTATTTTGTAAAACCTTGAAGAAAACATTTTAATTCGGTTGAGAAAAAAATATTACATTCCATTTTATTTCCACTTTCTAACACACTATTATTAAAAAAAAAATCCTTATAGAACTTCCTTATACTTTAAAAAAATTAGAGAGGAGACAAAAAAACTTATTTTTGTCAGTGACAGCTATTAAGGTATATCATGTCTGAAATTAAAACTGAGGATTTAAAAAATATTTCATGTGTTTTTAAAAATCCATTGCATGTTAATAGAAATAGTATATTTTATGAAAAATAACAATATTCCAAATTTTTCAGAAGAGAGGCATTGTTTTCGATTTTTTGTAAAACTTCAGTGTTAATCACCCTTTGATCTATTTGGATCTGCTGTTTGAAATACACAAAGGACGCTGGACCTCAGGAGGGCCGCCCGCTTCAGTGTATCACGCTGTAACAGCGAGTAACTGAAACGCTTACAAACATCCACATGAGATCAAAACTGCCTATTTGTTCTACTACAATTCCCCGATGGACCAAACCCATTTTGCTTTATTTATTCAGTCATAACATTTCTTAAGAGATCACTGGTCAGGGTAGAATTTATAGAAGAAGATCCTATTTCACAAACCACCCAAAGCAGATTATTTAAGTAATGAAAAGAACTTATGAATGTAGTTCTTCGAAGTATTATGGTAAAGGGATGGCCGAATATTATAAAATGAACACTAAGAATGAATACAAAATAATATATTAGAACTGAATTTAGAAGTGCACGAAAGTCCTTTATTTTACAAAATGAAGTACAGAGGTTAAAATATATAAAAGGAGACCTGCCAAAGGCAGTACCAGCAGAAGGGTCAGCGCTAGGTCTTCCAGTTCATTAAAAAAACAAAAACAAAAACATGTGGAGGCTGTAACTGAGGTCCATTTTATATTTAAAAATATAAAAATCTTTGCCTTGTTTCTGAGACTTTAGGCAAGTTTAATTAATGACTTGAATACCCTACTTTGAATTATCTGGATACAGTACAATCTGATGGCATGAATATTGACAACTATAAAATACTAATTACATATGTAATTAAGCAAATTAATTTCCACAATTTGAACTGCTTTTAAATATAGTTCCAAGCAAGTCTTCGGAAAGAGACTCTTCGAACAAAAAGGGACCTGACCGCCTTTACGCAAACTGCTATCGTTGGCTGCAGTTTCACAGGCATGTTGCAAAAACTCTGAAAAGGCATCGGATCTCAAGTCATAAATGTCAGAATCGAACACGTCCAACATGTCTGGACAACTGATTTCAAGATAAGTCTTCGGCATACTGAAATGAAAGCAAGGTAATCATCTGTAGAATCGAAAGGAAAACTAGTGTTCTCGGTGTGTATTTTAAGACAAATTTCCTTCCTAATAATTGCATGCTAAGCTGTTTGATGTTCAAATTGTTATTGAAAGAGCTTTCCTTCTCTATCTGCTCCCTGGTTCATTTAATATTTAAAAGCGTTCCTATTCATTGACAACTACTTTAAAAAAAAAATCCAAACAACTTGAAAACGTAAAACTATGGATATAAGGAGATAGAAATTTGATTTTAGTTAAGGAAAAAAGTAGTGTCAAAATTTAAAACTATGATCAATGATACCACTATAGTTACAATGGATAAAAATCAGACAAGTCAAGAAGATCATCCAAGGCCAAGCTCTAAGTCACTGCTTGTCATTTTTCTAAAAAGTTCTGTACTGACTATTGTTACAGCTTGGTGGGATGTAAAATGTTTCCTTACAGTTACATACCATTTGCCAAGGACATGTTACTGCTTTCCACGTGCAGGTTTTCACTTTGTTGCCACAAACTCCAGAACCCTACGTGGTGCCCAACTACAGAAGCTTACTAGCCCTGTGGTTAGTAGCATCGGTGCTTCTTCATTACGCGTTTTTATAGGTAACAATAACGATGACTATAATTTTTTTGTTTTCGTCTTAAAAATATGCCAGACTACACAGGCAAGCAACTCATGGAGTAAAATAGCAGTAACAGAAGTAATGCTGACGTCTAGTCACGTTTTCAAATTTTTTCCTTCAAGATTTAGAGAAATTTAATAAGCAAAGACACAGATTACTGATTTGCACTACTTTTTCTGATATGGGTGAGACTGACATACCTTATTAAGTTTTCCAAGTGCCGAAATCAAATCTGCCCACTCGCTGGAGTATTCGAAATTCTTTAGTGCTTTGTCAATCGCGGCTACATAGTTTCTATATTTAGAGTCACTCAGTAACTCCAGCTCCTCTGTGTTCATCCTCCCACAGTGTCTCCCTAGAGGCCAGTTCCAAAATCATGTACAATCATCACCTACAAAAACCAAAGTTACAAGTAAAGTATTAAAATGGGTTCAGATGCTCTTTTACAGAGTTAATCACTAACTTTAAAGTGTTACTTAAATTAGAAGAGGTTAATACTTTGGTCAGCTGGTATGCAGGGTCATGGAAGTATTAAAAGACAGCTTTAAAGAAAACTCATTCTGTGTTTCTTCCTAGAAACTGGAAAAATGGCTGTGAGGTTTTAGGGATATAGGAGAGTAGGAAATATTCCACATTTCAATTTAAAAATCATCTTATTTCCCTGTCATATGTGCTGGTAAAACATTTCTGATATACATAGCTCTTTCTTTGCTTTGATCCTACACACTAAGACTGGTTAGACTGTAAACATCAAGGACATGCAAAATAAAAAAGGAAAATGAAAAAATGAATGACTTGGAGATTATCTTATTAAGCAATAAATCAGCATATAGTATGAAGGAACACTAGCTCTTTGAAATTAAACCTTAATTTCTTCATTTTAATAAAATGATAAGTACATGTGGTAGTTTAAAATATATTCACAAATTCTTTGATATTATTTTCAAAACGTAGTACCTAATCCTTCATCCCCTTGGGCTGGACTCTGTGACTTAATTCTAAGGAAAATAAAAAAGCAGAAATGAGAGTGTATAATGGCTAAGACTATGTCATGGATGCACCCAGATTCTGCCCCGCACCCATCACTAGTGCTGGAGAAAGCCAGCAAGCCAGCCGCCACGTTATGAGGACACTTCTGAGAACCCTATGGATTAGTTCCTGCAGTAAAGGCTTGCGGTTTTCTGAAAATAGCCTTGAGAATGAACCATATTAGAAACAGATCCTCCAGCCGCAGGCAAGCCTTGATTTGATGGCAAGACTGACTGACACCTTGACTGTAACTTAATTAGAGAACCCCAGCCAGAACTACATAGCTGTGTCCCTCAAATTTATGCTTCCTGAAAGCTGCTGTTTTAGGCCACTGATTCCGGGAGTAATTTATTATACAGCAGTAGGTAAGTGACACAGAGTAGTACCGGGATTTAATTGAGGCTTAACTTAGAAACCCATGCAGCCTCTCCTGCAGGTACTTTGGCATCCTTTCTGACTAGTTAACTGACTCTGAAACCTTCCCTGGAGCTGGACTCATGGAACCAAAGGAGGGTCTACATGGGTCTCAAAGGGAGCCTAACACAATTCAGTGGGGACAGGGATGGTGGAAAAACAGTCTTTTCAACAAATGGTTTTGGGATAACTGTATATCCACTTCTGTAAAAGAATTAAGTTTATTCCATCCTCACGCCTACACAAAAGCTAACTCAATAGGGACCACAGATTTAAATGCAACAGCACTATAAAACCCCTAGAAGAAAACACAGGATTAAATCTTTGTGACCCAGGGCCAGCCAGTCTTAGAAATAACACTGACAGCACCGCAGGCAACAAAAGAAAACCAGTCACACTGGACTCCGTCAACATTAAAAACCTTTGTACTTCACAGGACAGCATCACCTCACAGAATGGAGGTGACGAGAACATCTATCTCCCGTATTTCTGATAAGGAACTTGAACTATACAAAGAACTCTTTAAAAAAAAAAGATTTTATTTACTTACTTGGAGTCAGAGGGGAAGGGAGGGAGAAAGAGATGGAGAGAAACATCCATGCGTGGTTGCCTCTTGGCTCCCCACACCAGGGAACCTGGCCTGCAACCCAGGCACGGGAATTGAACCAGCGACCCTCTGCTTCACAGTCTGGCGCTCAATCCACTGAGCCACACCAGCCAGGGCATATACAAAGAACCCTTATAAGTTCATAATAAAAAGACAAATAATTTAAAAATGGGCAAAAGATGTAAGTAGACATTTCTCCAAAGATATTCAAATGGTCAATAAGTACATAAAATGATACTCAACGTCCTTAATCACCAGGGAACGCAATTCAAAACCACAGTTAAGATACACAACTAGGATGGCTGGAATAAAAAAGACAATAAAAATATTGGCAAAGATATGGAGAAATGGAAACCTTCTACACTGGTGGTGGGAATGTAAATTAGTGAAGCTGCTTTAGAAAAGAGTCTGACAGTTCTCAAAAGGTTAAACATACAATTATTGTATGACTCAGCAATTCCACTGCTAGGTGTGTTGCATGGACCCAGGAGAAATGACAACATGTCCACACAAAACTTTTGGATGAATGTTCCAAGAAGAATTATCCATAACAGCTAAAGACAGGAAATAATACAAATGTCCATCAACTAATGTACGGAGAGATAAAATACAATGGAACATGCTTCAACCACAAAGACAGATGAAGCACCACTGCATGTAACAGCCTGGATGAGCACTGGAAACAGTTCGTGCTAAGTGAGAGAACCCTTCTACAAAAAAACATATATTGCACAATTCTCCTTATATGAAATGTCCAGAATAGGCAAATCTACAAAGTGGGAGGCAGGAATAAGGGGGGAAATGGAGACTGATTCCTAACAAGAACGAGGTTTCTTTTCCAGATTATAAAAATGTTCACGACTGAGTGTAGGAATGGTTACACAACTCTGTGAATGTACGGAAAACCACTCAATTACACACTTTAAATAGGTGAATTGTATGGTATGTACATTATCTCAATAAAGATACACATATATAAAATGGGCATCATGGATGTGTGAAATTCCTCGAATTACATGCAAAATGTATGTGTTACATTTTTGGGGAGAGATAAATCCACTACTTTAAAAATATTTGCAAAAATATTTTTCTACATAATCCTCAAAAAGTTTAAGAATTACTACTCTAGAAAACACAGCCTATATTAGTAAAACCTGTTTGCAACAGAAAAAGCTAATTTTTTATTACTTTAATATTTTATTTTTTATTTTTTAAAATATTTTATTTCTTTATTTTTAGAGAGAGGGGAAGGAAAAGAGAAAGAGAGGGAGAGAAACATCAATGTGTGGTTGCCTCTCACATGGTCCTCACTGGGGACCCGGCCTGCAACCCAGGCATGTGCCCTGACTGGGAATTGAACTGGTGACCCTTTGGTTCACAGCCTGCACTCAATCCACTGAGCCACACCAGCCAGGGCTAATATTTTATTTTTAGATGAAAAACTAAAGTCACAATTATTTTTCCTCAGAATTTTATTGTATTCTTCCATTATATTTCAGCATAATTTGAAGATAAATCAGATATCAATCTGATCCTCTTTTCTTGTTATCTGATAATTATTTTCTTTTCCTTTTCTTTTTTTAATCCTCATCACAGAACATGCTTTCACTGATTTTAGAGGGAGAGAGGAACATCGATGTGGGAGAGAAACACTGATTGGGGATCAAACCTGCAACCTCGGTATGCAGCCTGACCAATAACGGTTATCACCTTTTCTGGTGTGTGGGATGACACTCCAGCCAACTGACCCTGCATGTGCTCCCCAACATTCTTCTGCATGTGGACACCCAGTTTTCAAATGCCAGCTGTTGAAGAGGCTGCCCTTCCCACATAAAGTGGTCTTGGCACCCTTTGTTGAAGATCATTTGACCACCTACACACTTGGGTTTACTTCAAGATTTCCAAGTCTATTACATAGGTCTATGTTTGTCTTTATGCCAGTATCGTGCTACGGTGATTATTGTAGCTCTGCAATAGTCTTTACGGTATTTAAAAATTCCTTCTGCCTAAAACACCGAATCTCAACTTAACCTGGTCAGTAGTACCTAGTCATCCTTCAGCCTGATTATATCCTCTTGGGAAAGTCTTCCCTGACCATTCCACCATCTCCTCAACACTCTTACATACACCTCCTTCCTGTGAACTCCCACTATGCATTGTACTTCCTCTATCACAGAACTTCCTTCTGCTTTATTATAATTGCGCTATGACTCCCACGGGTGAGGATTTCTGTGATAAAGCCCTCATCTATCATTTTTGCTCTCACCTCCCCATCTCCCAATGAAGTGTTTGACCTACTAAATCACTAAAACATATGACAAAAACTGAATGACAACAGAACATACCAAGCTGGTAAAAAAAAAAACACAACAAAAACGGATATAGACTATGTACTAATTTAGAAAAAGCTCCCAAGATATATAAATTAAAATAATCAAGGTGAGTAACCATGTTTATTGTATGGTATCATTAATATTTTAAAGGGGGAACTCTATCTTCATATAATTTGCATATGTGAGTGTGTTTCTAAAAAAACACAAAAGAAAATATTAAAACTGATTACTTCCTGGGGACCAGGTGGGAACTGGATAAATGGTGGCCAGGGAGAAGGAAACTTTTCACTGCATATATTTTTTTATACTTTTAAAATCATGTGACTTAATCCCTATTTATTATATTAAGTCTAATTTTTAAAAAATGAATGAATAATGCCCTTAAAGATAAAAAAAACAGCATTTCTTCCCTCCATGTTATAATAAAGGAAAACCAAAATGAACATAATCTGTACCTTAAATTTTACTTTTGAACTGAGAGTCATTCTACCCCCCCCCAAAAAAACCCACAGAGATTGGTAACTTTGTCAATCAACTATTTTTGTTTAGTACAGTAAAATCAAGTGGCATTTTAAGTTAATCTTTGAACGCTCTTTCTAAAACCATGAGCTGTTTCTGTACCCCACGCCGAGTAAATAGGAAGCGTTTACTACTTAGAGACATGTGCACATACCAGCTTCGTAGGACGCGGCAGCTAGCTTCCAGGACAGCCTCCAGTGACCCTCGTACCCCATGTACAAGGGCACTCGGCCCGTGTATGAGTCCCCCCACACAAAATCATGGCCAGCCTCTATGACCGGTAAGTAGAGAACGGCAGAGGGAAAGGCCATAAAAGGCACTGCAGCTTCCACCTGGATGTCTCTCGGCTCACGCAGCCTGGACGGACGGACGGACGGACGGACATTAAGGGAGCCTGCAGGGAGGTCCACGCAGGGAGCCGCTGGGGCCTCACTCCAACAGCAGAAACCACTTAAGAAGGGGGTTCTCCAGCCCCAATCAAACCTGCCGATGACACCTGACGGCAACTTCACAAAATACTCGGAACCTCACCACCTCACTCTTCCTCCCCAATCCCTTCTGATGGAAACCGTAAAAGATACTAATTGTTGTTTTAAGTCAGTACATTTAAAAATAGTTACGTGGTAATAGATAACTGAAGCGTTTATTCTCAAATAACATTTCCCTTTATTAAACTCTATAACTTAAAAGACACATAAAAACAGTCCTAATTATCAGGTCACATAAACCTAATAAGCAGCCTCAAATTACAGAATCAGGTAGGTTTGGGGCAGAGAGCTTTGAATAAAATACCGGATGCCACGTACACACACAAGTTTTCGGGAACCCCTAAGGTGAACTCCTAATCAAAGGTGAACTCCTAACAGGTGGTAACACTTCTGGAACTGATGTTGTGGAAGCCATTTAAATATTTTTTTCCCCCAAATGACACACACGAACTTGAAAGCAAGTACTATGTTCTGTGTTTCTTCTCAGGAGAAAAATGTCTGTCCGGGAAACTTCACAACTGAGACACACTGTAAGCCAAGTGTAGGTGTGTATGGGAAGGCCACACGGATGCGTGTGTAATGCTGCAGACAAGCAGAAAAGTGTAATCAGAAGACTGTTATGGCATTTGTGCTACATAAAAGTTCCAGCTGCCAGGAAAATTGGACTGATTGTAACACCTATCCTAAATGTTTCAGGTAGCTGACATTTTATAGTACTTTTTCATAATGTAGTAGCACAATGAAAAGCAACTGGAAATGTAGAGATTTTTATGCGTTTCATTCAAAGGACTAAGACTGCTGTGCTTCTATAGGTTTTCTGATTGTACTCAGATGTCACTTTTAAATGACAGTTTATCTGCATTGTTTCTACACTGCTGCTTTATTTTATGGTAGAGCCCTAGGAAAGAAACTGCTTGTTTGGATAAATAGTCTTTATCTAAAGGGCTCTTGTCTTACGTCCCAATCGAGGTTCCGTCCCTGAACCTCAGATTAACAGCGATCCGACTGCTGGTTGAGTAGCAAAGCATCGTGCATACTGATAAGCCCAGCATCACTCACATAAAATTTTTTGGAAAAGAGTAACACCAAGTAAGTGGTCTGTTTACCTGAACTCTTTATTCATGAACACAAAATAATGGCAATTTAAACACTGAGCTCATAATATAAATATATGCCTGTAAATAACCACAGCAAGTTGAAATACAAGACATATTTTGTGGAGTAGGGAATTTATTTTCCTGCCTGTTCATACAAAATTTTTACCATAAGAGAATTTTTCATTAACTCATAAAAAACCAGACTGGAAACAAGCCTTATAACCATGGACATACGGAAGAAACCACACTGAGACTGGTTGGGAGTGCGGAGGCGTAAGAGGGCTGGCTGGGCTACCACGGGCAGCAGCTCAAGCCCTGGGGGATATCTCAGTGGCCCCAGGGGTCTCCTCCAAGTGTAGGGTCTGAACTGCAAGCTGGGCTTCCCAGCCCAGAGCACCCGAACTGGGAAGGGAACCCAGACAACACCCAACTGTGATAAGCAGCATGGTTTCAGTCTGCCAAGGAGAAACAGCCTGAGCTGCAGACAGCCTCTTCAAGGGCCAACACACATTTCACTGTGGCCACTTATCCTGGGAGGGCTGCAGAGGGAGGTGCAGGGTGGACTAGAGACGTGTGAGGAGAGTCAGGGGTTGGTGGCTCTGGGAAGACAACTGAGGGAACAGCTCCCAGGATCCCTGTGCTGAGTCGTTCCCACACTGCAGAGGCATCTTTCTCAGGCAGAGCACTACCCTCCTTGTGGCATCAGCTGAGGGGAAGCGATAGCCCCGCCCACAGGAATTGCTCCGCCCCACCCTGGGGAGCTTAAACCCTGCTGAGGAGCACAGCTAGAGGCTCTTCCAGTGACTAACCCTAAAAGACAGCCTGCATGGGGACCTCCGGAGATTTAAGACTTTAGCTGACCCTCTCCCAGACTGGGCGCTGGTAAAAGCCAACCTCGGTGCATAGCTTGGTTCTTTCCGCGTGCACCGAGGCCCAGCGGAGAGAGCCGATCAACTGTGCATCACTGATAGCTCTGAACAGGTTGCACAAGCAGTTTCTGAAACAGGCATGCACCAGAGTCTTTGCAGATCTACATATGAGGGGGGCCCAAAATGGTATTAATTAAAAAAAATGTGTATTTATTCTTACATAGTTAAACTTCAGTCACCTTTAAAACACTCTCCATTTGATGCAATACACCTATCGAGACATCTTTCCACAGCCCAAAACACTTTGAACTCATCGATTTTCATGCCTTTTAGTGCTTCTGCCATTTTTTGTTTCACCTTTTCCACATGAGAAAAACATTTCCCTTTAAGGACTTTTTTTCATCCAAGGAAACAAAAAAGTCACTTGGGGTGAGACTGGGTGAATCAGGAGGGTGAGACACCAGGGTCATGCCGTTTTGGCTAAAAACTGCGTAACAGCACAGTGTGGGCAGGTGCACTTACAAATCACCCATCATGCAACGGGCAAACACACTGAAACAGTCTTAAAAAAAAAAAAAAAACACCTCACTGAAGCCAAACACAGCCTCTCACAACAGTGCCAGCTGGAACACGGATAGGGATGGGTTCCCAGAAAACTCGCCTGGTGGGCAAAGCCTGTACTACAAGGGGCCCTGCCCCCCAGAAGATAATTGTTTTTTTTTCTGCCCCCCACCTTGTAGAAACAAATACAAAGAGTGAGCCAAAGTAGGAAGGCAAAGAAAGAGGCCCTAAATGAGAGAACAAGAGAATTCTCCAAAAGAGAGCTAAGTGAAATGGAGACAAGGAATTTTCAAATATAGAGCTCAAAGTAATTATTATAAGGATGCTCAAGAGCATTAAAAAAAGGACACAAAAACCATAAAAAGGGCCAGTCAGAAATAAAGAATGCAACAGCTGAAATAAATAATACACTGGAAGGAATAAACAGTAGGTTAAATGAAACAGAGGATTAAATCAGTGATTTGGAAGACAAGGCAGAAAGAAAAAACATCCAATCAGAGCTGCAAAAAGAAAAAATAATTTTTAAAAATGCGGACAGTTTAAGGCACCTTTAAGACAACATGAAGCCTAACAACATCCACATCATGGGGATAACTGAAGAAGTGATAAAGCAAGGGATTGATAACCTATTTGAAGAAATAATGGCCCAAAATTCTCTAACCTCGTGAAGAAAAAAGACATACAAGTCCAGTAAGTGCAGAAAGTCCCAAACAAGATGGGCCCAAAGAGGCCCACAGCAAGACACATATAATTAAAATGGCAAAGCTTAAAGACAAGGAGAGAATACTTTAAAGACTTCAAGAGAAAGGCATTTAGTTACCTACAAAGAAGCTCCCATAAGACTATCATCTGATTTCTCAACAGAAACATTTCAGGCCAGAAGGGACTGGCCTGCAATATGCAAGGTGATGAAAGGCAAGGACCAAGGCTACTTCACCCAGCCAGGCTGTCATTTACGACTGAAGAGAAAGTCTTCCCAGACAAGAAAAAGCTAAAGGAGTTTGTTAACACCAAACTAGTATTGCAACAAATGATAAAGGGCTTGCTTTAAGAAGAAGAAAAAAGGAAAGGAAAAAAAAGAGAAGATTTATTTAAAAACGTTAATAAATACATATGTATCAATAATCACTTTAAATGTAAGTGGCTTAAATGCTCCAATCAAAAGATACAGAGTAGCTGAACGGTTAAGAAAGCAAGAGCCACGTGCATGCTGTCTTCAGGAGACCCACCTCAGAAAGAAAGATACACACAGACTAAAAGTAAAGGGAGGGAAAAAGATATCTCATGCAAGTGAAAGGGAAAAAAAAAGCTGGGCTAGCGATGCTTAAATCCAACAAATTGAATTTAAAACCAAGGCTATATAGTAAGAGACAAAGAAGGATGCTACACATGATAAAAAGAACAATCCAACAAGAGGATATAACCCTAGTAAACATTTACGCAAATCAAATCTTGACAAACGTAAAGGGAGAGACCGACAGAAATACGGTTACATCAGGGATTTTAACACCCCGTTGACCACAATGGGTAGATCTTTCAGACAGAAAATCCTGAGGAGACAGACAGCAGCCTTAAAGTAGATCGAATGGATTTAAGTGATAAAATATGTTCAGTACATTTTCACCCCAAAACAGAATATACAATATTCTTTTCAAGTACACAGGTAATGTTTCTATAGCAGACCACATGTTAGGGCACAGAATGAGTCTCATTAAATTTAAGAAGACTGAAATTATACCATTGTCTTCTCTGATCATAATGCTATGCAACTAGAAATGAATTACAAGATGAAAAATGAAAAAATATGAGATACACAAAGACTTGGAAGCTAAATAACATGTTATTAAATAATGAATGTGTTAAAAATGAGGTAAAGGAAGAAACCGAAAAACACCTTGAAACAAATGAAAATGAGAACACAACAACCCAAAATCTACGGGACACAAGGAAAGAAGACCCAAGAGCATTACTCACTAACAGCATTAGAGGCTTATCTCAAGAAACAAGAGAAAAGCTCAAATAAACAATCTAATTTTACACTTAAACAATCCAACTTTACATTTAAAAGAACTTGAAAAGAACAACACACCAAGTCCGAAGTGAGTAGAAGGAAGGAAAGAACAAAGATCAGAGCAGAAATAAGTGAAATAGAGTCTAAAAAAAAAAATAATACAAAAGAACAGAAAACAGCAACAAATCCAAGAGCTAGTTCTTTGAAAAACCAAACAATATTGACAAACTTTTAATCAAACTCATCAAGAAAAACAGAAGAGGATCCAAACAAATAAAATCATAAATGAAAGAGAAGAAGTAACAACTGACACCAAAGAAATGCAAAGGGTTGGGGAAAAAAAATATTGCGAACAATTATATGCCAACAAACTGGACAATCTGGACAAAATGGATAAATTCCTAGAAACATACAATCTTCCACACCAAATCAGGGAGAATCGGAGCATCTGAATAGAGAAATTACACCTCATAAAATAGGAGCGGTAATCAAAAAACTCCCAACAAACAAAAGCCCTGGACTGGATGACATCACAGGTGAATTTTATCAAACACTGGGAGAAGAACTAACACCTCTCCTTCACAAACTATTCCAAAAATACTCAAGAGGAGGGAAGACTCCCAAGCTCATTTTATGAGGCCAGCATTATCCAAATTCCAAAACCAGAAAAGACACTACAAAAAAAAAAAAAATTATAGGCCAATATCTCTAGTGACTATAGATGGTAAAATCATCAACAAAATGTTAGCAAACCGAATACAGCTGTACATCAAAAGGATCACACACCATGATCAAGGGGGATTTACTCTGGGTTGGAACAACATCCACAAATCAGTAAATGTGACACATCACATAAGCATTATGAAAGAAAAAAACAACATCAACATATCAATAGATGCAGCAAGAGCATCTGATAAAATACAGCACCCATGTGTGACAAAAACTCTCAGCCAAGTGGGATTAGAGGGAAAAATACCGAAGTGTAATACAGGCCATATATGACAAGCCCACTGTGAGTGTTGCCCTTTAGATCGGAAAACAGACAGGGGCGTCCACTTTCACCTCTTATTCAACCTAGCACTGGAAGTCCGAGCCACAGCATTAGACAAGGACATAGAAAAGGCATCCAAACTGGAAAGGAAGAAGTAAAAGTGTCATTACTTGCAGTTGACATGATACAAAAAGAACACTAAAGATCCCACCAAGAAACTACTGGAATTAATAAATGACTTCAGTAAAGTAGCAGGATACAAGTTAATATCTGGAAATCAACTGTGTTTTTATATGCCAATAATAAACTATCAGAAAGAGAAATTAAAAAAACTTCCCATTCACAACTGCTTCAAAAAATAAAACACCTAGGGGTAAATTTAATCAAGAATGTAAAAGACCTGTACTCAAAAAATATATAAGACATCGACAAAAGAAACTGAAGAAGACACAAATAAATGTAAGCACATACTGCGTCCATGGATAGGAAGAATTAACATCATTAAAATGTCCCTACTACCCAAAGCAATTTATACATTCAACAAAATTCTTATCAAGATACCAATGACGATTTCACAGAACTAGAGCAAATATTTCAAACATTTATACAGAACCACAAAAACCGCTGATAGCTACAGTGATCTTGAGAGAGAACCAACATGGAGGAATCACACTGCCTGATATCAAACTATACTATGAGGCCATTGCAATCAAAACAGCACGGTACTGGCATAAAAACAGACAGATGAATGGAACAGAACAGAGAGCCCGGAAATAAACCAATACATTTAGAGTCCATTAATATTTGACAGAGTAGCAAGTACATACAATGGGTTAATGGCAGTTTATTCAAAAAAACGTGTTGGGAAAATTGGAAAGATATGCACAGAAAAATAAAACATGACCGCCTTCTTAGGCCACACATTAGAATAAATTCAAAATTGATTAAAGAATTAAATGTTAGACTCAAAACCATAAAATCCTGGAAGAAAACATAGGTAGTAAAATCTTGAACATTGATTAGCAATAATTTTCTGCTATAGCTCCTCAGGCAAAGAAAATCAAAGAAAAGGTGAGCAAATCTGACTACATCAAACTAAAATATTTTTGCATGGCAAAGGAAACCTTCAAGAAAATAAAAAGATAACCTACTAAATGGGAGAACATACTGGCTAATAATTTTGATAAGGGGTTAATATCCAAAATTTTTAAAGTACTTATAAAATTCAACACCAAAGACAAAACAAAAAACCCAACAACAACCCAATTAAAAAATGGGCAAAGGACCTGCACAATTCTCCAAAGAGAACATACAGATGGCCAACAGACATATGAAAAGATGCTAAACATCACTAGTGATCAGAGAAATGCAAATTAAAACCACAACGAGATACCATCGCACACCTGCCAGGATGGCTATCATCTATAAATCAACAAACAAGCATTGGCAAGGATGTGGAGAAAGCGGAACCCTCTTGCACTGGTGGTGGGAATACAGACTGGTATAGCCACTGGGGAAAACAGTATAGAGTCATCTCAAAAAATTAAAACTGGAACTGCCTGATGACCCAGCAATTCCTCTTCTGGGAATTTATCCAATAAAACCCGAAACACTAAATCAAAAGAACTTGACAAGCACCCCATGTTCATTTGCAGTGTTATTCACAACAGCCAAGATGTGGAAGCAGCCCAAGTGTCTGAGTAGGTGAGTGGGTAAAACAACTACAGCTATTTACAGAATGGAATACTACTTGGCCTGAAAAAGAAGGAACTTTTACCCTGTACAACGGCATGGGTGGACCCAGACAGCATCATGCTAAGTGAAATATGACAGTCAGAGAAAGACAAATACCATATGATTTCACTCATACATGGACTTTAATGAACAAGCTGAACTAACACACAAAATACAGACACACTCGAAGAGAGCAGGCTGACAGCCCCGGAGGGCAGGGTGGGGGGGGGATTCGGCCAAAAGGAAAAAGGACTCATGGACAAGGACAACGGTGCGCTGAATACAGTGGGGAGGGGTGGGTGGAGGTAGAAGGGGTGTAAGGTGGGTAAACGGCAACGGAAAAGATATGATAAAGAATAAACGATTAAAGAAAAAATAAAGCAAGAAATAAAAGATACCAGATCCTTTTAAGTTTATTACATCAAAGCTTATCACATCATCTACTCTCATAGGAGCTTTGCCAGATAAACATTATATTATTAGCATTTCATACAGTCATCGCTTTATCATAAAAGACTCCCTGTGGTTTTAGATTTAGATTTATTTTTAGATTATCTTATTTTTAGATTTATCTTAAAGCTAATATACCCAAAGAACAAAGAGGTAATGATGTCTTATTTGTAAAAGTAACATTGAAAACATTTTTAATAAAAATAGACACTTATGATTCAATTATATTAACTTTTTATCTTCATATTGTATTTTTAAAGTTAAACTCTAATAATATATCTTTTAAATGAGAACTCAGGCTTTGTTTCCCAATTCTTTCACAGATAAAATTCTAAGGAATTTGCAAGCCCTGTATAATACAGTATCTTCCAAAATTCAGGCCACCAACCAAATACAAGATAATTTTACGGCCCTCAGGGACAAGGGCTAAGGGACATGGCATCAAGTAAGCGAGTTATTTCCCCTTCATTCTACTTTAATTCCTCAGACTACATCAGGAAGTCTCAGACTGGTGTTACCAACACCCCAATAATTTTTTCTAATCTCCCTTTTAAAGAAAAAAAAAAAAAAAACAGTAAATATCAAGCTACAGTCTTCAGCAGTAAATTAATTCTAGGTAAAATTTAACTACAATGTTGTTTCAATCATTTTCATCTTTATGTCTACCTTTTTACGGCATGTGATAATTGCTTTTTATTTATGGTGGTTATTTCAAGTTTTCTTTAAAAAAATTTTAATAATCACATTGATATAAAGAAATAGTAAGGAAATAAGTATGCAAGGAAGATGCGGTTGTGGCCAGAATTTTGAGGATGATATAACAATGACTGAAGTTTGACATCGCCCTTAAATGACACCCTGGCTCAGATGGATTGAATTGATATCCTCAGAGCATTTCATCCCCCAAAAGTGTAATATACGTTCTTTTAAAGGGCACATAGAACATATTCTAGGACAGACCACATGTTAGGACATGAAACAGGTCTTAATAGATGTAAGAAGACTGAAATTATGTCAAGTATCTTCTCTGACCACACAGTATGAAACTATTTAGAAATTATAAAAACTGAAAAACACACAAACGCATGGAGGTTAAATAACATGTTATTAAACAATGAATGGATTAACAGTGAGATCAAGGACAAAATCAAAAGACATTTGAGACAAATGAAAATTAAAAACATGATAACCCAAAATCTGTAAGACAGAGTGAATGCAGTCCTAATTGGGAAATTCATAGCGTTACAAGCCTACCTCAAGAAACAAGAAAAATCTCAAACAATTTAACGTTACAATTGAAGAAACTGGAAAAAGAAATAAGCAAAGCCCAAAGCGACTAGAATAAAGGAAATAATAAAGATCAAAACAGAAATAAATGAAATAGAGTCTAAAAAAAAATACAAAAAAAAATCAGTGAAACCATGAGCTAGGTCTTTGAAAAGATAAACAAAACTGATAAATCTTTAACCAGTCTTATAAAAAGAGAGAGAGAGAGAGAGAGGGGGAGGGAGGGAGGGAGGGAGGACTCAAAATCAGAAATGAAAGAGAAGTACTGACACCACAGAAATAAAAGGTATAAGAAAATATTATGAACACCGATATGCCAACAAACTGGAAATGTGGAAGAAGTGGAAAAATTCCTAGCAACACATAAGGTTGGAGGAATCACACTACCTGACATCAAACTATACTACAAGGTCATAGTAATCAAAACAGCATGGTACTGGCATAAAAACAGACCTACAGATCAGTAGACCAGAATAGAGAGTCCAGAAATAAGCCCACACTTTTATAGTAAATTAGTATTGACAACGGAGGCAAAACATACAATGGGGTAAAGATAGTCTCTTCGATAACTGGTGTTGGGAAAAATGGACAGGTATGCGCAAAAAAAAAAAAAAGAAGAAACTAGACCACATTTTTACACCATATACAAGAATAAATTTGAAATGGATTAAGGACTTAAATGTTAGACTTGAAAATATGAAAATCCTAGAAGAAAACATAGGCGGTAAAATCTTGGACATGTCTGCTAGCAATATTTTTTTTGATATATCTGCTTGGGCTAGAAAAACAAAAGTAAAAATAAACAAATGTGACTACATCGAGCTTAAATGTTTTTTCATAGGAAAAGAAACCACCAGAAAAATGAAAAGACAACCTACTGAATGGGAAAACATATTGTCCAGTGATACATCTAATAAGGGGTTAAAACCCACAATTTATAAAGAACTTATAAAATGCAATAACCTTAATCAATCCATTAAACAACACGCTTAAACAGCTTGAATAGATGTTTCTCCAAAGAGGACATACAGATGTCCAACAGACATATGAGAAGATACTCAAAGTCGCTAATCATCAGAGAAATGCCAACTAAAACCACAGAGAAGTATCACCTCAGACCTGCCAGAATGGCTATCATCAATAAATCAATACACAAAAAGGGGTGGCAAGGGTATGGTGAAAAGGGAATCCTTGTGCACTCTTGGTAGGAACGGAGATTGATGCAGCCACTGTGGAAAATAGTACGGAGGTTCCTCAAAAAATTAAAAATGGAACTGCCTATGGCCCAGCAATTCCACTGCTGGGTATGTATCTAAAGAAACCCAAACACTAACTTGAAAGGATATATGCACCCCTAGGTTCACTGCAGCACCATTCACAATAGCCAAGCTATGGCAGCAACCGCAGGGTCCATCAATAGCTGAGTGCATAAAAAAGCAGTGGTACATACACACAATGGAGTATTACTCCACCATTAAAAAAACAAAATTTGTGGCAGCATAGAAATAAGTCAGAGAAGAGAGATACTATATGATTTCACTTATGTCTGGAACCTAAAGAACAATATAAATGAACCAACAAAACGCATACGGACTCACTGATACAGAAAACAGCCCAATGGCTGCCAGAGAGGAGGGAGTTTGGGGTACTGGGTGAAAAATGTGAAGGGATTGAGCAGCACAGATTGGTAGTTACTAGTCATTGGGATAAAAAAATATAGCATATGAATATACCGTATTTTGGTGTGTATAATGTGCACCCACATTTTTAGCCCAAACTTTCAGGAAAAAAATCTTTCAAGTTTGAATTTATTTTTCATTTTTTTAAAACTCAACTTAAAAAGTCCAACAAAATCAATTATCATTTTACCAGGATACTACTTTGCATATGGATATTGTTATTGCTTTCTAGAGTTACACCTTTAATGCATAAACATAAAGGAATTAATACTATTTCTATAGATATAGAATTATACCCATGTATAATGCACATCCTTATCTTCCCTCAAAAATTTGGGCCAAAAAGTGCACATTATACATGGCAAAATACGGTCGTCAATAATGTTGTAATAACTGTGAATGGTGCCAGGTGAGTTCTGGAAGTATCAGGGGGACACTTTGTAAAGTGTGTGATTGTCTAACACTATGCTGTGCACCTGAAGCTAAAGCAAGATAACATGGAACGTAAACTCTAATTGAAAAACATGAAAAATAGATAAAAATACAGCTGAAGGTGAGAAATACTACACTTTTCCACTGGGTGAAAAAATAAATATAAGTGTCAACTATGAGCATACCTTTCGTTTAGCCACCATGGACAAAAAAGGATGTTCGAGGAAATGCATTTGGAAAATCAGGAGAAAAAGAAATTACTTCAAAATGAATCAATCAAAAACAGGACTCACAGACATGGTGGCATTCGAGCTAGGAACTGATAGGTATGATTTAGTCACGTAGAGACGGAGCATTTGAAGAGAACAAAAGGCTAACAATACAGGCCTAAGTGGAGGCAACTTTTAAATCTTGATTTTGGTGGTGGTGACATGGGTGTGTACATAACATAGAAAAAATGAGTGCAATTACATGTAAATTTTTCCTTAATAAATTTGATACCATTTCTTTGACCTATGCAATGAAAAATCATTGAGGTTTCCAGCCTGACTAGCTTCAGTGGGGGATGGGGGGGGGGTAGTACAATAAATAGAAAGGGGAAATCACATTTAAAGACAAGGAGATCAAAAATTTTCCATAAAAACTGTTTGCTATTACATAAAAATAGCAGCTCTTTATTTCTACAGAACAGTTTTTTTTTTCCCCAGGGAGAGGATTTATCTAAATTAAGGTTCACCTATTAAAATTAAATGTTACTACCCCCAACCCTCACCCCCCCCCCCAAACAAAGGAGTACAATAGTAACACTCATTCCCAACAAAGTAACAAAGAATAGAAGAAGTAGCCACAGGGGTTGTGTGCTAGTGATACCTGACAGAATTCAGCAAAATTATTTAAGATTGTATCCAACACTTACATCCTGATGGTAGAGAAATTAGGAAACTGCCTTAGAATGTACCTTTTAACCTTTAATTTTTTTCAATGACCTGACCTCTTAACATCTAGTAATTAATTAATTATATTTCAAGTGGCTTTTATCACATTTCATAGTTTAAGAATTCATGACTAGACAGGGAAATCATTCATAGTAAAAAATAATGCCGTTATTAACAAGTCTTTACTTGTTGGATCTTTATAATGCCATTCTTAATAATGTAAATCAAATTCAAAACATGGATTATGGTTATAAAAAAGCATAGAGCGACCAGAAAAAAAGAAGATACACTTCTGCCATAAATCGAAGCATTAGGGCCACAGAAACCTATGTGGATCCTTAATATTTTAGTAAGGAAAATGTAAGGCTTTGTTACACCAGTGAGTTGCCACTAGATTTTCACGCTCCAGAAAGCTTAACCTGAAAGCCATGTGGGCACTTTCGGAGTTGAAGGGGGACTCAGCTCAAGTACCACAATTTTTAAATGGTCATTCTACATATAGTAAGTCAGTTCGTGGAACTGAGGTGAAATGACATGTAACAAAACCAATTTTACTATGGGATGACTGCCACAAGCAGGTTCCTACAGCAATGATATAAAGGAACGAAACTGAAGGAAACGATATTCAAAGACCCGGAATAATTACAGTTTAGGAGATGTTAACAGGGTGGCACTAAGAAAACAGGCTCTCTGCCCAAAGTTTAGGAAAGGCTTCAGTAACACACCCTTGAGGATTTACATGCATATAAAGCACAGTAGTAAAAGTTTTGAGACGTCCTGCAGTGAAAAGCAAATGCAAAGTTAAACTCTTGATTAAACCCAATGTGCTCCCAAATTATTTGCCATAGAACACTGTTGGGGGGCGAGCAGTGAGCCTATTATTGATGCTGTTCAGAGGGAAACATCAGTTTGGAAAACTCTGATCTTATGAAATTACCTTAAACAGATGACAAAACTCAGGCCTACAGACACCGTAACAGGTTAGCAGAACGAAGGATTTGAACGACATCTCTCGTTCCTGGGCTACAGCTCCTTCCACTAGCATAGGGTTCCTTAGATTTTATACAGTCAAACATTTAATTAACATTTAGTTTACATTTAACATTTTTGTTATGGTGTCACATTCTCTAAGTTTCTGTACTAACTTAGGTGTTTTTAATTCTTCCTCCAAAACTCTAGTTCCCAATGATCAGGTCCACCTGGAGATTTGCTATTGTTTAGCAATTTTAAAGAATGACGTCGTTCAGAGTGGCAGCTGAAAGTAATAAAAATAAAGAATTTGCGCAACTGGTGTTAATTCACTCTTGTTGTAACTCTTTATCAGGTGGTGAGTTACTTAGCATCTAACGCTGACACGTTATTCATATTAAAATTAAGACCTTATGTCTGCATAGAAGAGAGCCAACAACATCGAAATTGAGAGATTTTTGCTTTTCTATAGTTCAGGGCTTATGCGTCAGGCAGTTTCCTAACGTGTGTGTGTGATAATAAGAATAAGTTTTGATTACTTTAACTACAGTCTCCAAATCAGATTTTTCCAATCTTTATACTTCTCAAATTCCATAGGACTCTTAAGATAATGTAAGAATAATCAACACAAAGTTTACCTAGCTTAAAAAAATGTATATATAGTTGTGCGCCAGTCCCCTCCCCATAAGGGTAGGGGAGAATGGAGGAGACCGAACAAGTAACTATAGTCATGTTGCAACTTGAGAATCAAAGGCGATAACTGTTAACAACTTCCTTATGACTAATCTGACTTCCTCTAATAAACTTCTCGCACTCTTTCCCAACCCCCACAAAGACCTCTAACTATGTAACTATGGCTGGCGTTCGTGCCACAACATTCAAAGAACCCAACAAATTCAGGGCACTACATGACGCCTCGATTCCGCCAACAAAGAGGTAGCCCCGCGCGCCTTCATCGCACAGGTGCGACCTCCACTCCAGCACTGCGCACTTCTCCGCCCCAGCGCCCGAGGCTCGGGAGCACCGGCCCAACGCCCCCGCCGCGCCCGCGGCCACCGCGCCCAGGGCCGCCCTCCAGCCACCGCCCGGCTGCCGCCCGCCGGGCCCCGCGCAGCTCCCGCTCCCCGGAACCCCGGCGACGGCCACCAGGCTCCGCGGCACCAGGCGGGGCCAGGGCGGTACCACCCCCAACGCCACAGCAACCCGACCCGCAGGGATGCCCCCGCGGCTCCAACGAGAGCAAGGCCGACGACGCCGCTCGGGGCCAGCGGCCGGCCCCGCGACCGCTTTGGGGGCGGGGACGCTGTTACCTGCCGCCAGCTCGGCCGCTCCCAGTCGGCGCCGCTCGCCTGGCAACCGCGGCGAGTACGCGGAGGCAGAAAGCCGGAGGGCCTAGTGACAGCTCCCAGAGTGCACCGCGCCGGCGCCCTAGCCCACGCCGGCGTTGACGTCGACGACCTCGATCTCCGCCCCTGGTCCTTTCTTGGTCTCCGGCGCTAACCGTCGCCACAGCGCCCTCAAGCGGACCTTCAGGGAAGCAGCCCAGGGCCACCAACTGCGGGGAGTGGGCCTGGAACGGGGTTGGTTTTACGGCAGCAGGTGTTTTCAACTCGCTAGCGCCAGCCCTATCCTGATAGAGAGTTTGTAGGGATGCTAGGAATTGAAAACAGCTCTTAAATATTACTTAAATAATTATTTACGTATAAATTAAATAATATCTTTGTATTCCTTCTAAAGATCTTGAGGCTCAGAGAGGTTAGAAGACTTGGGAGGTTAGGAGACAAATAGTGATCAGCTTTGGTCTGAGTCTAAAACTCTCTAAATCACAGTTACTAAAAGTAGGATTGCACTGTTTGCAATGAAATTATTTTTTATGAATATGTAAGTATATAAAATATATTTTTAAAAGTAATCAAATGTCAATTATGTCGGTATTGAAGTAGGTAAATAGCCTTGAGAATTAAAGGTGGAAGGTATGAGGAGTTGAAATCATCACCCTTCAACACCATTATTTGAGATGGATTAGCAGTAAACTTAATTCTTTCAACTGTGTTGTTGAATATTGTGAGGGATAAAGAAATTTGAGAAAGAAACATAACTTTTAAAATTCCAAATATCAATTTTAGAAAAATTGTCTCAAGCTAGTGTCTCTAAGGAAGTTTGGAAAATCTTCTGATGAATGTTTGGTGTGTGGTGATTAGGACCTTGAAATTATAAAATAGACAATCAATAAACATACAATCTTTTGTATACAAGCATTCACTCTTCTTGTTTTTAAAAACTAACAGCCTCTTGTTTTTAAAGAATTCTTATAATGCTAGCATGGCCTTATATTGTAATATGTCCCATTATAAGTATAAGTATTTACATGTAAATACTTATAAGGTATAAAGTTTGTATCAAACATTCCAAAATTATCTTCTGGTAGTAATGAAATGAAGATTTCCCTGAGTCAGTTTTTACTTCTGCAAAAGTGAATAGTGAATACACATGGAATCATTCTCCTCTTCCTTTGCTCAAAGGATATAGGGAAGGCTAATCCTGTGATTCACGTTACTGGTTGTACCACACTCCATTCTTCATAGGGAACAGAAAACTTACATTTTTGCAACTGTGCACATCTTGGAGTGATCGTGTCTAACTTCAGAGGCAACGCCAAGTCAATCCCGGACATCTGCAGCCTCGAACAGAAGGAGAGCTCCGAAAGGACCGATTGACCATAGCTCACGAAAGTGAGCTTATCAGTCATAAAAGCAAAATAAACCACTGAAAGACGATAAGGTGGATTTGGGGTGGAAAATTCTCCTCTCGGGCCTCCGGGGGAAAGCCGCCCTGCATTGCCTCTGTTCATCATCTCCCTCTCTTCCACCCTCAACCCTATCCACGCTGGTCAAAGGAATGTACACCGAATCTGATTTTCAAGATCATTTCCAGGGAAACTAACGCAACAGGTCACGCCCATAAGAAGCGGAGTGGGAGGACAATTCGGCTCTCTCCGCCCACTTGCATTAGCGCCCAGCCCCAAACCTGGGTTGAAAATGCTCAAGCCCCTCTGACCGAGTCATCGAGGCGGCGCGCCTCCGCCAGGCAGGTGGCGCTGTGGGCTGGATGGCTGTTGGAGCCAAGCTATCCGGTCCGGGAGTCCCGTGCCTCCGCCGCTGCCACAGCCGCCTGGGCAGCTTCTGCTCGGGCTGCACGTGTGTTGGCGCTCCTGGACCGGTGGCTCGGGTTGGCTAGGATCTCTGGCTGGGCGCCAGCCATGGCGGTGGCGGCACAGACGCACGTGTTCCTGGAGGTGCGCAGACGGCTGCAGAGCGCGCTGCTGATACTAGGGTAAGGCCAGGGGAGAAAGTGTGGGCTCCTAGGCGCAGTGCCTGGCTCGCTTTTCCGCTACTCGGAAAGTCTCCGCCTCCCGAGGAAGGATTTTTTTTTTTTTTTTTTCAATTTCTTTCCAGTTGCTTAGAGATCTCTTGATTACTCCGAGTGGAGTGCCGCCTCTGCTACAGTCCCCCCTCGACAATGTCATCGTTACCTGGGAGTTTTTTAGAAATGCAACCTCAGCTCCTCAATAGACCTTCTGAATCAGAACTTACATACATTTTAACATGCCTACCAGGATTCAGATGTACATTAAAGTTTGAAAAGCGCCGATGTAAAACGCCGATGGCAATGCCCGGCGTTTCCAACAAAACAGTGCAGGGGCGGGACGATACCTTTTCTTCCTCCTTTCGGATCTTTCTTATAGGAGACGGGGTCACCAAAGTGAGAGTTTCCTGTTTTGTAAATAAAGTGGGTGGTTCTGCCCCCGCCCCCCCCCCCGTAAACAGTTATATGCAGAAAAACTGACACAGTCGTTAAAAACGTGTTTAGTACAATGAGTGGCTAACAAAGTTTGCAGATTTACTGGAGTTCATTCTTTGATTCATGTTTCGAGTTCCAGCGAGAAGTCTGAAAACGTTTAACTTGTTCACTACATAAACAAAAAAATGTTGGGAAAAGTGTTCTTTTATTTTTATAGTACGTGATCCCTTCCCCTGTGACCACCGTTTCAAATAAATGTTAAAATCCTTAAAATATTGTTACACAGCGCCACTCCGAGGTAGGCGGATGCTTAGCTTTCTCGCTTTTCCTTAAATTGGCCAAACGTGTGGCAGTTTTGGAGTTTGCATGAGAACTGAATTCAAATCTTCGCTGCTTCACAAAGGTGGAATCATTTAATCTGATTTGTTTTCAACTGTAAAACGGGGCTATTTATTTCTCTTCTGTCTCTCAAATCATGATTCAGATAAGTATCTTTAATTCCATTTTACTTTGTAGGGTTATTAGGAACCCAAACAGAACAGTCTCCCTACTTCCTTTCATCAAAGGGGCCCTTCAGGGTTCTCTTGGATTATGAGAAACTACCAAACAGTTCTCCAAAGTGTTTGTACCATCTTACACTCTCACCAGAAAAGAATGAGAGTTCCAATTGCTTCACATTCTCGTCTGCATTGTGTTGTCAGACTTTTTGATTGTAGTCATTCTGATGGTATAAAGTGATATCTGGTTGTCATTTTAATTTGCATTCCCTGATTCAGTACCTTTTCATTTGCTTGTTGGTTATTCATACATGTTCCTTTTAAGGTATCTTATAATTTTTTGGCATTAAAAAATCAGGTTGTCTTATTGTTGAATTTAAAGAGTTCTTTATATTGTCTGGAGAAAAGACCTTTTTCATTTCTGCCTTGTGAGTATGTGAATGTTTTCTCTCGATCTGTAACTTACCTTTTTATATTTTCTTAACAGTGCTTTTTGATGAGCAGAAAATTTTAATTATGAAGTCTAGTTTATTGCATTTTTCTGTAATGGTTATTGTTTTTCATGTCTTAAGAAATCTTTGCTAACCTTAAGGTTATACAGATTTTTGCCTGTGTTTATTTTTAGGAGTTAACATAGTTTTAGCTTTTACATTTAGGTATATGAATATGTCCAATTTATTTTTATGTTCGGAGTGAGGCAGGGGTCAAGTTCTTTTTCTTTTCGCCTCTAAAGCTAGCCAGTGGTTTCATTGCCATTAGTTAAAAAAGACTGTCATTTCTCCCATTGAAATAACCCAGGGTCTTTTCAGAAATCAGTTGACTATACTGTTTGCTTGATCTTTTTCTACCCTTTTACTCTCAATCTGTGTCTTTATATATAAAGTTTTTATAGCATATACTTGGTGAAAGTTTTTATTAACCATTCTGACAATTTTTGCATTTTAATTAGAATTTTTAGTTTATATATTGTTATTTACAGTTAACATAAATTGCATGGTTGAATTTTTTTTGTTCCCATTCTTAAAAGAAATGCTGTAGCCTTTCATCTTTAGGTATGATGAAGTTGACTTTCGGCTAATCTGTTTGGTAGATTGCATAGTCCCTTTCTTTTCTAGTTTAAGGGTTTTAATCATGAATATATAATACATTATTTTCTATAATGATTTCTTCATGGATTGTGATGGGGATATTTTCCCTTTCATCATTACCTCTGTTAATTGCATTGGAAAAATCTATTTATGTTAAACCACCTTAGCATTCCAGGGATAAATCTAAGTCATTCATTTATTCAATCACAGATATTTACTGAATTCCTATTCTGGTGCCAAAAACTCAAATTCTAAGTCCTGATGTACATACAGCTGTGAACAGAAACAACAGCAAAGACAAAAATACTTGCTCTCATTGAAGTTACAGTCTGATGGTGTCAGTGGGTGATAGGTAGGCAGAAAATATACAAAATAAACAAAATGCTCATTGTATTGAATGCAGAGAAGCACCTGGAAAAAAATAAAATAGAAAAGGGGATAGGGAGAAAAATGACCAATTGGTATTCCAAATGCAAAAGCCACCGCTGAGTAACAAACTGAAAGGGGTACTTATGGAGCTCTAGGGTGCTGGCATGAGACGGCTGTCCTCTGAGTGTGAAGGGTGCTTAGTTCCCAGAGATGTGGGTGGGCTGGTGGAGCTCGCAGTAAGCGGTCCTCCAGTGAGTGGTATGCTGGTAAATGTTGAACAGCTGGCTCTGCAGGAAAACAAAGCAACCAGACAAACACAAACCTCCCAATCTGCAACACTTACTGATTCCTCAGGTGTAAATACTTTCACCCTGTGAGGTGTCAAAGCTGTCAAAGCGAGGTCACCTGGTTTGCAAAGTGCCTGCAACTTGAACAGCTGCCTCTGGCAAGCCCTTTCCGTGGTGGTCCCGCACACCACTGAAAGGACGCTAGCTGGTACTCGGTGAGATATGAAGTTATTGGGTAGTTTCAAGCAAGATGTGACACCGGAAAGAAACCAAGTGAATAGTGGAGAAAGCCTCAAGTTATATATAAAAGGTGCCCGCCGCTGGAATTTCAAAAACTTGTGTTTTGGATCAGTAGCAAACTCGAGAGTAAGTTGCTGTCACTCCCGAATATGTTACTATGGATTTCCTACAAATAAGGACGTTTTCCTACGTAACCACTATGAACCCTCGAAACTGGGAAATTTGTTACTGTCATCTTAGAGTCAAACCTCGTTCAAGTTTTGCCAGTCGTGGACGTAACACCTGTGATAGCGGAAGGATCCGGTCAGGCACATGCGCTGCATTTTGGTTCTGTGTTTCCTGAGTCTCAGAATGTGGGAGAGTTCTTCAGTTTTCCTTGACCTTTATGACCTTGACCCTTTTGAAGATGTATGGCCCGATTATCTTGTAGAATATCCATTCGTTTGGGTTTGTCTCATGTTTTCTTTAAAATTAGGTTCAGGTTGTGCATCTTTGCCAGGAATATGACAGAAATGAAACTTTGTTCTCCTTACATCCTATCAGATGGCATGTAATTTTGATTTGTTCAATTGAAGTTCACATTAACTTTGAGGTCTTTTGATAGTATGTAAATACCCTGTTCCTCGTCAGGCTTTCATTTTATTCATTCACGTATTTACTTCAGTATGGACCCATAGTCCTTTTTCTTTTCCCCCAGGGGGTTTTTAATCAATTTACACCAGATGTGGGCAGCGGTGGTACCTTTAAGATGATTGCTGCATCTTTTTGACAGGTCCCGGTCATTTGCTGATTGCTTCCTTACTTTGTGGCACAGCCAGGTGTTCCAGGCTCATCTTGTGTTTTCCCTGTTCCAGCCTGCATGAAGTCATTTTCCCAAGGCACCCTGTTTTGCTTTGTTTTTGTTCATTTTTTTTTTGAGCGAAGGCAAATAGCATCTTTATTTTTTTAAGTATATTTTTAAGTATAGCACATAATCATATATGCTATTACAGTTGTCCCACATTTCCCCCTTTGCCCCGCTCTGTCTGGTACCCTACTTCCCTCCAGCAGTTCCCCCGCCCTGCTTAGTTCATGTCCATGGATCATGCATATAAGTTCTTTGGCTTTTCCGTTTCCTATACTATTCATAATATCCCCAGGTCTATTTTTTTTTCTGTTTTGTACTTTTTTTAAACATTATATTTTATTGATTATGCTATTACAGTTGTCCCATTTTCTCCCCTTCATTACCCTCCACCCTGCACACCCCCTCCCACCCACATTCCCTTTAGTTCATGCCCATGTGTCACAAGTTCTTTAGCTTCTACATTTCCCACATTATTCTTGCCCTCCCCCTGTCTATTTTCTACCTACCATCTATGCTACTTGTCTATGTACCTTGTCCCCCTCTCTCCTCTTCCCTATCCCCTATTGCTTACCCTCCATGTGATTTCAATTTCTGTGTTTATGCTCCTGTTGTAGTGGTTTGCTTAGTTGGGTTTTGTTTTAGGTCTGGTTGTTAATACCTGTGAGTTTGCTGTCTTTTTACTGTTCATATTTTTTATCTTCTTTTTCTTAGATAAGTCCCTTTAACATTTCATAGAATAAGGGCTTGGTCATGATGAACTCCTTGAACTTGACCTTATCTGAGAAGCACTTTATCTGCCCTTCCATTCTAAATGACAGCTTTGCTGAATAGAGCAATCTTGGATGTAGGTCTTTGATTTTCATGACTTGGAATACCTCTTTCCAGCCCCTTCTTGCCTGTAAGGTCTCTTTTGAGAAATCCGCTGACAGTCTGATGGGAACTCCTTTGTAGGTGACTGTCCCCTTATCCCTTGCTGCTTCTAGAATTCTCTCCTTCATTTGAATCTTGGGTAATGTAATTATAATG
>PVKU01002288.1:0-236006 GCA_004027475.1 Anoura caudifer
AACCAAAGAAACTGAAATTGAGAACAAGAGAGGAGAGGGATAGGAATATCCAGGGAAAAGGGGAAGGGATTAGAGCAACAAGTATGAAAGACATATGGACAAAAGCTAGGGGGGAGGGTGGAAATGGAAGGGAGCTGGGGAGGGCTGGGGCGGAGGGACGGGATGGGAGTAGAAAACAGAAGACTGTATAAGAACAACAATTAAAATAAAATTAAAAAAAAAAAAAAAAAAGAAATGCAATATCCCCTTCAAAGCATGGGCAAATGTGGCCAAGTGCCTGTCTTGTCAAGGTAAGAAAAACCTTAGTTGGTACAGGAGACAACTTGATAAATCTGAATTGCAATATTTTTTTAAATAACCCCATACACAGAGTCCATTTTAAGGTTTCAAACTAGAAGAGAATAATCATGACGAATATGTAGTCTTGTTTATTTTTCTCTATGTATATGACTCTTAGACCTACCATTTTAAAATAAAATTTTAATATTAAAATACAAGGGGAAATAATTTTTACTTATGAGAATATATTTACTTTGTATTATCATTACCTTCAGTCTTTCCTACCACAAATACACCATTCACACATTAGCCACTGTCTCAGAACTTATAGTGTTGCTCAATGTCAACACAGAAGACAACAAATAACATTCACCTTCAGCAATTCTAAAGGCTACTGGCATTTATTTAATAATTCACTATTCCAACTGTAATATATATATATATATATATATATATATATATATATATATATATCTTGTGATAGTATAAAAGTAACTTAACCTGAGTTTGTGTCAAATTACTTCCAAACTATTTTGGGTTAGTTTATTAAGAAATAAAATTGTTTTCCATTTAATATCTAGTTAACTAGAAATAATGTTAATTTTACACTAACATCAAACATTCCAATAATAGTTACCCAGACTGCTTAGGTCTCAGTGGTGACTATACGCATTTGAAGGTTTGCTATAGTTGAAGGTTTGCTACAGCGAGGAGCCAAGGGCCTGTGTGCATCCATGCCTCTGCTTCCCTCTCTCCCTGTCACTAATCACTGCCTTTGAAGATGCAAAAGAATGAAGACAGTAGTCACCCTACGGTTCTCTGTTTTGTATATATTTCCATACAATGATAACACAAACAGCAGTTCCAGAAGTTGAAAATCTCTGAAAAAATTCAAAACATTTTCTATTTTAACAAGCTGAGTTATCAACAAATGATAACAATAAAACTAAGAAATAATTTACTACAATCACTGATACAGTGCCATCAGTTAGTAAACCATGTAGCAATTTTAATTATAATCAACTGACCAATGAATGTTAACCATAAAGATTAATAACTGAATTTATACTAATTGTATCTACCTAATCTTTAATAACTTCCTGATAAGGCATATGAATACAAAATAGCTTTAACAGAACAAGACCTTTTTCTACAGCAAATTCTGATAATTTTCTTCTAATAAATATGAGTGCTATATTATATTATGGAAGATAATGTTTAGCATTAACATGTTCAAATACATTTCCAAAACTTCCATTAGGCTGACAGCAAAAGTATCTGAACTAACTACCATGTAAAATATTTGCTTGAAAATGTACAGAATTTTCCTTCTTTGAAATCAGGGAGTTTGAGCATAGAGAAGCCAGCATACCACCAGAGAGCCTGAGAAAACATTTTAATAATCTACTTCAGTCACCCTCAGTCTTTCTGTGAAGGGCCCCTTCTGTAGTTAATTTTCCCTTCTGCCGAGATGTAAGCTTATTTCTTCTTCCTCTGTCCTTAGTGGGAACCAAAAATAACTGGTCATTATCCTGTGCATAACCCCCTTTCATAAAGTTCCCTTTCCATGTGTTCTATTCTCTAAAGCAGTGATTTTCAACTGTTTTCATCTCAGGGCACACATAAAATAATTACTAAAATTCTCTACCACACACACTGTGTGTATGTATGTATATGTATGTATATATGCACACATACATATCGTACATTTATATATAATATATAGTATATATAGTACATATTTTTTGGTTGATCAGGCAACAAAAAAAGCAGGTATAATTTTGAATCATTCAAACTGGATGACTATTCTTATGTTGGTTGTTGTCATTTTTTAACTTGACAATCTAAGGGAAAAGAGGTCAGTGCCCTGACTAAACAGTCAGATATTGTCAGACTATGTAACAGTCAAGAATTTAAAATTTCTTGTGGCACACAGGTTGAAAATTGCAGGTCTAAATCCAACAATTTCAGTGAACTTAACTTCCCTACAATGATGTCATCAAATGTTTAATTTTGTCAGGATAAAATCAAACATTTAATTTTTCTAAGTAACTAATTTTAATTATGAATTAATTTTATAATGAAAAAATTAATTATAATTTATATATTATGGAATATATATGAATAGAGCATTTTATATTATATACCCATATATTTAAGAATGAATTATAGAATATATATATATGACAGGAATAATTAGAATCCACTTAAAGTTTTCATTGCAAAGGCTCCTATCATCTGCTCAAATAGCATATAAGGTTCTTGGCTTAAAAGGCCCTTTGTGAGCTGGCTTTTGCCTACCTTTCTAACCTGTCCCTGCTATATACCCTTCTCTTCAGCCTGACAATATACAAGAAAAATATACAAGGAAACAACAGTAAAGGGAAGGAAAACAGGACTCAAATAAACAATTTGGAACAAAAGGAAGAAATAAACATTCAATGAGAACAGAATGAAGAAACAAGAAATCAAAAAAAAAAAAATGAAGAGAGGCTTAGGAACCTATGGGATACCTTTAAACATTCCAACATACGAATCATAGGGGTACCAGGAGGACATAAGGAAGATGGAGCAATTGAAAAGTTATTTGAAAAAATAAAGAGAACTTCCCCAATCTGGTGAAGGAAATAGACATACAAGTCCAGGAAGCACAGCAAGTCTCAAACAAGTTGGACCCAAAGAGGAACACACCAACACACATCATAATTACATTACCCAAGACTAAAGATAAGGGGAAAATCTTAAAAGCAGCAAGAGAAAACGAGAGAGTAACCTGCAAAAGAGTGCCCGTAAGATTATCAGATGATTTCTCAAAAGAAACCTGGCAGGCAAGAAGGGGCTGAAAAGAAGTATTTGAAGTCATGAAAGACAAGGACCTACATCCAAGATTACTTTACACTGTCCAGGAAAGCTATCATTTGTGATGGAAGGGCACAAACAAATAAGCAAAATATAAGCAACGGCACTGAGGTTGAGAACAGGCTGACAGTGATCAGAGGGGAGAAGGGAGGGAATTTCTGGGTAAAGGGTAAAGGGTTTGCAGGAATAAGTATAAAGGACACGTGCACAATAATGGGGGTGTGTGGAAATGGGAGGGAGGTGAGGAAGGCTGGGAGGTTGGGCTCAGGTGGGGGGAAAAGGCAGAAAACTGTACTTGAACAATTAAAAATAAAGATGGAAGGGCAGATAAAGTGCTTCCCAGATAAGATAAAGTTAAAGGAGTTCATCATTACCAAATCCTTATTATATGAAATGTTACAGGGACTTACCTAAGAAAAAGATGATGATCAAAACTATAAACAGTAAAATGACAACAACCTCACTACTGCAAACAACTGAACCTAAAACCAAAACATAATAAACAAACACTATAAAAGGAATAGAATCACAGAAACGGAGATCACATGGAGGTTTATCTGCAGTGAGGGGGAGGAAGGAGAATGAGGGAAAAGGAAATAAGAAGCATAATTGGTAGGTAAACAATAGACAGGGGCAGGTTAAGTATAGTATAGGAAATGGAGAAGCCAAAGAACTTAAATGTATGATCCATGGACACAAACTAAGGGGATGATTGCTGGAGGGAATTGGGGGTACCAGATGGAGAGGAGAAAAGGGGAGATAAAAATGTGACAACAGTAACAGCATAACTGATAAAATATAGTTGAAAATTCAATGGTTCTCTACTATTTATATCATAAAATTCAAATTTCTAATCAGAATAGTTATCAGCACAGATTTTGGATTCAGACAGAACCAGGTTTGAACTTTCATTCTTTCATTCCCTAGTTATCTGACATTGGACAATTTACTTAACAATCTACGTCTCAGCTTTCCCAGACATAAAATGGACGTTAAATAATACTTATGCTTATAGACTTGCACAGTTGAATAAGGTAATATATTATCATTACCATATCATTATCCAGATTAGAAGTGATGGGAGCCTTAAAGTCCCTCTGTGCTTTGGCCCCCTGTTACCATCATGATCAAATCTCTAGCTCTAGCTATCATCCTTTACTTAACCCCCTTCAGCCAGGTTAGGCCTCTAACTGCTGCTCCTTGTATTCACCAGGCATGTGTCTTACTCAGAGCCTTTATGAGGGCTTTTTCTTTGCATAGAAGGTTTTACTTTTACTGAGCTGCATCTTTCACTTCTGTCAACATCTATTTTTAAAAGTCACCTTCTCATCATGGCCTTTTCTAGCCTATCTAAAATTGCAATGCACGCTCCTAATACTACCTCTTACCTCCTCCCTCTTTCATTTTTCTTCATAGCAATTATCTCAAATACATTATATACTCTATTTACTTATTTATTGAATATCTCTTTCCACTAGAATGTCAGCCACACAAGTACAGGACTTTTTTGTCTTCTTTTCACATTTTTTTATACCCAGAATCCAGAACAATGGTCTGCATATAATCAGCACTTAATACCTTAACATATATTTCTTGAATGCACAAATGAGTGAAGATTTCTATCAATTTTCTTACATTCTTCATAAACTTAGATGCCCTTTTTCTTTCATCAGATGGTAGTATGCTACTCCTCCTTTAAAGGGGACTGGACCAACACTTGTTACGCATCTATCATGTGCCTATGGGCCAGGCACTTTGATAAGGCACTTTATATGCATCACTTTTTAAAAATTATAATTCTCAAAATTTTCAGTGTGTTAGTTATTAGTTATTATAGATAACGGACTAGATTTAGAGTACTTTAGTTGCTTGATCTAGGTCACACAGTAATTCGGAGGTGGTGCCAGAACACAGCATGGTAACTTATCTATGCTCCATGTATAATAGGTGCCAGACTGAATTAAGTCTCATGGTAGATGGAGGTTTGTGAGGAGGGGCAGATGTGGGGGCAGGACTCAGAGAGTGGTGCCAACAAGTCTTTCTTATCTTCCTTGAACAGAATTAATGAATTCTGTTTTTTTCCCATAGTGGTTCTATGTACTTGTTATGGCATTTGTCCCACAGTCCATCTCACCTAACAGATTGTGAACTCAGTAAAAATGAGAACTGTGTCAATTCTGTTCAGTAACTGTTCATTGAATGAATAAATGTGTGAGAGACAATAAAGGTAATTAGGACCACCTTGATGATTAGAGAAACCTTTGGTGACCTTCAAGCACAGTTTCCATACAGTGCCAAGGTGCAAAATTAAAACAAAAATGACTAGGAAGAAAGAGGAGGTAATGTGTAAATTAATTTATTAAAAATAGTGACTGTGGATAATAATTAGGCAATAATTTTAGAGAGGGCAGCAGAGCCAAGAGCTGGAAAACGGTAAGGTTCCTGACAAAAATTACTGTAACTCTTTGTCTCAAATAAGTTCAGCATCATTTGGCCTCAGGGGTTGAAACAATGGAAGAAGAATTAAAAATCATGAGAAAGGAGAATGCGTGCACAATGACCACCTCACTAATTCTCACAACATGGTCCCTGAACCCTCAGTATCGGCATTATCTAAGAACTTGCAAGAAATGCAAATTTGGGTGTCAAATACCAAATAAATAAATCTGAAACTTGAGGGTGGTGTTTATCAACCTGTGTTTTAACATAGTGGAAAAATAATTCTGGTATCACCTCCAGGTGATTCTGATGAATGCTAAATTTTGAGACTCACTAGACTTGCTTGAAGGAAATGTTCAGACAAGAGATGTTTGGCAATTGCCCACAGCTCATCTCTGCCCTCTCACAATTACTTTTACATGTAACAAGTCGAAGCTTCAACATAATTCTAAAGCTTAGTGACAATGTCAATATAAAGAGGAACTGTCTAGCAATCTGTGGCATCTGAAGGACAGATTCACTGTGAATGTTCTTAATTAATTTACATAAAATGAGACTGATTTGTATAATTTACTACATACTTATCCAAGAGTACATGGCCCAAATAATATGCTCCATGCTGTAAAGATTCTAGGTATACTGTCCATAAGTCTTTTAAACTGTCCCTCATCCTTCTCCTAAACTGTATTGAAAATACACTTACATGACGATGCAGTATGACTTGTCTACTCTGTATTACCAGAGTTATGGAGTAGATAACCCAGCAGATCATTCAGCCTTTTCAACTCTAACTCAGGCAATAGACTTACTTCTTATTGGCAAATCTGAATTGTTACTTAAATATTTACTCAAGATTTTGTTCGGTTTTAACTGTATTTTTCCATTATCATTTAGTCCCTTTATACAGCCCCCACCACAATCTCCATACTGTTATCCATGTCCATGAATTCCTTTTGTCTTTTTGCTTGATCCCTCCATCCCTTAACCTGTCCTTTCCCCACAGCTGTCATCTTGTTCTATGAGTCTGTCTCTGTTTTGCTTGCTAGTTGAGTTTGTTTACTAGATTCGACATGTAAGTGAAATCATATGATATTTGCCATTCTCTGACTGGCTTATTTCACTTAGCATGATGTTCTCTAGATCCATCCATGCTGTCACAAAGGGATATTTTCTTCTTTTTTACTCCAGACTTTTGAATGAAAACATCAAAGTTTAGTTCCACACATCAGGTTGCCATTCTTTCCATAAAAATCTTGTACTGAAAATGTATTTCACCACTTCTAACTTCAGGGCTAATGTGTACTGGATTTAAGGAGATAAACACCTCAACACATACATCACACAGAGTTTATTCATATGCAGAGATCCAAACACAGAGGGTGAATGAATGTAAAAAAAAAAAAAAAAAAAAAAAAAAAAAAAAAAAAAAAAAAAAAAAAAAAAAAAAAAGGCGGCAGGAAGAGGAAGCATGCTCCATGTGCATGACACAGGCACACTGTGTTTGATACTTGTCAACCCCACCTGCAGTTGCAGGCCCAGAGTGAGAATGTGTTCATGGATTACTTACCATACATTATATAGGAACAAAGGCATGCAACTTATATTCCGATGAATCACACCCACCTTGCAGAGTGGCACAGAGAATCATCAGCATAAGTAAAAGAGCACATAAGCAGCCAGCTATAGGAAGATGTTCTCTTCCAGAAAGAGGCAAGAATGCGCAGGAAGAACACCAGGTTTCCTTGCACAAGTTGCTGTAGAATGAGTATTTATCAAACATGAACCAAATTTTCATATAAAAGGCAAAAGAAATGAGGTAGTAAAGCAGTGTGGATATTACTAAGGAAAAGTTTCACAACACATTTAAACACATCTGTATTTAAAATGTGTGAAAATTTTAATGCAAGATAGAAGACCTTCTATATAGACTGCATCTAAAAGAAGGCCTTCATCCACCAACCCCCCTTTTCCCCTTGGAGTTTATACAAATGGCCATATCAAACTCAACAAACTTATCAAGAGATCCTGTACTCAGGATAAACTGGAATGGCCTAATCCCTCTGTGTCAAGGAGAGTGTTCAGAGAGACAGCAAGACCATGCAATATATATTTGTATTTCATTGTCCTTGGCAAGAAAGGAGAGGGTGAAATGCAGTGAAGGCATCTATCTAGTTGACTCATTGGGATAAGCCCATCTAAACTACCAATACAATCAGATAATTGAATTTAATTTCTTCTCAGTAAAATTTCCCTAATCATGGCTTCTTTTATCCCTATTATATTTGTATATTCATGGAACAGTTAATATTTTAGCAATCATGAATGCTCCAGTGCATATATCAAAATGACTACTGTTTGCCAGTCTTCATACAGCACATGAATTCTAATGTTAGTCTCCTTCATTTAAACAAAATTAAGTTCTGTGTTCCTGCCAAGAGTTGTTAACAAATTATTGCTTTCTTTAACACCGCCACACAGTGCAATAACACTGAAAAAGAGCATGCATCTTCTAAAACATTTTATTTATTTATTTTTAGAGAGAGGGGAAGGGAGGGAGAAAGAGAGGGAAAGAAACAGCATTGTGAGAGACAAACATTGATTGTTTGTTCCCGCAAACCCCCAACCAGGGACCTGGCCTGCAACCCAGGCACGTGCCCTGAATGGGAATTGAACCAGCGACCCTTCGCTTTGCAGGCTGGTGCTCAATCCACTGAGACACACCAGCCAGCCCAGAGCATGTATTTTTAAGAATTGCAACTGCCATAAAGACATTAGCTCTGTTGCTATCACCAGCCAGGTTTAATATACATGCTCTCCTGGTTTTATATCTAAATATGTCATCAAAAATGATTTTCTGGGCTTTACATGACTAGGGCTGACAATAACTCAGCCAAAAGTAATTGACAGTAGAAAGACATCTTAATTCTTTATATAGGCTCGATCTTCCCTGTTTTACAATCTTGATGTTGGTATTATAATGATATTTCCAACAAAAAGGGAACACATACCAGTTGTGTAAAAGTCAAACAATTTAAGATTTTTATACTTGTTAGGTTAATTTATAACAATTTGTGAAAGAACACCATGAACTTGAAACCATGACAACACTAAATAGCACAATTATTCATCTCAACTGTCAACCTTCAGATCCAGAAAGCCATTTGAGATGTTAGTTTCCCAGAGAAGACAATTGTGCTTCCTGCTCTTCCTGCTCCACCTCTCAACATTTTCCCTTCTAGCTCCACTTATTCAAGGACAATGCCCTGCATATATGTATTAGCCTGAATTCCCCTAGACCAGTGGCAAATCAACAACCATTTGTACGTACTTTAGGAAAGGCCAGACATAATTAATGAATTATGTCTATATTTTCAAAGGAAAGATGGACTAGTACTTTAAAGTGATCTTAATCTGGCCAAGATGGAGGCATAGGTAGACACACTGCGCCTCCTTGCACAACCAAAATTAAGGACAACAAAGATATATAAACAAGAAAACAACCAAAACTGATAGAAAATTGAACTGTACAGAAGCCCAACTGTTAGCTGATTTCTCAAAAGAGATGTTACAGGCAAGAAGGGGCTGGAAAGAAGTATTCCAAGTCATGAAAGTCAAGGACCTACACCCAAGATTGCTCTATCCAGCAAACCTTTCATTTAGAATGGAAGGGAAGATAAAGTGCTTCTCAGATAAGGTCAAGTTAAAGGACTTCATCATCACCAAGCCCTTATTCTATGAAATGTTAAAGGGACTTATCTAAGAAAAAGAAGATAAAAATAGGACAGTTAAAAGATAGCAAACTCAGATATTAACAACCACACCTAAAACAAAAGCAAACTAAGCAAACAAGTAGAACAGGAGCAGAAACACAGAAATGGAGAGCACATGGAGGGTTAGCAACAGGGTAGTGGGAGGAGGAGAGAAGGGGAAAAGGGACAGAGAATAAGTAGCATAGATGGTAGGTAGAAAATAGACAGGGGGAGAGAAAGAATAGTGTGGAAAATGTAGAAGCTAAAAGAACTTATGACACATGGACATGAACTAAAGGGGGGGAATGTGGGTGGGAAGGGGTATGGAGGGGAATGATGGGGGAGAAATGTGACAACTGTAATAGCATAATCTATATTATGCTATTATGCTATTATATTTAGCATAATATATAAATATGCTATTATATAGCATATTTTATTATTCTACTATATTAAATATAATAGCACATATACTATTATATTAAAATATTATATAATATATTACTATATTAAAATATTTTATATTTTAATAAAGTATATTAAAAGGAAAAAAGTGATCTTAGCTAATCAACCTGTCTATAGTAGGCTTATGAAATAAAAATTCCTCTGAGAATAGGTTTAACAAAAGCCAAATTATTTTAAATTGGTATAGAAACAGTGTGCAAGCATGAATATCTCTAAGGGATTAGGTGGTTTCTTCTCAGAAATGGTTTAAGCAATTAACAGAAACTTTTTTTTATTGTCATGAGTATTTTACTTAACACAACTGCACCAAATGTATAAGGTTTGAAACCGGGTGAAATAGTTTTTGAGTTTTTGTTCCCATATATATAGAGCTCTAAAGATTATCACCACCACCAAAAGGGAGTATAAAACTGACTTTGCTATGCATATATACTGTAAATAAATCATATTTGGTGGTTAATCATTAGTGGTATTAGCTATTGAAGAACTCTGAAGGTCTATGACATGTAAAATTTGGTAAAGCATAATTAGAATTAAGTATTGAGGAGCAGCTAGTCCGAGGTGAGTTACATAACTACCCCGATATTTGTATCTATATCCATTTACTCATTTCTACCACTGTGTTCTATTCTACCATATGAACATAAATAATCTGTTATATTCTCCTTTGGAACATTTCCATTATACAGTTTTGATTGGGGGTCATTATTACTGATACTACAATAAACGCTAATGTGGACATTCTTTTATTATAATACAATATATGTAAGACAAGATATACCATTTTAACCATTTGAAGGGTGCAGTTAAGTAGCATTAAGTACATTCACACTGTTGTACATGTGCAGCATGTTGCTGCACATCGAGAAATTTTTCATCATCCCATACTGAAACTGTACACATTAAACAATAACTATTCCCTCCCCACATACATGCCCCACCCCCAGGGCCTGGAAACCACTACTCTACTTTCATTCTTTATCAATTTGACTATTATAGGTAACTCATATAAGTGGGATCATACACTATTTGTCCTTCTATGTCTAGTTTATTTCACTTAGCATAATGTCTTCAACATTAATAAGTGGTTTACAAATATTTTCACCTATTCTGTGGGTTGCCTATTTACTCTGTTGATAGTATCCTTTAATACTGTTGTCATTCTTATATATGTCTCCACAGTCTTTATGTAAAATAGTTTATCTGGAGAATATATGAGGAGTGGTATTTCTGGGTATTATATATTCAGCATTTCTAGATAGTACCAAATTATCTTCCAAAATAGAGTTAGCAAGTTACATTCTCACCAGCAGTTCCCTTTGATACATATTCTTACTCATACCTGGTATTACAAGATTTGTAAAATTTTACCAATCTTGTGGCTATGAAATTATATTTCATTATGGTTTAATTTAATTTAATTGTAGGTCTCAGTGTAAAGTGGCACACTTTGGAAAACAGTACCTTTTAAAATTGAACCTACACTTTCCATATGACCCAGCAGGCTCACTCCTAGGTATTTATCCAAGATAAATGAAATTTATACCTTATACATGAATATTAATACTAGCATTATTTGTAACAACCAAAAACTATAGATAGAAAAAACCCAATAGTCCATCAACTGATAAATGGAAACAAATGTGATCTATCCATGAATGGAATATTATACAGCAATAAAACTACTGATACTTTGCTAAGCAGATGTCACACCAAACACAAATTGACAGAAAAATAGAATTACTGGATGATTCCATTCATATGAAATTTTAAAAAATGGTGAAATTATGCTAACAGAAAGCAAGTGAGTAGTTTCCTACAGCTGGAAGTGGGAACTGATTGCAAAGGCTAATGAGGAAACTATACAGGTTGATGGAATTATTCCCTATCTTTATTGTGGTGAAGGCCACACAACCTATACAAATAATAAAGTTCATCAAACTGTATTCCTAAAAATGATAACATTTGATTGTCTGTTATACTTTGGTAAAGTCAGTTCTAAAAATTACAGATTAATTAAGCTTGGTGTTTTGAAATGAAAGCATCTCATTATAATTACATAAATATAAGTCATGAATATGAATTAATTTGATCAGATTTTTACATCTGTTTACAGAGGAGTGGGGTTTTATTTTATTAATTTATAATTCATACTGTTTACTTCCGAAGAGTATTGGAATTGGTGATTATAAGAGTACTTTGGAGTATAAAGGTAATGGATAATTTTTTTAGCATCAAAAGTAAAAAAAGAGATTTGGAGCTAGACAAAGGAAACCAGAAAGTGGGCAGAAAAATGCCAATTGGCTCTCAGGCAAAACAAAAAACAAACAAACAAAAACATTTACTTTCCACATAATATAAACTTAAAACTATGACCTTAAATAACATTGTTCTTAATATAGCTCTTGAACTCTGTCATTTGCCTTAAAAATGTGCATACCAGTCATTACATTATTTATCTCTATAAGAGCAAATGTTCTAAATTTTAAAATTGCCTTACAAATAAATTTTTATTAAGTAACTTAAAAGAAATTACAGATTAATTTCAAATCTGTCTTGGTCGTGAACACACTTTACTTCTGAAATAATGACAACACAACAAAGTCCTAAGGAGAGGCTTTCAGAAGGTGATGACTCCCTGGCCTTTCTTGTCAACTTCATGATGCCTGAGATTTGGAAACACAAAGGGATTTGAATGTACCAGACTTTGACTGATGAAAAATCCTTGGCATTTTGCTTCCACATCTCTCCCCAAATGCTTTTCCACTTTCCTCAATACAGGTTTCCAAATAAAACATTCTGTTTTAAGATAAGTATCTAGCTACTTTCTTGAATTTTAAAACTGAATTCCTTTCTCTAAATTGTCAGCCTCAGAATAGTTTATCTGTCCTTGTAGCAAGTTGCTTTCCTCTTAAAATGATACCTCATACAAAGCATTATATAGTGACTTTCTTCATTCTTATTTATCTGTAAAATAACATGACATTGTCTTACTAAAGGAAATATATATATATTTTTGCCCAATCAGTGAATCAGCAAGAGACCAACATATAGTAATCACACAGTAGTAGCATTATCTTACTGTTTTTGAACAAGTATTGATTAATTTTATGCAAAATTTGTTAAATAATAACATTTATAGTAGAAATAGGTAGGAACTTAGAGAAGTAGTCTTTAAAGATACTTTACTGTAGCATAAAAAGGGAAGAGAGTATTTTGAGAATACTGATAGTAAAAAAGAAAGCATTTAAAAAAGAAAAAAAGTCAAGGCTTTGTGTTTGTCCCCAAGACATGAGTCAGAATAAGAAAAATCTAGGCTATTGTTTTGGGGAAGAGAAGTAAGGTACATGTCAATAGGGCTGGTATTGTGCTTTTCCTCTCTAAAGAAGTGGGACAGCTTTACAGTATGGGCTGTTATGCAGCAGAGTATGTTATTATCTTACAGTTAGTTAACCAGTATTTATATAGCAACATGGATTAGCTTTTGAGTATGTTACTATATAAAAGCCACCCCGCACCTCCACCCCAACCTCTGCCTCACCTGCACTATTTACCTCCCTGACTCTCATTTTTGAATTACAACATTCTGTATCTGGCAACCAGCTCATAAGGCCCTCACGAACTGGAGATGCATGTTTTATTTCTCTTTATATCTGCAAAATATCTAGCACAAGGTTACACAGAAAGTAACTGATCAACAAATGTGGCCAACTTGCTGCCCAATTACTAGCTAAAAAGTATCTCTATGTATAGTTGCCCCTTGAACAACATTGGTTTGAAACGTGTGGGTTCACTTAGATGCAGAGTTTTAATGCAGTTGGCCTTAACTGTGGTTTTCATGGTTTTGATATGTAACTTTCGATAATACAGTTTTTGCTGTGTGATTGGTAGGATCCGTGGATGCTGGGGGCTGACTTTAGAGACAAAAGGTATACATGAATTTCCTACTGTTCAAGTATCTGCACCACTAACCCCCATATTGTTGAAGAGTCAATTGTACATAAATAGGTCTTAGATTCGCTAAAATTATCACAGAGACAACTTGATGTTCACAGTTTTGAGTATTAATTGCTTCCTTATAAATCCCCTTTCATAGTTATGAGTTTTCAAGTTATGCCAGGCCTTCATTATTAGTATGGCTTCCTTTGATAGGAAAACCAGTTTGCAGAATGATCAGTCACATTTGATCACACTAACCTTGTTTTTTGAACAGTCTCATACAGGGTCAAAATCCTCTTCAAAAATGTATTTCATAAAGTAAAAAGGTATTTGTTTTCAAACTTACTAATTATATTCATTAAATGCTGTTCAGGTTTTCAACATTCCCCTACTGTGAGAATTACAAAAATCAATCACAACTTTAAACTCAGAAAATGACTAAACCAGTTGTGTTCATTTAAATCCTATAGAAACATTCTTTGTGGTAAACAAACAAAGACCTACAGCTAGTCCCATTAATCAAGTCTTTCTTAGTTTTTGGTCTGCTTCAGTACTGAAATTGTTTATTGCCAACTCTGATATATGGAGAATTCATGAAAAGCCAAAAAAGGTGGTTTTTTCTTTTGTAAACTACAAAATTATTCATCTCTCCTAGCCATACTACCTAACAGAACAGTTAACTCTGTCCATTGTTTAATCACAATGACATCAACAAGTACAGTTATGGCACAGTATTAAGCTATGTCTTTTACATCAGTATGAGAATATTTTTAAATGGAAAAAATACAGATGTATTCATTCTTTGTGTTTCCTTGAAATGTATCTGTATTTAAATGAGCCATAAACCAATCACTCACTAGTTTTATATACAAATACATATTGTTGAATTTTTAATAATTATTAAAGTTAGAAGGAATTTAATTTCGCAAATCTGACTTTGTTTTTAAATGCTTCTTACATGTTTGTCAATTTATGTATAAGAAGAAATATTTAATTCAATTCTGTTTCTCTCTGATCATCCAATTCTGAAAATCATTCCTTATTACATCTGTTCCTTTTTCTTTCTCTCTCAAATTGTCTCTTATTCCCTGTGTGTCTCTCTTTCTCTCTTTACACACACACACACACACACACACACACACACACACACACACACAAATACACTCTTTGACCTGGTCTAGCTTTCAATTCCTTTTCCTTGATAGTTTCCTTACATAAAGATTTCAAAAACTGGAATGTCTTGCATATCAAGAAGGTCCATGGTTTTGCATAGGGGAGGACAATAAATAGTCATAGCTAGTACACAAGGCAAATATGTATGTGTACTTGTGTGTGTGTGTGCGTGTGCACATATTTGTATTGCCCCTCACAACAAGTTATCCGGACATATGGGAAGCACATGTAACTGTAACTCAAAGTTAATGCCAGGGATAACAACATAGGCTTCATTCAAAGTACTAAAAATCACAGTTAAGGGCATGGGGTTTGCATGTGCGTCTCTTTAGAAGATAGAACATTTTCAAATACATAAGTAAAATAGAAAAAAATGTTGAGGGAAAGAAAGAAAACAATGTCTCCAAAGCAGTTAGTATTAACAAGGAATGCTCATCAAATCTGCACCAGACAAATTACATTCACAAACTAGTGTTTTCCAGATAATTTAATAAACTGAAAATGGAGGGGTTTAATGAAGTTTTCATACAACCTATAGTGTTGTAAATGTGATAATATCTGAACAGATATAATCAAATTCTGAGAAAACAAACAAGTGTTACATTTAAAGTATTAGCTGAGTACTTTGCACCAATAAATGTAAATTAATGAATATTTCAACTTAGAGAAAATTCTTTAAATAAGCTCATGGGATGGCTGTAGTTTTAGAGGCAAGTGGGACACTAAAGATGTGAGTTTGTTTCCTTTGACAAGGACTCAAGTTTTCAAGGAAACAAATTCTTTTAGACATACTCTTCATAGCCATGCTATTCTGAAGAAGTAGATCTACAAAACTAATTCCTGTGCTCAACACAAGTTTGCTTTTTCTCCATTCTCAATTCCATAGTGTAGGCTCCAGAGAACAAGAAAGATATAATGCATCTCCACATTAACATAAATCTAGAAAATGGTATGATCGCTTGGAAAAACTGAGTGAACCATTTTAGAAGAAAAAAAACACACACACTACCGTCACTAGGTTTTCTTTCTATTTGAGGAGTCAATATCTATGTGCAGACCACTGCAGTGCAGAGACAGAGAGAGACAAGTGCCCTCCCTCTTGGTAATAAAAAAAAAAGAGCTGATTTTGTAACTGAAGGACAAAACACATGGCAGTGTGTTCATGGGATTACAAAATCAGGAAGCCATGATCATAAGATTCCAACCTTTGGAGGGCTGCCCTTTTAAAGAAGGCAAAAAAAATCAGGAGAAGCCTCTGTTTTATTCAGGTATTAAGTGACATGAAGGGCACTGAAGGTGGGAACTTTCTATTAGATTCCTAAGATGGAATCTAAGCATCTTGATTACTAGAGAAATGAGATGACTGAAGCAATCTTTTGGTACTAACATGTACCTGTATGTACAAGTCCACATGCAGAAATTAAAAATATGAGCTGTAGGACAGATATATAACAAGATGTGGGAATTTAAGGATCTTATGTATAATCATTTCTTTAAAAATTAATTTAGTGTTCTATAAATTTAAAAACTTCTGGGCTTATTGACTCAAGTAATATTAGTGCTTGCTGTTTGAAAATTACAAGTTTTGACATATTGATTTACATGAAGAGTTCCAGGGAATAATAACCACATGACACAATAATGGAAACTGAATCTAAAATGTCACCACTGACATAGTACCACAATGGTGCAACATTTGTCTTTAAACTCAATAAACTACTCAGTGATTCTCAACGATGAGAGCCCATTAAACACAAAAAAGTAAAACACAATGGTCATAAATAAAGTTCAAGCAACAACAAAGCTGAACAAAGATAACCACTTAAAATTAAGAACAATATCCTGTTCTCATGTCATTCTATGATGCGTAGTTATTGCAGAGGTCAAAAATGGCGAACGTTCATGCTTCAATGTAATATAATGAGGCACAGACAAACTCTTAACCTGAAAGGTTTGTGTCTACTGGTCCCGAATTATGAACGAATGTTACTGTGTTTCACTATATGATATGATACTATTGTAAATGCCAAGTACCATGAATAAGCTCCTGTGAATTTTGCTGTAGAATGGGGTCTCATATAATTGATTACAACCAATGAATCAGAGAAACTACCTACTGAAAACTCCCCTGGCAAACAGCCCCACAGGAAGCAAAGTTTAAAAGACCTATAGGGAGAAAAAAGGAAAGTTTGGAAAGAGGACCTAACATTCCATCCAACACATACTTGATAGTCTAATCTTACCTTACATGGAATTTTTCCAAGAGAATCTATATCCCACAAAGCAATGTTCTCCTCAGCAAATTATCAAACACATCTCCCCCAAATTCAAATAATGCTAAACACTGATAGAAAAAAATAACACATTTCAGTGAACCAAAAGAGACCATTAAATTCTAAAAATAGCTTTGAGCCACTGAAATATTTTGAATCCGAGGAAAAGCTGAATTCCAGCTCTGCCTCTGACACTGAGTGATCCTGGGTTAGCTAAGTCTCTGGAGAGCGGATTCTCATTTGTAAAATACTGAGAACAGCAATCAACCTTGTCTACACAAAATGTATAGGACCTGGAAACCCACACATACAAAGCAAATGATAGGTCTATAATTATTCAGATTATCAGGTTATTTATTATTAGTATATATAGGCTCTGCTGCCTGCATACATTAAAATATTTTCAGGGAAGAGAAACTTTGCATCAACATGCCTACATTTACTTACAATTCAATTTGAATTTTAACAAGAGAGAGATTCCTCATTTCATAGGTTACCAGAGTCAGAAAAACCCATATGCAATTTTTTCCCATTGTCTGAGTACTGCAAATGTCAGAGCTTGTTCTGTAATGCTTCCTGGAAATGAGCTACTACAACCAAACCGTCCATTATACTGAAATGACTGGCATTTTGCTGCAAGGATTTTGGACACAGAAAACATAGATTTAAGCCTGAATTTAAACATTTACTAGCTTTTTAACGTTGAAAAATCACATACCTCATTGGGCTTTAGTTTTCTAATTTGCCAAACGGGGTTAATGATAATTAACCTCCTTGAATTGCAAGGAAAGCACTTTACAAACTGTAAAAACACAACAACCAAAGGTGTGGACTACTGACCAGGATTTACTGATCTTTCCTAGGGTGACTTTCAGTATATCCTATAGTGGTTATTTTCTAAAATATATTTGGTTTTAAATGAATAGTTCTATATTTATTTCTCAAACAATATTTGAGGGTAAGCTGCTGGTTCATATTTTTAGCAAATAATACATGCTTATGTTTTTACAAATAAACCATAGCAAAGTGTTATGATTACATATTCAATAGGTTTGCTGTTAAAAATACTCTTATCTGTGAAGTACTAAATTTTCTCACTTAAAAATTAACACTTATTCTAAACATTCACAAAAAATCCTTTACTTAATCAAGCTGCCTAGCTTTCATTCAATGGTAATTTATTGAAGACTTCATATACAACTGACACAAGAAGATATAATGTAGAATAAAATAAACATCCAAACTTCATGAATTCTGAGTCTTGGAGGAGAAAAAGAAATGAAATAATAATAGCAAAGTGTGGACAGTTCTATTGGGTTGCTCGAAAAGTTCATTTTTTTTTGTAAGATGGCTCTAGTAGGGATTAGTTGTCTTTAACATCATTTGAAACAATTTTGTTAGAATGCATTATTCAGCTGTCATATCAGCATGCATTTAAAAAACTTATCAAAATTGACGATTTTTTATGTAGCCATTTTAATATTGAAGGTGGAAGAAAATATGCGACATTTTTGGCATTTTATGCTTTATTACTTCAAGAAAGGTCAAACACACACACAAAAAGATTTGTTCAGTGTGTGGAGAAGTTGCCATGACTGATCAAACATGTCAGAAGTGCTTTGTGAATTTTTGTGCTGCAGATTTCTTGATGGATGATGTTCCACAGTTAGGTAGACTAGTTGAAGTTGACAGCCATCAAATCAAGACATTAAATGAGAACAATCAACATTATACCACGCAAGAGATAGCCATCATACTCAAACTATCTAAATCAATAATGCTATTGGTGAAAAATGTGTCTTATTTCATGGAAAAAAATACAGACTTTTCAGCAAACCAATATAATAATTCTCCTCACGATGTGCACTGGGAAGCAAAGAAGAGCAAAAGGGCAAAAACTAGATGAAGAAGAGTAACAAAAACATTATAAAAATGTAAAAGGTAAGCTGTTTTAGTTACATGTTTAAGAGAAAAGGAAGTGGAATGTAATTATGAGACCAGGGTCCTAGCTCTAGGTTTATAACTAAAGTGACCAACTGTCCTGGTTTGTTTGGAACTGTCTCCATTTTTGCACTACAAGTTCCACCACACAGAAAGCCCTCAATCTTGGGATAGCCAGGACAATTATAAGGTTAAATAGGGTCATAAAGGCAGGGCCTAATTGATTAGTGTTCTTATATAAACAAATTCAGATATCCATCTCTCTCTCTCTCTCTCTCTCTCTCTCTGTCTCTGTCTCTGTCTCTGTCTCTGTCTCTGTCTCTCTCTCGGCTATGTGAGAACTTTGTCTGCAAGCCATGAAGAGGGCCTTCACCAAACATCACCTAGGCTAGAACCTTGATCTTAGATCCAGTCTCCGAAACTGTCATAAAGTAAGTTTCTGTTGTTTAAGCCAGCAACCTGTGGTATTGTTATGACAACTCCAGCTGACCAATATATTAACCAAAGTATTTCACTGTTTTGAGCACCAGTTTTTTTCTCATCTGCAAACTAAAAAGGCTAGACCAGATATCTTCTGATGTTAAGATTCCAAATTTATATGAACACAATCCACATGATTTCAGATAAAAATGATTAGACAATCTGAAATGTTTAGAGTGCTTAGATATGACTTTTTTCTTAGGCGTTTTATAGATTTTCTCTTGGATTGCATATTTGCAAATTTTGCTTCCATTGACAGGAATTATTCTCCTTATAAACCATATCATCTGGTACATAATCTATTTCACAATGAAACTGAGCCTATTTCATATTCCTTCTTACTACTTCTATGAGGGAGATGGATGCTTTTCCTTTGTATGCTGGGGTGATGCTTATAACATCCCGTCACTAATACCATGTCATGGCCTCCGGGAAATGAGGTCTTTATGTTACATATAAGTGATGAATCTTACAAAAAGTAGCACAATTACATTATCATAATATTCCTAGTGAACTAAAATATCTAAATTTTACTTCACAGTAAACCAAAATGTTTTCTTCAGGTTCGTTGTATGACATATTTCATTTCTGTACAAAAGCATGTCATCCAACTGTATTATAATTTGTTATGTCTCTCTGTCTAACTAGAATGACCAGAAAGTCATAGCAAAGGTGAAGGAAATAGTAACTCAAGGCAAAAAAAAAAAAAATGGATTTTGGCCTCCACAAGTTATGAAATGGGCTGTGAATGATTTTCATATATTATGGAGGCAAGATATCCACACTAGTATGTAAATAACTTTTTCACATCCTGCCTACCAATGTTTTCATTTGTTTCTAATACACGCTCAACAATCCAGGCAGTGTGGTTTTCTCATTCATCCTCAAACACATGATTATTCCTAGTTGTGTACTATCATTAAAAAGAACTATAAGCATTTATTTAATATTATAACTTTTTCTTTTTAATTATTTATTTTTAGAGAAGGGAAAGGGAAGGAGTGAAATATCAATGTGAGGGAGAAACATCAATCAGTTACCTCTCATATATTCCCTAACACAGGACTGAACCCACAACCCAGGCATTTACCATGACTGGGGATCAGACCAGCAATCTTTTGCTTTGCAGGATGATGTTCAACCAACTGAGCCACACCAGCCAGGCAACTTATAATTTTTCAGAGAACTCTGACAAAGATCATTGTATTTGACTCTGAAAAACCCTATCAAAATAAACAAGGGACACTGTATTTCCTTATTTACAGAAGACAAAACTGAGGTCCAGAAAGAGGCGGTGACTTAGCCTTGAACACTTGTCTAGTGATTAGCAAAACAGAAGCAAAAATGTAGGTTCTGAGCACAGTGTTCTATATGGTAAGGTTAAGGCTTCTTCCCTTCATACAACCAAATTCTACCTATTTTTCAAGATCCTTCTGTTCCAATTTACCTTAATGCCTATCTTCATCCCCATCCTGCAAGAAAGGGAAAAAAATTCTTCCCTTCTCTGAAGTCCTGCTAATCTCAATGCCCATTAATTTCTGTATACACTGACAGTGTATGTTACAATGTTACATAATACTCTCTATACATATTTCCTGGTTACTCAATGGTACCACAAGCTTCTTGAGGTTTTTGTGAGTCTGTATTGTAGCTACCCCCTGGTGTACCAACCATCCCTTTGCTTTGCCCTTGAGCCTTTCTGATATCTCTTCACCTGCCCCTGAACTTTGGTATTCCTACATCTGTTAACAGTGCCCTTTGGGGCATGACCAATCTTCCATCATAGGTAGTCTTGGTAGCACTGTCAATCAAGGTTAAAGGCAACCTCATGAAAAGCCTTTCTGTTAGAGTTCCCGCTCGCTGTATTCTCAAAGCTTTCATAGTTGTTGTTCTTTTAAAGGCCAAGTTCTTCACCCTATCCTCAGTTTCTGGCTGGGCTACATCATACCCTCCCAATAAATTCCATTTTTTTTCTTACATCAGGCAGAGTCACTTTCTGTTGCTTACAAAGACCCTGATAATGTACCCACAAAGGTTAGTGCCTAGGCAGTGCTGAGTATTGTTAAATGTTCTGTTGTTATGCAGATTATATATGCTATTATGTACTGAAAACATAAACAAGTGACTCAGTGCAACATTGCTATTCGTTAGAATTTTAGTAACCAACAGGCAAGCATAGGACAAACTAACACTGGGAATAAATCTGCACGAAATTGGTTTTCATTATAATTCAGCACCCTAGTTTGGGGACTCACAAAGTGATAATTCACTGCTGAAAGTTAACAACACATTTTGTGGTAAGGGTAGTACTTATAGTAACAATACCCTTTAGTGATGATATTTGACATTTAGGTTAACCCACCTGTTTTCCTTTTCTTCTCAAATATTACAGGAGCCAACTCTGACCATCTGAATTTTTAATATTACTCTACTACAAGATACATCTAATAAGCTTAACTGATTATATAATGGCTCCTTTATAACTAGACGAATAGTTTAACACACTGTATAGTTTCTTGTGAGAAACGTTGGATTGCAGTTCTAAATTCAATGAGAAAGTTATCATTAGAATAATTTAGGTGGTTAAATGGTATCATTTTTAAAACTAAGCAGCTCTCTACAAAGACAGTTCCCTGTGCTTTTTTCTTTGAAGAAAAAAATAGCACTAAGAAAAATCAATCAAGTAATCTTTATCTAACTGGAATTTAACAGCAATTCTAGGTAATCATACATCAGTAGTCAATTCCATTTTGAACAGATTACAAACCCAAGCTAACCACTTCTATGTACTTCAAAAAATTTCTGTCATTTTAGGCATTTATATCTACTCAAAATCCTTTGTATTCCAGGAACATAACGTAATCCTAGACATTATAGGAATATCATGCATACATATTATATTTCTCTTTTTAATGACAACTATTTCTCTGAAGATAAAAATCCTACTTAAAAATGGGGGATAGGGTGAGAGACTTTAAAACATGCACCTTTTTCTCTTTTAGAACAAATATTACTACATACAAGTACTTCCCACAAGATTATTTTTATTATATTTGAAGTTGGCAAAAATCTTTGTGCTGAATCCTTTGAGTATACCTCTAGTGTTAGCTGTCAGATCAGCATTGTGTAGAAGAACTTTTATTTGACATGTAGATGAAAGGAAGAATCCTCTTTCCAAAATATAAGATGTAACTTTAAAATCCTTCCATGAGATTAATATAGTACCTTGTTCCTGTGTATAAACAACTTACTTATTCGTGGTTCAAAAAAATCTCTTCATGTAATTAATTTGAATGATGTGAAATTAAGACACTTAAAAGGTACATATTTATTCAAATTAGGGCAGTTTGCTTTAAATATGTTATATGAATTAAATGTGAAATAGGTTATAATACAAATTTCCAATGATATTTTCTTTTAATTTATACTATTTGTATAGTCATCAACCAAGATCACTTTAAAATTCACTCATTGAATATACAACATATACTCTAAAAAAGTAGCATCTTGGTGAGAGATGACTTCATTAGTATTGAATGTATAGTATTCAATACAATGAAAAAGCCTTAAATATTACTTTTGTCCTACAAATGTGGCTATCATTTATTTCAGGTTATTATAAGCATTACTTTATTTTCTCTGGCATTAACAAATAATTTTACACGCCCCCTAATACCACAAAAAAAGAGAGTAAAAAAATTTTTGACAAACATTAGCATTCCAGTATGTTCCTTTCTCTCATTCCCTATCTACCTCAAAGCTAAATCAGGGACAAACAGATAAAATTCCATTATATATCCTATTATCTACAAATGCTATTCTTTATGTGTGAGTTAGAACTACTAGAAGCAAATCATTTTTGATACATGTTAAAATGCTTGTCAATGTATATGTAATGTACATCTACATAATGCATGAATAGAAAAGAAATTTATATCCATTCCTAGATCTGGGATTCTTCTTATAATATACTTAAAAAACTAACCAAATTTCTGCAATGTTTTCAGATGTGAGAGGAAAAGAGGTGAAAGAATGGTGAGATATCAAAGACAGATTGCTTCTTTTCAGATTTATTTTTGTCTCTAGCTTTCTTACAGACCTTCACCTCAGTCTGTTTAGTTTTCTCTCTGTAATAGACAGATATTTTCTGAATAAGGTGGTTTGCTCTAGCTTACAAATGGACATATACAATCACTTTTGTGTTTCTCTATTTCTTTGTTTAGTGTTTATAAGATTTGAAATTTCAAAAATAATACTATGAAATAGCCTGATCCAAACAATAAAACAATAACCATTTCATTTTTTAAACACATCTTTTGCAATTCTATTTTTAAGAGTTTATTTATTTATTTTTAGATGCAGGGGAAGGGAAGGAGAGAGAAGGAGAGAAACATCAATGTGTGGTTGCCTCTCGCACACCCCTGACTGGGGACCCGGCATGCCCCACGCATGTGCCCTGACCGGGAATTGAACCAGTAACCCTTTGGTTCGCAGGCCTGTGCTCAATTTACCACTTGATTTTTTAAAAACTTTTAGTAAATGCACTAGATACGTAGTATAAGCATAGTAACATGACTCAACAATATTATTATTTTCTTAGAGTAGAATAAGCAAAGCATAGTCAAGAAGAAATTTCTGGCTATTCATTGAATTTCACTCCTCAAATATTTTTGGAGATGCATAAAATAAGTGGAAAGAGACTGAAATATATGACTGCATCTACTTTTAAAAGCAAGCTTTCTTGGTCTACAAACTCAAGTAATATCCGATCAGAAAGAGTTTAGTGCCATACTGCAAAAGAATTTGCCCAGTCACTCAGAGTTTACTGCAAATGAAAAATTATGTATCTGTTTTGAGATATAATTAACATACCATAAAATTCACCCATTTTAAACATACTTTTTTTTTGATTGAGTACTGTTGCTATTCAGAATGATACCCTTGTATAGGAGACCCCCATTATAAAATGTTATCTTACCTTACAAAGGAAGTTGATCTTAAAACCCAAAGACTGGGCATTTCTTGAGCCTGAGTTCATGTAGTTTCCAACCAAAAGAACTAATTCTAAAAGTTTGTTAAAGTTTTCACTTTTCTTCAGCTCTTCACAGGCAAGGGTTACTGCTATGATGCTTGGTTTGATGTTGTTTACATGTTCTTCAAATGTGAGTTTGAAAAGAATGCTATTGAGACGAGGTCGTAACATTTTCACTGAGCTCATCTGTAAGATAAGGAATGTTTTATAAGAATATATTCAAAGCCTGTTATTTCTCTCTCAAGTGGGAATAATTTTATACACAATACTGTAAAATTTCTGCATAAAAATTAATTCTCTCTGGGTTTCAAAAATATTGTTTTTGTGTGGCTTACACATTACAAAATAATTTTTGTATAAAACTTTAAAAAGCAGCTTGTTCAGCTTTAAACAAATTAAATCATCCTTCTAACATTAAGATAATGTTATTGAAGCTAAACAGTTGCTATATATTTACTGCATGATTATTAGTCATCAACAGCATTTAAACTGTCAAAAATCTGTCCTGAAGTGAACTATGAAAATATACAAATACAAAAGTTAGTTGAGTGAATGGTTCAGTCACAGATCAAAGATGTACATAATGAAACAAAATGTAAGTGGAAACAGACTGTCTTTAAAAATTTCCAATTAGGGACTTCCAGCCAAAATGGAGGCATAGGTAGATACTTTCCCTCCTTGCACAACCAAAAGGACAACCACAACTTTAAACACACACACATAAAAAAAATAACCAGAACTGCCAGAAAATAGAACTCTATGGAAGTCCAACAACCAAGGACTTAAAGAAGAAACATTCATCCAGACCAGTAGGAGGTGGGGAGATGAGAAGCTGGGGTGGAGAGGATGCATGGCAAAGTGGCAGCTGGCAGAGCAGGAGGTCCCACATTTGTGTGCAGATAAACTGGGGGGAACAACTGTGGAGTTGTTGGGAACCGTCCTGCCTGGTTTCAGAAGCTGTAACCCTCCATGGCTAAGGCTGAGTAAAAAGACCTTGGGACCATAACCCACTTAGGAGACAAAGCTTATCTTCCTTGTAGGGGCACCGCTTCTGCCCCCTTTCACTTCACCCTGATTAGCCCCGGGGGATGACTCATTAGCCAATGACAGGTAAGATACCTCAAAGGAGGGACAAACTAAGACAGACATGGTCGTGAAGGGGCCCTCATGGAAGGACTGGGGGGGCAATAGAAAAAGGGGATGATGAACCTTTGCCCCTCGGCTTTGACACAGCCTGAGTCCTCACTCTGTCTGCCGGAAGTCTCCTAATCTCTTGGCTGCCTTACTTCCCCTGTCTGACTTAACCCTGAAACAATGCTGGAGGTGGGTGTGGCCCTCTGCTGGAAAGAGCAGGTTCCCCAGGGTGATCAGGCCTAAGAGAGAATGCATAAAATCCTATGAAACCTACTTGACTAACAACCCTCAATTTAAATGATAAGGGTCCAAGCATGAAGTGAGTTTGTTCCCTAAAGTTTTATGGCCCTTTAACTATCTGACCCCGCCTCAGAAAAAGCCCTCAGAGTTTTTTTAATGTCATCTATTGTTTACTCATTTTTGCCTGACAATGATTGATGAACTTTAGGTATATTTCCTGTATTTCTATGCAAATTAAACCCAATAAAAGACTGGCAAGGCAAGGGTGCTCTCCTCTCAAGAGAGTATTCAAGGTGCTCTGAGGTACTCTCCCCTTGAGAGAGTAGCTGTGCTGTCCCTTTTTCTCCACAGGACTTCGACGGTCCATGTGAATTTGTCTCGTCTCATTCATAATGCCGTGAACACCACGGGCCGCTGTCGGCATCACAGAGAGTGAGGCAGACTGCACAACCCAGGGTTCCAGTAGGGGTAAATAAAGTCTCAAAACTTCGGACTAAAAAACCTATGGGGGTTGAGGTGGCAGAATAAATTCTGAGCCTCACAGGAAAATTCGTTGAAGAGACCCATGGGGTCCTAGAACTTACATATACCCACCCACCTGGGAATCAACACCAGAAGGGCCCAATTTGCTGGTGGGTAATGGAAAGTGACTAAAAGCTAGCTGAGAGCTGAGCAAGGGGCATCATTCCCTCTCAGACCCTTCTCCCACATACAGTGACACAATGCAGTAGCCCTGGGTTGCCCTACCCTGGCAAATACCTAAGGCTCTGCCCCTTACTGTGTAATGGGGCACCTAGACACAGAAATGTGCCCCAAATGAAAGAACAGATCAAAACTCCAAAAATAGAACTAAGCAATGAAGAGATAGTCAACCTATCAGATGCACAGTTCAAAACACTTGTAATCAGGATGCTCACAGAACTGGTTGAGTATAGTCATAAAATAAAGGAAAAAGTGAAGGCTACACAAAGTAAAATAAAGAAAAATGCACAGGGAACCCACAGTGAAGGGAGGGAAACCAGGACTCAAATCATTGATTTGGAGAAGGAAGAAATAAACATCCAACCAGAAAAGAATGAAGAAACATGAATTCAGAAAAATGAAGAGAGGCTTAGGAACATCTGCAAAGACTTTCAACACTCCAACATCTGAATCTTACGGGTGCCAGAAGGAGAACAGGGGAGAGCAAGAAATTGAAAACATAATAAAGGAGAATTTCCCCTAACTGGCAAAGGAAATAGACTTCCAGGAAGTCCAGGAAGCCCAGAGAATCCCAAAGAATTTCACCCAAGGAAGCACACACCAAAGCATATCATAATTGCATTACCCAAGATTAAAGATAAGGAGAGAATCTTAAAAAGCAGTGAGAGAAAAGGAGACAGTTACTTACAAAGGAGTTCCCAGAGAGAGGGGAAAGGAGAGAAAGAAACATCAATGAGAGGGAGAAGCATCAATAGGTTCCTTCCCATACATGCCCAGAGTGGGGTGTTGAACCTGCAACCTAGATATGTGCACTGACCAAGAACTGAACCCTTAACCTTTCAATTATAGAAGATGCTCCAACCAACTGAGCCAAACCAGCCAGGGAATAATCTTTTTTTATTACGAGATATATATGAAATGACATAACCAAAAATGCACTTTAATAATAATAGGAACAATAACAGGAATTGACATTTATTGAGTATTTTGCACCATTTTCTACATAGTATTATATATTTTTATTTTTTAAAAAAACTAAAGATGTTATTTATTTATTTTTAGAGAAAGGGGAAGGGAGGAAGAAAGAGAGGGAAATATCAATGTGTGGTTGCCTCTCACGTACACCCCTTACTGGGTCCTGGCCAGCAACCCTGGCGTGCACCTTGACTGGGAATCAAACAAGGGGGAGGGATAAGGAGAGAAAAATGTCTCTGCAAACAACACTAGCAAAAGATTATTAGCATTAGTTTCATTCTGAAGATGAGGACAGTAAGGCACAGAAATACTAAGTAACTTGAACAATGTCAAATTGCATGTTGAAGATCTGGAAATTTGAACTTAGACATTTATGCCACAGAAGGCAGATTCTCAGCCACTATACCACACTGCCTCTTGAGCCATATTAGGAGCAGGATACATGAGTAGTTGAAACAGAGATTAATGCCAGGGATACCATTCCTAAGTCCTAAAACTTGCCTGAGAAACAGGTAATGAGCTAGGATGTTGACAGGAAGAAAAAGGAATCAATGGATACAAGAGATGGAATTAGGGAAGAATCAGTAGGACTTAGTAACTGACCAGTTATATGAGGATAAAGTCATAGATGGCTCCAAGGTTTTAAGTTTCTTGTGAGGTAGAAGATTGTTGTCAATAATGAAGGTAGAAAAAGGTGCTGATTTGGTGTGTTTTACTGTTTGCTTGATTGTCTTTTTCCAGGAAATTGAGGGTAAATGAATTTTCCTTCCTTGGGTGGGTGCTGCCTACACTCCAATAAGCTACTCAGGGAATAAGGCAGTGGGGACAGGTAGGGCGCAGCTTACTAGTAAATTCAATCAAATGACCAATTCTGTTAACTTTCACATAATCTGATCATGTGAAACTAATATACCTAATTCTTCTGGTTTACTTTTTCCTCATCTGTAACAGAGGGGAAATTCCTGATGAGTAGTCTTGCTTAGATAATTAAATAGGAGTCAAATAAGTGACCTATAAATATTGTGTCCTTATTTTTTCGTCTGTGCCTCTAGAGTTGTGGAACAGTGGAATTATGGGGACTATATCTACAAATAAAAATATTACTTGGTTGTTACAAAATAATTTTTATTAGCATTTAAGTGAACTTGGTCCATCATCCTCTCAGACACCAAACAGTTCATTTTACTACTGACGATACTATTAGCTCCCCATTATTAAGGCTCCAAATCTTGGAGTCATATTCGAATCATGTTAAACATAAGGTAATTTAATGCCATTCCTTACCTATATTTTAACCTGAAAAAATTCTTAAAATTGTCTCTAATTTTCCATGGTCACTATTCAAGCTTGAATTGTATGTACTTCAAGGTTGAATTACTAAAGTAGATTATTTAAATGTACTCCATGATCCCTTGCCAGCCTTTCCCTTCAAATCCTCCCATAAACAGTAAAATGATATTCCTATGATAGGGAAATAATATTGCTTTGCTGACATTTTGAGTTTTGGGTATTATTGTGATATCTGGCAGCTTCGGAAATTCAGTCCTTTTGTTCAGGAGATAATTATTGGAGTTGATAGATTTATGTTATTCAAAGAGGTGTTATGGGAGGTGACTGATGATGAAAGTATACAGAGAAAAGAGTCAAAGACTGTACCTTGTACAGCAACCAGCACAGGGTCTTGGATATATTAGTTCAAATATCTGCTGATTGAGTTTAAATGCACTTCTTAGCTGACTAACCATTTTCCGTATCTCCCAAGCAGATCAATCAAAATGTGTACTGAACAAAATTAATAGCAGATAGTGATGTTTTACTGTCCCTAAAATAATATCCTCAGTCATGAAGTCAAACCAGATATGCTACAGAACTAACTTTGTTGAACTGCTGTTACTAAGTACAACCTATCATCGCGCAACATGATATTGGGAAGAGGTTGTACATTATAAGGGGGTTAGAGCTGCCCTTTGATCTGGCAAAATTTCTTCATTTACTTACTCTCTAGAAATAAGGTTTAGCACATAGTAGTTGATAAACATGATAGGTGACTAAAATAATTGTGAGTGAATGAATGAATGAACGGATGGATGCATTCATTCACATATATAGGAACTCCAATATCAACAAAGGTCTGGATGTGGAAGGGGATATTTAGTGTGAAGAGGTATCAGGCTGATATGGGGCAGGAGAACAACTAACTATGGAAGGCAATTTGATGCCATATGAGTTAACCCAACAACACTACACATGCCAAATAGTTGACCAAATTCGGAGTTCCGTATAACTATTTGAAATGATAGGTTTCAGAAAAAATGTTTCCTAATTTCCAGAGAGGAAGAGAAACCATTCTGAATTCTCCAGACCCATATGTAAAGAATAGTTGAAGAAATAGGGATTTTCAGTTACACAGACCTGGATTTGTCATTTTGACTTGTATAGCCTAGTGCAAGTTACCTACTATTTCTAAGAGTTTATTTCCTTATCAGTAAAATATATTCCTTAAATCATCCATGCGAGTTACGATAAGACCTAAATGACATACTGAATGAACACCCCATTATAGCAGCTGACACAATCAATGTAAGCACTCTAAAAACAATAGCAACGATTGTTGTTACCCTCTTTCTCATCCTCTGAAATTTCCAAACAGGAAACATGATCCCTGACTGTCCTCACAAGCCTGAGGGAAAGTTTCTCTCATCCACAAGAAGGAATGTATAGTTCCAGCACTTGGGAAAGAACAATGCTCATTATCAACTGAATACACTGGAAATATTGTGCTCTGCTCCCATTAGCCAATTGGAATATACACTTTTTATTAGACATATTATCATGAAAAATGTGTTATTGTAAAATCAAGACCCTATGGAAGAAGGGAAGCTTTATTAGGTACATGTCTTAACAGGAGCAACAAATGAGCACACTTTGATTGTACTAACATAATATGGTACAACCATTAAGTATGAATTTTTATGAACAGACCAGGGTACACTGTTAAGCAACAGTTATATCCAGTTGTGTGTAAAGAAATGTCTTGGATAACTAAGCTTAGAAATAATAGAAAGCACTGAGCAACATTCCCAGCCACAGGTACAATTATTAAAAGGCTCATGTCTGATAAAGGCACTTGAGTGTGCATAAGTGATATTAAGTAAATAAAACAAGAACTCAGCTGAAATATGTTTGTTTTTAGTTGTGGCCCACCATAGCATTTTTGTTGACTGGCATCTTTGGCTTTATAATTCATTCCTTGAAGTGCTGAGGGATGCTGACAATGGTGGTGTATTATGTAAGGGATTTATTTGGTCTAAGAGGTACTTGTCTATCACATTACATCAAGCAGCTATTATTTCTTTAGCTGATCTGCATTATATTAAAAAGTATGTGCACTGACACAATTAGTGTGAACCTACAAGTGAGTCATTTCCCCAAAGAGTTAGACACAGTTTTGTTTATATATAATTTAAATTTTATACACTTTGCTACCTATATAGCTGGTGAATATTGATGAGCTGCTAAACTACCAAAAGAATCCATAGAGAAAGAAAAGAGGCACAAGTGTGTGTGTGTGTGTGTGTATCACACACGAAGGAGGAAGAGATGGCCACATGTCACTCCTGCAGTCATGTGTCATTCACCTTTTAGGTTATTTCAAAATCTTATTACATTAAAAATATTTAAATATTCACCCTAGGATATGTTTATTGATTTTAGGCAGTGAAGAAGGGAGGAAGAGAGAGGGAGGGGGAAGAGAGAGATAGAGCTAGATGATAGATAGATAGACAGATAGATAGATAGATAGATAGATAGACAGAGAAACATTGATCACTTGCCTCTCATGCATGCTCCAAACAGAGAACAAACCCACAACCTAGGTATGTGTCCCAACCGGGGATCAAACTCACAACCTTTTTGTGTATGGGACAATACTCTAACAAACTAAGGCACCAAGCCAGGGCTAAAGTTATTTCTATTATATTTTCTTTTACACTGCTAAGAAATACACCTTCAACTATCATCATATCTGAGCATAATTGATCCTCTAGTCTCTCCAAGATACAATGCTAACAATTCATTAGAATTAACAGATGTATTTGTAACAATCTGTTACATACATTTGTTAAGAGTTGTATTCCCCAAATACTTAAATATTAGAACCCAGTGTACATTAAATGTATATAATGATTTTGTATCAGCGATTGTAACAAAGGTTATGATAATGAAGTCACATAGACAGGTGGACTTACACAACAGGCAGAACTAGTCATAAAAGTTGTGAATACCCAACTCAATGACAGCAAAACTCTGCTTGCTAGTATAGAAATAAAGCAGGGACATTTGTGATTCTCTGCTAAATAAATAATTTTCTTAACCTTCTTTAACAATAAGCTCCCCAAGGGCTGGGTTTCTCCTGCTCCTTGCTACACCTTCTGCGATGCACTGAGTACCTGGCCTGGACAAAATAATCAATACTGGTACTCCAGCTAGCTGGAGTCAGTGGCAAATGCTTGTAATATATTAGATGTCAGGAAACATAAGAGCCATAGTTAATCTGTAAAATGAGCATTTGGAATAGTAGAGTGTTGAAAATGGACTCTATACCAGAAAAGTAATGATGTGTTGATAGAGAGTATTTTCCCTGAAGATAGTAATATGTGAAAATTATACATCAAAAAACTTCTACTCATTCGTTCTGGAGTTGAACACAGTAACAATGTCTGTCTCAAAAGATACTCTAAACTCAAAGGAGTCATAGAATTTAACAAAGAATTTCCAAACATCCTTCTCAAAACAACTGTTTGAGGCCAAGAATGACCATCAAAACATCTACTGTGTTGCTATACTGTTGTATTGTAGATTACTGATACATGGGGGGAGCAATTAATTTTGGTTTCTTCAAATATAATAAAACACATTCAATAGCAAAATTGATTGACATCCATAGATTTAATATGAATATTTTTTTCTAAATAAACCCAGAATTTATTTATAAAATGTTGTGTATTTATTCTTACACATTTAAACTTCAGTTACCTTCAAAGTACTCTCCATCTGATGCAATATACCTATTGAGACATTTTTTCTCCACTGCTCAAAGTAATATGAATATTCTGTCTTCAGATTTTTAAAACTTATTTCAAAAGCTGATGTAAATATATTAATCCTGTCACAAATGGATTATTATGAGAAAGTAATGAAAAGGACAATATGAATGCATATATTTGAGAATGAATCACACGGGATTTTCTTTTACCTGATGTCAAAATTATTAAACCAACTTTTTCTCGGATTAAAATGAATGCACATCTAGAACTAAGAGCTAGCATTCATATGTACAGAAAGAATGAAAATGGCGACAATCAAGGCATTACATATCAAAACACTGAACACTCTGGATGCAGATAAAGGAAAGTATGATTTTCACAATGAATATGCAAACCTGAATAATTATTCAATAATGATGGAATAGAGGAGCTACAATTTTCCATCAAAAGTAACTGCCTATGATGGTATGTGGGAGAGAATAACACTTTAAAAAATTTCCTTTTCACCTGGTTAAGCTATCTTGAACAGAGCTCATAAGCTCTTATGGAGTTTTAAAATAAATTAAAAAGCACACAGACTTTATAGTTGCACTTCCATCTATAGGCATAAATCCACTCCTCCTGCCTTCATATATTTGTGTAGAAAAATTTTTAAAAATGTGTGCTGTCAGCAACATCACATAATCTTCACTTTTCATTACATTTTTATGCACAAGGCGATCTCAAAATCTTTTTGTTACATTGTAGCTTTAGAATATTTTAACTGAAAAAATATGGGTAATTTGAAGTCGGAGAAACAAAGGACCAATTACTAAGAGAACTAATTATTGCCTTCTTTTTCTCAGAAGATGTGTTAGTTTAATAGATACACACAGTATGGGTCTCTATTCTCAGCCCAAGACAAGTGGGAACTTCCATAGCTCTGAGGTTAGAGAACAGCTGAGCTGCAAACACACTGCAGAGTCTAAAAGCCCCTGCTGGGGGTTCTAACTGGAAGAGCTTTCAAAGATCTGTGCTTTTTTTCACCAATAATGTTATAGCACATAATTACAAGGAAGTAGCAGCAGGAGGCTATGCAGCCAATTTAGCCCCTTAAAGAAAAGGATTATTGATCATAGAAGGTGTGGGAACTAGCATATCCCTCTTACCAGGAGGTCTACCTCTAGATAGAAGAAAGGTCCCTAGGTTTTTCATTTGTTTCTTTTTTTTTTTTTTATTTCTCTTTTGGGGGGTTTCTTTTTAACTTTTTACACGTAAATACAAGCAAACCCAATAATGTGGCTGCTGAGAAAACCCCCAAAAGTTTAGAGAAAGCTTTGCAGCCTAGTCACTGTCACAAATAAGTTTATTTCTTTCAAAAAGTCAAAGCCAGGTTTTCCCTCCAGTTTTCCCAGTTTTATTGGATTTGTTTGTTTGTTTGATGATAATGATTTTAGTTAATCTGGCAGGAGTAATCTCACTTCTGATATATGTCTATCCCTAGCTGATTAAATTCTTTTTTTATCATCCAGGAAATAATATACTAATGTGAACTCTACAAGTCACTGGCAAGGATTATATAAATAAAATCAGGAAAGAGTATTTATTGCTAGAAAATGTAAGGAGAGTAAAGGTTAAGGAGACAAAGTTCGTCAATGTTCTCAAGGGTCATATGGATATAGAATTAGGCCTGAAGAGTCCACTTCAATTTATCTTCATGCTAATACATTGAACAAACATTTGTTAAATATGCATAGTGTGAATAAAATCAACATGATGCATGTACTCAGAAGTTGCAATCTAGTGGGGGTTTACAGACATTAATTTTAAAAACCTTGCAAATAAGCATTTAATTAAAAACCATGATAATTTCTAGAAAGGACAAGAATAGATGTTCTATGAGAGCATTTAATAGAGAGACATAATTTAGGTTTATAGGTAAGTGAAGATGTCACCCCAGGAATGAAATTTAAGCAGGAGAGAGGCAGGCAGTGGCAAAAGCATTTGTAATGTTCCAGAGGTAGAACACAACAGGTAAGTTTAAAAAAAATGAAAAATACAATGTGGCTGAGGGATAATGAGCAAGAAGCCAAACATTAAGAGATAAAAATAAAAGTGATGGTCAGTTGGGGTAAGAGTTTATATTGCAGCTCTTGTGCCATAGGATACACTGATGCTTTAAAAACAGATAAATATTCAATAGTATGAAGATGCAACACAAATGCACTCTAAAAATATCACATTGATCTCCGGCTGTGTGGGAGCATCATCCTGTTCAAACAGAAGTTGCAGGTTTGATCCTTGGTCGGAGGGTTACAATTGATTGTTTTCTCTCAAAATGATCTCTCCCCCTACCCCCTCCTTCTCTTCCTCCCTCCCTTCCTCTCTCTCTTATATATACCTCCATCCCTTGGGTGAGAATTACAAAATATCACAATGATGGCTTTGCTGAGACTGATTTGGAGAAAGGCAAAACTGCAAGCTGGCCTAGACGAAAGTGCTGATGGCACAGATAAAGAGAAGTGAGTAGATCTGATGTGTATTTTCAATGAAATTAGGGGGTAATTAAGGAATTCTCATAGATCAGGTTTAGTGCACTATTTAAGGTAGAACTCTGATGTTCATTGAAGGAAAGGAAGTAGAGAGTCAAAGCAGACTAATCTTTGAAAAAACTGATGCTAGGAAATGGAGAATGGGAAGCAGGTATCAGGGACCTGATGACCAATGAAGGATCTTTATTCATCCATCTCTCCAGTCTTCCGTTCATTTGTTTTCAGGAATTAAGCAACTGAAGATTTTTTTTCTGATATGAAGGACAGGACGGAGATTGACAAATTGAATAGGTAATGAAATAACAGAACTAAAGTAAGGTAAAATATTTCCCAAGTGGAGATAAGTAAATTAGCACAAATAGAGCATTGTACACACATGCGTATATATACACATGCACACCAGTACACAACCGTTGTTAAAAAAGCACTGCCTATGAAGTCAGGGTGCCTGGGTTTTAATTATGGATCTCCTACTTACTGTGTAACCTTGGACAGCCTTCCCAACCTTACTTGGCCTCAGTTTCCTCTTTTAAATTATGGAGTCAGTAATAGTATTAATCTCATAGGGTTGTGAGGAATATGTGAGATGCTGGGAGAAAATTGTTTAGCATGGAATATGACACAGTAACTCCTCAATACATTTTTGTTTCTATCACTAATAATGAAAACAATATTCTTCATAATAAATAAAATAACCCTCTTTCTGAGGTTTGATAAGAGAATAAGTTAATAAGACATAGGTAGAGATAACTTTGTAGGTAAAGGAGATATCGGAGGTTCTGAAACCAAAGTGCTTTGCTATTTCTCCGGTGAGTAACAGATTAGGTTGTTTGTAGTAGGTAAAAAGAACAGGGAGGGCAGGCAGAAAAGGTTTGGGAATGTCAGGTAAGAAATGATACAGCTGCTGTGAAAAAATGAAACACCACTGAATAGAAACAAGTAAAAATAACTGCTGAAATGACAATGAGAGTCCCACTGAGGTAAAACCTAAAATGTCTTAAAGACACCAATTCACTGAATGCACCAAAGAGAACAGGGATATATAAAACCAGAGAGCCAGAGACAGAATAAGAATGCTAAGAAACTCAGGTTTTATTCTGTAAACTCTGGCAGACACCGAAAGTTTTTGATGCAGATGTCATATGATGAATAGATATTTTAAGAAGACTAAACCAACCATTTTGGAAGGGGGAAGAAAGCAGAAGCAAGACAAACAGTTTGGAGTCTCTCTCATTAGTGCAGATTATTCTATATCCATTTCCAAAGTTGTCCTAAATGTATACTAATGATAAAATTTGAGGGTTAAACAGTATTCAGGTATATCCATAAAAAAATTGAACTGAGTTTTGGCACAGACCATAAGGAATGTGTTTTAACACAATTTTCACTTTTACAGATATAAAATATGCTATTTTTAATCTCAGGCTCACACTGCGATTTAATAACTACCTTATAACTCAATTTAATAAACATCTATTGGTTGTCTATTTTATATAAAATCTATCCCAAGCACTGCAAAGCATACTTGCTTTAAAGACTAAGGCACATCATCATTTTAAATATCTTTTTGGAATAATTAAGATTATAGAAATTTATGTGGTAAATACTGATTGATACTGCCTTAGAAAATTCACATAGAATAAACTACTCTGCAATGTCCTTGACATTTCCTCCCCCCTCTCATCATGTCACCAAGCATGGGGAGAGTAAATATGAGGACCAGGTGATTTCAGGTACACAGCCCCAGAATTATTTACAGTTATGTGCATAAACAACAAAATCTCCTCCATTTTCTAGTTTGCTTCAAGTTCAAAAGTTATATTGCTTTTTATGTCCCCAAATTTCATTTCCACAGTGTGGTACCAAGGATATTCCTTTTGAAGGACTTGACTGGAAAACTAATACAGCTTCCAAGATAAAGTGCAGTCAGAAAAAATGTCCTGAGAAAAATTGTGTAGTGTACCTACTGTAAAACTCATAATGATCATGACACAGCTGAATTCTCAGATGGCACATAGACTAGTTTAAACTGTAATATGAATTCAAACAGCTTAGGTTTTAAGTGAGAACTTTGGTCTAGAAAATTTTATTAATTGCTATGGCACTAAAGCGCTGTTGTTTAATAATAATACCTTGCCAGTTCAGATTACTTCACCTAAATCAAAAATGAGAAAAATACCTTCCTCAGGTACATTTACATGCTCCATTTCATCCCAAATATACATTCCAAATGTACTTGTCAAGGATTTGAAAGAATCCTCCTAGATCAGTGTTTGCAAATCTATTATCTAAGAATTAATAAACTCTAAATATGGGCAAACAGTTAATGAATGCATTCAAAAGGAACATTCTCCGTCCCATCTATCATAATTTGACTTTAGAGAGGGTTTTTTATTTTATTAACTTTTTATTGTTATTCTATTACAATTTTCCCAATTTTCCCCCTTTCATCTTCTCACCCATCCCACCCCAGCTCTCACAGTCAATTCCCACACTGTTGTCCGTGACTGTGGTTAATGCATACATGTTCTTTAAATAGTCCCTTCCCCTCTTCCCACCATTAACCCAATATCCTCTGGTCAATTTCAGTCTATTCCATGTTTCCATGACTGAGGATTATATTTTGTTCATTAGCATTGTTAATTAGATTCTGCTTATAGGTGAGATCGATTTTTAAATTGCAAAGAACCAAATCAGATCAATTCAAATATATTACTATTAAAAAGGCTATAAAATAGTTTGGATGAAGCAAACATTGTATTTGACTATTAAGTCTTATGTTAATTTTATGTCTTAGTAGGCAAGTGGAAAATAGTCAGGAACCCAGGGTAAAGATGGCAGCTGTACTATAACTTTTAATTCCCACAAACCAACAAACTTGTGTTGAATACCTATGTCAAAACAGCTCTTTCTCTGAGAAATTAAATCAATCATCTTGCCCTCTCTTCCATATTTTTGGGTGGCAGTTTTTTGAAAAGCAGGTTTGGGGAGTCCTTAAAACATACAAATATATTCGGTAATACATAATTAACACCTAACCATCTTTTGTACCCCTTTGAAATGGAGAGGATTAAGAAAACATGATATATTTTAATAATGACTTAACTGTACTAAAGCATGATATGTATTTACGAGATTCTCCTAGTACTTGAGCCAATGTATTTAAAGCTTTTAATAAATTAATGATACTCTATAGGAAATCTTAAAATTCTTTTGCTTTTTTTGAGGTAATATATACCACAAAAAGTCATTTTTCATACATTAATATAATAAAATATCAGCACTGGTATGGAGGAGTTTCCACGAGATGTTATGAAATATTTTATAAGATATTAATTTCTATATTTTTCAATGCCATGACAAATAATAACAAACAAGGAGTTTTTATCTGACAGCTAATAATATATTCAATTATGTAGATATATAGTGAAACAAATAGCAACAACTGAAGAACTGTCTTTCCTTTTACTGTTCCTGTCTGTAACCTGCAAGCTGAGTTTGTGGACCCTCATGCTGGATACGTACCACAACTCCAAATTGTTCCGGCTCACAAAGGTCATTATACTCATTCTTCAGCTCTGCTAATTCGTTGAGTGCCTTCTGCTCAGGAAGATGTTTAACCAGGTTCTAAAAAAAAGTGTAAGTGTTTACTATTTTATTTTTACAATTATTAAGCATGCATTAACAATTCTAAAAGTGATAAAATAGGGTAGCATATAAATTTCTAATTATGGTTCTGTTATAGTACCACTGTTTTCACACCTTCTTCCTAAAAACATACCCCAAAATGAGCTAGAATTTAATAGCAACAATTATATAAATATACTCAGTTACTATGTACTATATGTACTATGTACTATATAAAAGTTAAAAAAAAGTCATATCGCAATAAATGCCATCACATAGACATAAACAGACTGACCTTCTGGGTCTTAAATATATAAAATAATTTTTAAGCTTTATTTTCTGTCATGAAAATTAGTCAATCCATACAGAAAAACATACTATGAAGAAATTAATTCATGTGTAATGATGATGATGATGATAATAATAATAATAATAATAATAAGTCAACTATATTCATATTGGCAAAACCCCAAATCCTTTTCAATCTTATAAACCACAGTAATACTGTAATAATAATCTCCCATTATTTACATTGTCTGTATTTAAATACATGGTGAATTACACTTTAATGGAAAATCAAGCAAAAGTGATGAAATTTGATGCATGCTCAAGTCTGATACATAACAGAAGCAAAATTGATTAATTGCTCTCACCCTGGCTTATCTTGCACTTTGGGATAGTTTTAATTGTTATTACATCAGCCTGCAGCAAACCTTTTGGGGACTTGTACAGGATTTCAAAAGACATATGAAAGGGAACAAAGCAAGAAACAAAGAATTTAGAAAGTAAGGATTAACACAAAATGGCAGAGAAGGAAGTTTCAGGGATTGGACCTTCCACAAAGCAATCAGGGAGCTAGAAATAGTGATTTAAATAAACTATTTCAAAAGCCTAGAACCTGATTGAATACTTATAGCAAGGTGTTTCATGAAGAAAGATACTGCTGTTCTCTAGTTAGAGAATGACATGCACGAAACAGATACCATACTTCATTCCTCAACACCACTGTGAGGTTAGCCCTTGAGCTCCTCTAGGGTAGGGGTTCCCAGTACTGCTCCATATACTGTTAGGGACTAGGCTGCACAGCAGGAGATGATTGGCGGGCAAGTAAAGCTTCATCTGTGTTTACAACTGCTCCCCATCACTTGCACTACCACCTAAGCTCTACCTCCTGTCAGATCAGCAGCAGCATTAGATTTACGTAGGAGTATGAACCCTACTGTGAACTGTGCATGTGAGGGACGAGGTTGCACACTCCTTATGATAATCTGATGCCTGATGATCTGAGGTGGAGCTGAGGCTGTGATGCTGGTGCTGGGGAGCGGCTGCAAATACAGATTATCAGTAGCAGAGAGGTTTGACTGCACAGGGACCATAATAAATCAACTGCATGCAGACTCATATAGAAACCCTAAAAGTGAGTGGCAAGTGATAATTAAGCTGCATCTGGTGGCAGGCTTTAAGTCAGAATCCAACACTTATTTCAGTTGATGCGTGGCTCACCCATTATTTTATTTACCACTCTCATACATGCCTCTTTCCTACACTGTGCACTTGTCTCAGTCACAGTTGTGGTAAGCCCACATGCTAACCCTAGCATGTGGTGAGTTGTACAATTATTGCATTACATATTACAATATAATAATAATAATAGAAATAAACTACGTAATAAATGTAATGTGCTTGGATGATCCCCAAATTATACCCCGACCCTGGTCCATGGAAAAATTATCTTCCACAAAATCAGTCCCTGGTGACAAAAAGTTTGGGGACCACTGCTATAAACCATTAGACCTAACAGATATCTACAAAACAGTCTACCTCAAAGTCCTAGCACATTAACAGACTGTAATATACAAAGTATCTTCGTGATTACAATGGAAAGTAACTAAAAAATAATAATACAATGAATAGTAGAAAATTCACAAATATGCAGAAATAAACAGCATACTCTTGAGACAACCGAAATAAATCACAAGGGAAATTACAAAATATCTTCAGATGAATGAAAATGAAAAAACAATATTCCAAAATTATAGAATGCAGCAAAAGCAGAACTAAGAGAAAAAATATTAGAGCAATAAACACCATCATTAAAAAGGAAAGGTCTAAAATCTATAACCTAACTATAGTCCTCAAAAAACTGGAAGAAGAATAAACTAAACCTAAAGCCCAGCAGCAAGAGAGAAATAAATATTGGAGCAGAGATTTTTTTTAAATAGAGAATTGAAAATCAATAGAGAAAAATCAACACAATTGAAAGTAGATTCCAAAATTGACAAATCTTTAGCTAGATTAACAAAGGAAAAAAGAAAGATGCCTTTAATAACTAAAATCAGAAGTGAAAATTGGGAGATCACTACTGATTTTATATAAATAAAAAGGATTATAAGAGGCTACTAGGAATTTTTGCATGCTAACAAATGCCAACCTAGGAAAATGGACAGATTCTTAGAAACACACAAACTACCAAAACTAAATCCAAACAATTTTGAAAATTTGAGTTCACCTATAGCAAGTAAGGAGATTAAATCACTAATCAAAGAATTCCTAACAAAGATAAGTTCAGGACTGAATGGATTCACAGGTCAATTCCACCAAGTATTTAAAAAATTAACACCAATCCATTTTAAACTGTTCCAAAAAAATTAAGAGATGGGAAACTTTTATGAAGCCATTATTACACTGATAGCAAAGCTGGCGTAAGACACTACAAGAAAACTACAGGCCAATAGTCTCTAATAAATATATAGTGAGGGAAGGGTCTGCCCAGATCACTGAGTGGAGGGGAGTGGGGAGCCCAGCAGCAGTGCCAGAGGCTGCACCCATCCTGGAGATGGGGGAGGGATTGGGAAGCCTGGAGGACTGTGCAGGAGCAATGGCCCCAGCAACAGGGCAGCCCGGCCTGAAGGAGAGAAAACCCCCCTACATGCTTCCACCACACAGAAAATTTTGGGCCAGACTATAAAGTGGAGAACATGGAAATGCTACTCCCTTTGTTCTCTCTATCCAGGCTTCTGGGGACTGGAGTTCCTGGGCCAGCAGGCCCAGGAAACCCTATGATGTGGGAAGTTCCTGTTTGCACCTCCCTGGGTACTACACTGCAGGTGCCTGGCCAGCGAGCTAGGAGCACAGCAGGAACTGGGATGGTAGGGCAGAGTGGAAGTAAGCCTGGGCCTGTGTGTCCTGGAAGCTGGGTGGCCAGGTAACAATCACCATGACTTGCTGCATGCTTAGCCCCACACCAGCACCACAGTGGTGCAAGGGGCTGGGGCTGCACAGGTGTGGCTCAGCCAGGCACACAGATGCACCAGAGGGCAGTGGCTGGAGGAAGAGGGCAGCAAACTGTGAGTAGGACACCTGGAGTACAAACTCCAAAAGATGCCTGAAGCCAGACAGTGATTGGAAACCAGCGAACCCACCTGCATCTCTTAAAGCATGGTACTTTGGGGTAGGAGAAGAGGTTTCTGGCATAACCTTGAACTGAACTGGCACAGGATGGCAAGGTGATTATCTTTGGCTGTCTTTATGAAATAGGCTTTGAGGTAGAAATCTGCCATTATATCAAATATAGCCTTTGAATAAAATACTCTTTTCCTTTTCAACCAAAAGTTACCTCCTGAGTTTTTGCCTGTTGGTGCAACTGGTAGGACCCCATTGCTTGTTTGGTTACAAATACAGATCTAAAATTCCTCAAAACATACTTGCAAACTGAATTCAGCAGCAAATTAAAAGGATTACATACCACAACCAAGTGGGACTTACCCCAAAATGTATGGGTAGTTAAACATACATACGAGAACTAATCAATGTGATACACCGCTCAAAGAGAACAAACTAAGAAAAACCACACATGATCATTTCAACTAATGCATAAAAAGCATTTGATAAAATCTAGCACACATTTCTGAGAAAAATACAATTTAAACTAGGAATAAAAGGAACCTTTCCCAAGATAATATAGTTCACATATGATAAACTCAGTTAACATCCTACTAAATAATGATGACTAAAAGTTTATCTGCTAAGATTAGGAACAAAGCAAGGATGCATGATTTAACCACTTCTATTAATCATAGTCTTGGAAGTTCTAATCAGAGCAATTAGGCAAGAAAAAGAAGTAAAAGACATCCAAATCGGAAAGGAAGAAAAAAATTATCTGCTTGTAGATGGCATGATTTTCTATGTAGAAAACACTAAATAATCCACCAAAACCGCACCATTGCTAATAAATCTATTCAGTAAAATTTGAGGATACACAATCAGCATACAAAAATCATTGCATTTCTATGCACCAGCAATAAATAATCTAAAAGGAAATTAAGAAAACAATTCCATGTATGATAAATAACATTTGTATTTATTTTTATTTTTTAAATTTCTTTATTGTTGTTCAAGTACAGTTGTCTCCATTTCCTCCCCACCACAGTCATCCCCACTTCCAATCCTTGATCCTACCCCCCCCTTTGGATTTGTCCATGTGTCCTTTATAGATGTTCTTATAAACCCTTCCCCTTTTTCTATGATAACATTTTTAAAAACACCCACAATGTGATACCATTTCATTCCTACTAGGAATGGCCAATATCAAAAAGGGGGGGATAATAATTGTTGGTGAGTATGTGAAATTACAGGAATCCTCATGCATTGATGGCTAGAATGTAAAGTTGTTCAGCCACTACTGAAAACTTGATGGTTTTTCAGAAATTAAACTCAGAATTACCATATGAGCCCACAATTCCACCTGTAGTATATAACAAAAAGAACTGAAAACAGAATCTCAAACACATACTTGTTGTACACAATACGTTCACAGTATCATTATTCACTACCCAGAAGGTGGAAATAACCCATTTGTCTCTCAACATATAAATTAATAAAGTATGGCACATACATAAAAAGAAATATTAAATCAAAAACTGAAGTTTTGATACATGCTAAATCATCCATGAACCATGAAAGATAGACCCAAACGGACCAATATTGTATGAATCCACTTATCCATGATATCTAGAAGAGATGAATTCTTAAAGACAGTAGAATACAGGTTAACAGGGCCTGGGGGCAGAGGAGAATAGGGAGGTACTGCTAAAGAAGTATATTGTTTCTGCTAGAGATGATGAAAAAGTCTGAAAATGGTGATGGTTCAACAACAATATAAATATACTTCATGCCAATTGATCGTACACTTAAAAAGAAATAAATGGTAAAGTTTGTGTTATAGATTTTCCACATTAAAACAATGAGTAAGCAACATATAACATAAGTTATATTCCAAAATTTGAGTTTACCCATAGCAAGTATGGAGATTAAATCAGTCTTTCCCAGGGAAAAGACTGGTATCATGTACTACTCTAAGTGGGTTTTTTATTCTTTCCATTTATTTTTTTCTCTCATCCTACTCAATTTTCCATTTCCATTAACCTTCAGACCTACAATGGAACCCATTGTGTAACTAATCAGACTAAACATTTAAAATATCATGTCCTCTTACTTTAGAGAAATACTGATATTGGTATAACAACATATACCTACAATCAAATGAAATTAAGAACATCCATTATTTTGCTTTACTAATATCATTATATTTTATAGAAAAAAATGAAGTAAACACCAAGGTTTCATTTCCAGACTATTTTGGATGTATGTAAATTATCCAACTGTTTTATAATTTTTTTTTCCATTAATGGGATGTTTCCTGAGGAATGTTATTTAGAAAAACAACTAATCAGTTTGGTAACTTGCATAATATTTACTACTGGGAAACTACATTAGAAAGATGAAGAACATTTTTCAAGTACAAAAATATATCAATTCCATATATTTTAAAATTTGCATCTAAATTTTAAGTGTTTTTTCTTTTTTTGTTGTTTTTTTTACTGCTGTTCAAGTACAGTTGTCTCCATTTTCTTGCCACCACTTTCCCCCACCCCATCCACCCCCCACCTCCCACCTTCAGTTTTACCAACCTTTGGCTTTGTCTGTGTGTCCTTTATACATGTTCCTGACAACACTTCCCTCATGTCCCTCCATTATCTCCTCCCCCCTACTCTCTGGTTACTGTCAGTTTGTTCTTTATTTAAATGTCTCTGGTTATATTTTGCTTGCTTGTTTGTTTCGTTGATTAGGTTCTAATCAATTTGAAGTTTCAACTGTGAATGAAAAGTATCAGAGAATGAATCAAGCTTAAAACAGAATTTTAGGTCACAATGTGAAATGTGTTATTTTGTTTCTCTTCTTCCTGTTAACTCTTCTTCAGGATGTAATTTCCATAGTAGGTGACATATCTTTTCTTTCACTGTTCAGCTATGTATATTTAACATGTTCACTGGGCTTAGATGTATTTTGATTCTGGGCACCATTTTATGACTGAGTTACAAGCTGAAGTGCCAGTGCTTGGTAGTTTCTATTTGCAGATAAGGTTAGGAATAAAAGTCATTCTCTCACACATGTAACAGAGAATGACTACTTATACCACTTACTGCTTAATGAGTTAGCTACCACTAAACCCATGTTGCAAGTGGCCATCACAGCCAATGCTGAAATATACCTATTTTTTACATACATACATACTAAACTTCATAGACAAAGATGTAGTATAAGATGGGACATTGATGTTTTCATGCCCATAAGTTTCTGAATAAAGGAGGAAGGAGGATGAGAGGACATAGAGCTATTTATCTCCCTCTACTTTCCTTCAGCTACGAATCGAAAGTATGTCAAGAGAAGAAAATGAAAAAAATGTAGTCATCCAAAGCACAATTTGAGACTAACATGGGTAGTCTAAGGAATCCACCAGAAAGCTATTTGTATGGTAAACTAAGCGGCCTCCTGGAAGAGAAATCTCCTGCCTAACAAAAGGGCAGCATGTATCAGAAGATCAGGCTGTGTCCATCAAAGAAAGCTTGCATTTTGGAAAGGAGTGATTAGGAGTGATTTCTGAGTACAGCGTATTTATTTCATGGATGTGTCTCCAGGCCTGGTCTACCCACATACTCATGTGTCTGGGTGCTGTGGAAAGGAAAGCAATGTAATAAGCACTGCTTTGGTACAATCTAATTAAGTATGTTTAAAAAGGAGAAAAAGGAAGAAACATGTTTCTACGCTTTGCCACAGAACAGCCCACACCCTCGGCAGCTAGAGGGATTCAGTACACAACAGCTGTGCCCAATGGGAATCTCCTCCCCCTATCCCCATACTTGTCTCTCAGAGAGGATTCCAAACAGAAAATGAGGAAAATCACTCCACAGCTACTTCAAGGAATCCAACACAAATCGTGGGATGTGTAAATTATTACCTGAAACACCTAGAAACATCGCATCTAGGGACTTTAAAAAAGAGATAAATATCTATAAGAGGAAGAAAAACAGTTTTTTACTTTACTTACCTTCTTGATAACTACCATTGTGCGCGCATATATATATATATATATATATATATATATATATATATTCTCTAAATAATTTGCAAAGATGAGTTCAGACACCCTCTATACTGCAAGGGAAAAGTTGTTCATAACAGCAGCAGCTAGATCTAGTAATTTTTGAAATACAACTTAGATTCTAACAAACTGGGATCTCATAGACAAATATGCACTTCCATTTCTCCCTCCCACTACTCTTGATTACTACTGAGCAGTTTCTTTCAAATATATCAAGATCTATGTTTTAAAGATCAATTCTGGGTCAGTATAAAAGTTTCATCCTTGAAAATGTCAATGAACTGAAATTCACACAGAAAACAACAAAGAGGAAAGCAATAACTATGTGACCAAATGAGCACATTTTTCTTCGTCTTTTATGCATCACAGATTCACTTTATGAACATTGTCCCTGCTATCTAAAGGAATCTCTCCTAACAGATCATGGGCTTTTAACTACTTTTTACATTTCTGCAATTACTCTATAATACATCCAAAAGTTTATTTCCTTTAAATGTTAATTGCACCACTAAAGGTTAGTTAAGTGAAAATATTGAACCATAATGCCCTTTCCTTCTTGCCAAAACATAACCTTTACTTTTTGTGTTATATCTCATTAAGTCATTTGCGTAGTAGGAGAGCACAGTTAAGTTCACCGTGATCGCTCCCTACATATATGGATCAGGGTCAATATTTCTTTTAAAATTTTCTTACTTATTATTTTTATTTTAATTACTTCTTTAAGATGTTGTATTTATTTTATTTTTTACTTTAATCTTTCTTGTATTTTTCCACTACCATGTAGTCCCCTTTTACCCCCACCCCCTGAAATCACCACACTGCAGTGCATGACCATGAGTCCTTTTTCCTTTTTGCTCCATACCTCCACCCCTAACCTCCCCCCACCCTAGATTATTTATTCTTTTTAAAATTTATTATAGCACATATACAAAATTATGTATAATATATATGCATATAACGATATGCTTTTATTTTTAATACTCACCTGAGGGTATATTTTTATTGATTTTAGAGAGAGAGGAAGGCAGAGAGAAACATTGATGTGAGAGAAATCAACTGGTTCCCTCCTGTATGTGCCCTGACCAGGGATCAAGCCCTCGACTAAAGTACGTTCCCTGACTGGGGATAGAACCTGCAGCCTTTTGGTGTATGGGATGATGCTCTAACCAACTTAACCACCTGGCCATGACTAAAACAGGATGATTTTTAGTTATGTTGACATTTTTTTTTCTGAAAATCCAGATAAGAAATATTTACCCAAAGTCTTGGCTAAATCCCTGTGATCTTAACACAAACCTTCCCCATTTCACTTAGTCAAAAACTTAAACCCTTAACTATTATATATGTTTTTCAACACTTTTAAGGCATATTTCTTAAATTAAGTGTGTGCACTTAATGTTCCAATATCACATTCATGTGTTTCTGTTCTTTGCTTTGAGTGAAAGGGAAAAAAATAAAGCCTTTCGTACCATATCTAGTTCTATACTTATTTTGTGTTTCATCCATCCACTCAGCTAATATATACTGGCTGCCAACTATGTGATTACCACCATGTTAAGCACTGGAGAGCTGACCCTCACAAAGATTATAGGTACAAAGGGCCATGCATACACTTGCCTACAACATGGAAACCATAATCAACATATGACTGACAGTAATTTGAGTTGCAGTTTATCCAAAATGCATTTCTTGTCAGGTGGTCATGCTATAATTCCCTCCTTTTGGTTTGAAATTCCTAACATTTTTGTAACTCCTAAAATAGACTCCCTGAGCTCAGTAAAGTATGTTAAAATGCTGCTTAGCTGGACAAAAATTCAGGGGGAGATTTTCTAGCCATCTTCAGGGAGCCACTCTTTCAAAAAATGTTACTTGACAAAAGGACATACACGTATTGAAAGCCTGATGAGAAAATTTGACCTTGGAATATAACCACCATATGTTACAAAGAAGGAGCCTTGAGAAAACTTTCCTAGCTATTTAATCTTCGACTTGACTCAGGAAGGAAAACTTCTCCTAAATAAACTACACTAAATTCTGATACTTAATATTAACTAACTCTGTCCCCTAGAAGGCTCGTTGACTCTTCCAGAATCAGTATTAATTCAGTGTCAATAATACCAAATGAACAGCTCCAGCCCTCACTACTCTTACCCATCTTCAACTTCCATGTTTCTATATGAAAGTCCCACCCAGATGCCCCATCATTTACTCAAATTAAAAAAATCTAAACAAGAATCCATCCTCACTCTGACCCCTCCTCTTAGCTTCTCCTCATGGCTCCATTCTACCAATAAGCCTAGAATCCTATCTATCTTCTAAGCTTTTAAACTTGCAATGATCACTCAGTCACAAGGTTCTGATGCATCCTCTCAGCAAAATCTCCTTTGGGTTTAACCCTTCATTGACATTCTATAGCCAAAATTCTGGGCTACAGAAATCACATGGTATCAAAACATTTCTTAATATAAATTCAATTAAATTATCCAAAGTATTCTAGTTCTGTAGACTAATGGAATTCACAGACATATTTGCAATTTCTTTAATTATAAAAGGAAGAAAAACATGACTACTTTGTACATAAAAAATTTGACTCCCATTAAAGTCATGATTCTATTTGCAGAACAAATGTAATGTTTGCTAAAATAATTTATATGACTTACACTTAATCTAAAAATAATTACTGAAAGCATTCCTTTGATGCTCATTTAGTTTCTTTTTTGTCCTTCTTTACACTCAAAAATAAAATCAGAAATCATATTAAAACTTAAAGGTGATTTTAAGAATTAAAAAATATAGTGCAAAATGAATCACTTACTATGAACATTGAATAGCATATTGTGTGTGTATGTCCATGTCTAAATATAATATACTCTTCCTAAGTGTAAGTGGTATCCATGTTATTAACATTCTTTTATAAATTATATTTTGTTCAAGTATTTAAATTAACATATTTCAAATAAAACATAAAATATATTTTCATTACAAGAGGCCAAATTGATATTCTCACATATAGGTATACAACATACTGTTTATGCTATACTCTACTTTCTTTCAAACTGCCATAAACAAATGCCAAGATGCATTACTATAGAGTATTATACATAGATGTTTCCAAAGCTGAATCCTAACTTGACAGTCAAGAAGACACTTATCTAGGGTAACAATAGAGTCTTTTTTTGTTTTCTTTCCCTTTTTTTAAATTTTAATTTTTGTTCAAGTAGAGATTTCTATCTTCTGCTCCCATCCCAGTCCATCCCCCCAGCCCTCCACACCTCCCTCCCACAGGGTAACTATAGAGTTTAGAGAGTGTGACTAACTTTATGTGGACTACCCCAAAAGATAATCTGGAAAATTCACCCAAGTATAGAAGGGTGTATGCTAATAGTATACCTAATCATTTCCACTTCAAGAAGTCAGTGTTTCTCTTCCATGAGTTTTGTTTAGGTATATGAAATGATACAATTCCATGCAGGCTATGAAAACTAGCATACTAACAGAAGGTCCATGTAATTAAAAGAGTATGTTACACCAGAATGCCACACTGCAGATTCAAAGGTAGAGACACTTCTCGGTCTAGAAAAACAATCCACGCACAAACACATATGTTGGCTTCTATCTCTGAGATCATTATAGTACCAACAAATCATGTCAATTAGTTTGAATGATGTGCACTAGAAACTGTCAAACATGACTGACTATCATTAAGTAAGCACTCTTTATATCTGGTAATCAAAAACAAGCATAAATTATACAGTTATCTTGTACATTAAAGAATCAGAAAGTCAATATGAAATTTTCATAATACACTGGACATTTTGACACACCATACATCCATGTCAAGCTGACAACATGTTTTTAAACTAAGCAGCAACAAAAAGTAGCATCTGTGAAAATTAAAATACACTGATATGAACATGGTGGCAGACTAGCAGTGTCAAACACATTTCTCCCAACTCCCCAATAAAAGAGTCATTGAGAGATACTTTTGAAAAGACCTATTTTTCTAGATGAGTACATCCCCCAGTCAACTGAGTAGTCAGACTGAGTACAGACTGTCAATTTACAGAGCACATAAAACTCTTTCAAGATACCTTTGCATGAAAAGCTAGCTGCCAGGAAATTAAGAAAAACTCCATCATTTCCCCAGTTTCCTCAAGTAAAAAAAAAATATAACACTAGTCTAGAGATAAAACTAAGCTGAAGGCCAAGACTGTCATAGGAACATCTACCAATTTCTACCTCTACTGGTCCACAGTTTATAATATTATTGGGTCTCAAACATAAGATGGTACATAAAGTGTAGACTTTTCACAAGATAAGAGGACAAATTTAGTTCATTATATAAATCTAAACCTGCAAAAGATAATATCCTCAGTTAATGGCTTACCCTGAAGAAAACACAAAGCCTGCCGACAGAGAAAAATAGTACTGAATCTTGTCTGCTTTTGCCTTGACTCTGGGATTGAGGATAAGGCTTGGCTTCTCCTCTGAAATCCTGTAACTGCAAGACAGCCTCTATATGGGTTTTTGGCCAGAATTTAAACTACCCAGTTGTAAAAAATGATGCTGACACTTTAAAGTGATTATTCTTTGGTAGTATTCCCAGGCACCTGGCAGTAATTCATACAAATTTCCATGAAGGAAAGTACCTTTAAGCTCCAGCTTTAAAGCATTTTCACAGGTAAATATTCAGTAATCATTAGTTTACAATACAAATATACAGATAACACAGGAAGAAGCAGACATTAGTAAGATTCGGCAAAAACAAACAACAGAATTAGGCCTGAAAAGACATAAGATATATACCCTGGCTGGTGTGGCTCAGTGCATTAGCACTGGCCTGTGAACCAAAGATTCGCCAGTTTGATTGATTCCCAGTCAGGGCACATGCCCGGGTTGCAGACTGGGTCCCCAGTGGGGGATGCATAAGAGGTAAGCACACATTGATGTTTCTCTCCCTCTCTTTCTCCCCAGGACTAATACCGATTTCTTGTGTTGAGCCAGGCAGGGCCATTTTTCAGCTGGTCATCATCATCTAGATAATGACCCCTCACACTTGTAATGTCTAGACACACTCTTCAGTTTACTTTTCCTCCACAGGCTCAGTAATAATCCCCAAGGCTCAAACTCATCTACTTCAGACTATTTTTTAAAAGGAAAAATAATTGTCTTTTTGTGGACCCTTTCCAAATATCCATAAAGAATTGTCAATTGAGTTTAAACACAATGAGGCAAAAGACAATCAAATGATCCTGGACAAATCTTATGCTTACATATGCATTTATACCATAAATTAAGAGGAGTTAGTCAAACAAAAATTGAATAAATCCTATATCAAATCACATATTTTGTTTTTGATATATTTTCTCCTCAAAGCAGTATTCAAATTATCTATGAAAATAGCCCATAAAGTACATTTGGCCTGGGGCATTGAGTTTCAAATAGATATAAAGCCAAACAGTCTTCTCTGCAATCCTCAAAAACTGATTGTTTTTCTAATTAGTAACATGTGGTAATGTTTATTTATAAACATTCATTGAGAAAATTTTACCACTACTCTACAATCAAATAAAAGCAATGAATTAGATTATATGTAGACAGGATCTGGAATATACAACAATGTCATCTTCCACAAAAGTGAAATGAATATTAATTATCATATAGAAGGCAGCATATCAATATTGGGTGACCAAATACATTTGTTACCCCATGACTTCATTTTGGCTGGTTAGGTGAAGTGTATCACTTTGGGGTAGCTGGGCTTCATTTCAGATGCAGTCCCACTCTAACCAGTCACTCCTATGTGGCTAATGACTCCATCATCAACTAATTATGCATCCTCTCAAGGCTGGTCCTTTTCATTACACTTGACCTATTTGTCCTTCTGAGGATACCTGGGCATAAGAGCATAGGAAGGGAGTCCTTATGTTCAGGATATAGGAAGATATCTGCTAAGCATTCCCAAACACCTGATCAGATAAGCTAAACCCTTCTTTGTGGTATGTCCCCTGTCCAATGGGGAAGCAGCCTTCACATTATACACATCCTGTGGAGCACCTGCTGTCTTTACAGGAGTTCAGATAACCTTCACGGATTTACAGCAACCAATAACAAAAGCTTCCCTATGTGTGATGCTATCTGTCAGCCACAGAAATTCCCCTTATCTAGAAGTAGCCACAATTTTCTTTTAGAGTTATACACAATATAAAACTTACATAAACTGGATCTACTGGCTGCCCCCTTGGGCTCTAGTGTGCATAAAACCTGCTTGCATGAGCCTTGGCTAATGGAGACCAATAATCCTGTGCCTGAAGCCCAGGCCCCAAAACAGGCAGTTGGGGCCCAGGGAAACTAGTACTTTTCACTTCTCAACGCTAAAGAACTTTCAGATCATGGTAATCTACGACAGAAATGTTTAGGACTGGCAGAAATGCCTACCACTAATCATGACTCCATATAACTATTACACTGAGCCTGTGTGGAATCGTTGTGCTTATTTTCATAAAGATCTTTAGTTTAATAAAGAAGATTTGGGTTACCTCTCAGAGATCCTTGAGAGAGAACACAGAACTAAACAGTCAAGAAGGGGAAATCCATAAACCTGACACTAAGCTTAGCATGGACTGCTCGTCCTCCCAAAACAGCCTACAGAAAGGATCAGTCTAACAAGTTCATAATATGTAATTTAAAATAGCACCAAATCATATGATATGATAATATTTTTCATACAGCTGGAACACGGTATCCTGTATCTGAGTGGTTCTAAACAAACTAAAAAAAAAAAAAAAAAAAAAAAAAAAAAAAAAAAAAAAAAAAAAAAAAAAAAAAAAAAAAAAAAAAAAAAAAAAAAAAAAAAAAAAAAAAAAAAAAAGACTAAAACATGGAATGCTTATATATAGATCAAAATACCAGTCACATATGTAAAGATCATTTTCTAAAACTATTCCAAAAAGCTATGAACAGCATAATACATATGAACAGATGAAGAACACAGAGAATTATCAGGATGGTATAGAAAGTAGGGTGCATTTTCAGCACTATTTCAGGGTGGTATAGAAAGTAGTGAGTTTTATGTTTAGAAATGAAAAACATCTAAGGGATGGAAGGACATGTGCAAAGGCCTGGAGAAAAGCAAAGGCAAGTCAGGTACAGATTATTCAAAATCAAAACTTGGAGAAATTCACCAAAAGTTTGATGTTGACTAGAGATCCCCTACAGTATTTGAAATAAGCCAGTCAGAGAAAGACAAATACCATATGATTTCACTCATATGTGGAATCTAACAAACAAAGGGAACTAAAAAGCAAACCAAAGACAGACACATAGATAGAGAACAGATGACAGTTAGTGGGGGAGATGTTAGTGAGTAGAAGGAATAGGCAGAAAAAGAAAAGGGACTCATGGACATGGACAACAGTGTGGTTACTGCTGGGTGCAGAGGGTATAAGGGGACTCAATGGTAATGGAACAATATAATAAAGATTATATATTAAAATACATAAAACAAACTGAAAAAATATAAATCAAAAACATATGGCACTCACTTCTACTGCTCCTTTAAGAAAGAATATAAATTAATGGAGGATAAAGAAAACCTAGTTGAATCTAGTGAGATGCACTGGATTGGAGGCAGTCTAGAGATGAAAAGACCAGCTAGCAAACAATAGTTCAAGAGTAGTAAACAGAATAGAACAGTAATAGAAATACTGAAGTGATGAGAGATTAATTCTAGTTCTGAGTGAATGGGAGGTTAAGAGTGGATGAATCTTCAGTGAAACGATCAGTAAGAATGCATGATGAACTGGATGAGTCCCAGGCAGGGTCAAAGAAGAGAGAAGGAATGAAAAGAATTTTAGGATATAAGGAAGGTATGTCTTTATTTAGGGAAAGAAACAAGCATATGAGTTCTTTTTGGGACACTTTCAAGTAAAGATTGAATGTTCAAGTGGAGAGTTAATTTATCTTTTATTAAACAACTAGAGAAGGTGAGATGTTAGGGCTAAGTAGATCTCTAAGGGACTCATCAATATTTGTGTTCTATTTGCTTAGCATTTTATAGTTTGCAAGTGATTTCTAAAATGCTCATATTTAATTTTTATAACAGCAAGTGCACCCCACCCAGTTTAATAAGCAAGAAATTTAACGCTAGGATAAGTGACTTCCCAAGACTGTGCAGGGTATAAGAAACTGAAACCCACACACAATGCTTTTATCCCCCTACACTGACAGCAGTATTTTAAGAATAAATCACTGAAGAGTAGAAACTCCAAAGAGATAGTGTAGCAATTAGTCATAACCACTCAAGGAAGAAAAGCAGACACCTTATTTGCTTTTCCTGAGAAGCAATTAATTTTTAAAATATGTTCAGCCATGCACATCTTAAAATATTATAAAATAAAGGCCAAAATATATCCTCTTATTTTTCTGACAAAGCTGAAAGACTTGATTTCATTAATAAGGGCCGATCACTCTCCACCCTTCATATTGGATAAAATGAATGATGATCATATTATCATTTGAACTACACTCTCATTTTGCTAAAATTCTGTTTATTAATGTACAAATAGAATCCAATGTTCCTTATATTGCATTAAGTAAAAGTAACTCTACTTCTTGGCACCTAATTATATATTTCAAAACACAAATGGTAATGAATGTCAATGAAGACATTTACAATGTCTTCTAATACTGGAAGAACATACTTTAAAAGGATAATTTAATTTCTACTCTAACTTCTGATAATGGACATTTCACAAACTGTCTAATTAGTAAACATTTTGTGGCCACTTTTTATTACTGTTCAACAGGAAACTCCAGAACCTATTCACCCATCTTCACACTAGAGGAGAGAAAAATACAGGCCAAACAACAGGGCTACAAAAAGAAATGATGAACTGGGCTTGATATGAACTGATCTGTGATCCCATATTGGCTGAGTGATATAATCTTTTTAAGCCTCTTTCTCCTTCCATGAAATAAAGGAAATAGATGAAATAATTATAAATTTCATTTTAGCCTTAACTTTTGATGGTCTCTAATTGCATAATCAGGATACATGGACAAAATTAAATTTGAGTATATAAATGGGCAGTTTGGAAAACAATGCTCACACCTTAGTGAGTACCTCATAGAAGACATGTCTCCACAATTGGAAGAGAAGGAAAAAGACCTTTTCAGTATTGCACCAGGAATCATACCTCCTTTTATCCATATGCTTTCTTACCATTCCTAAGAGGTCATCTTGCTTGTAATCCTTCACGCAAAGCCAGACCTCTGCAAGTTTTACCCATCTCACAAGTGTCCCCATAACTTGCAGTCACACAGCAGTCCCACCTTCCTTTGCAGACCAACAAAAACAGTCCTGCAGCCCCATTTCACACTGTTATCTAAGCTTATTGGCCCCTAAGTATTGATCATATGCTGTGATTCTTTATTAGAACAAATATGAAATGTAGATATTATACCATAACTAATTATTCGGAATGGATTACACCATTTCTTTTTTATTTTTATTTTTTTTAATTTTACTTTGTTTTTCAAGTACAATTTTCTGTCTTTTACTCCCATCCCAGCCCACCGCCCCAGCCCTCCCCACCTCCCTCCCATTTCCACCCCCCTAGTTTTTGACCATGTGTTTTATACTTGTTCCTGTAAACCCTTCCCCTTTTCCCCTGATCTTCCCTCCCATCTCCCCTCTGGACACTGGCAGCCTGTTCTCTATTTCACTGTCCTTGGTTATAATTTGCGTATTTGTTTGTTTCATTGATTAGGTTCCTGTTAAAAGTGAAATCATATGGTATTTGTCTTTCACTTCCTGGCTTATTTCACTTAGCATAATGCTTTCCAGATCCATCCATGCTGTTGTGAAGGGTAGGAGCTCCTTCTTTCTTTCTGCTGCATAGAATTCCATTGTGTAAATATACCATAGTTTTTTTGATCCATTCATTTACTGATGGGAACCTAGGTTGCTTCCAGCACTTGGCTATTGTAAATTGTACTGCTATGAACATTGGGGTGCATAGGTTCTTTTGGATTGGTGTTTCAGGGTTCTTAAGATATAATCCTAGCAGTGGTATTGCTGGTTCAAAAGGGAGATCCATTTTTAGTTTTCTGAGGAAATTCCATACTGTTTTCCATAGTGGTTGTACCAATCTGCTATCCCACCAACAGTGCACTAGGGTCCCCTTTTCTCCACAACTTCTCTAACACTTCTCATTTGTTGCTTTGTTTATGATGGCCATTCTGACTGGGGATCACACCATTTCTAATTAACTCTTTAATATGACAAATGCTTCTACCACCAAACCTTTAGACAAAGCCATATTCCCAATTCCCAGTACTTTGGTTTGTACAAAATACTGTTTACTAATACTCAAACTAAAATATCAACTTCATTCATAATAGATGTTAATAATTTTATAAATCCATGATTTCATATATGTTGTCATATATACTAAATGATCTAAGTGCAAAATATGTGATTCTAAATACTATCCTACATACTAAAGTAAAACAATCCTAAACAAACAAAATGCAGATATAAAAATGCCGGGTACTTATCTAAAACATTTTCAGATCATTTACTCTAAGGACCTCTAATTATGATACCCTCATCTCATGCTCAGTAACAGTACAGACACTGAAAGCTAAATCTTAAAAACACTAAAAAGAAAACATGAGTAACTTATAAAATATACATTCAATGACACATTAAAAATTGCAGAAGACAACTGGTAGACAACAATCTGTTTCACTTATTCAAGTGGAATATTAAAAACCTACAAATATGCATGGCCATGTTCCAATAAAAGTCTATTTACTTATGGACAAAAAAACACCCTATGAAATACTTTAAAAATACTATAAAGTTGTGGTAACATTGGGAGACTTCATTATCACCTATCAAAGTCCCCCAAAGTTAGCTCCACTGACTATAGCTATTGTAATTCAAGTATATATGTCCACTGAAAAGACTATATATTTCCCTTCAGCAAGTAAATAGCAGAAATACAAAATAAGGGATGCAATATAAAGTGCCAAAGAGGCAGAAGTGAGGTTTCTGAATTATCCTTTCAAAAACAGTAGACTATATTCCTAGGCTCTTCTACTATTCTTTGTCCCTATTTGATACCTCTATTTCTGGAGTACCAGACAGTATAGAGAAAGTTAGAAGCTCCAGGAGAATTATCACCTGCTGATAATGCTTCCATTAATACAGAAAACTGAGGACTGACTAGTCAACTAAAAGTTTCAAAGAAAATATTTGAAAACTACCAAACATAACTGAACTGATCCCACTCAGTCCAACCAAAACACATTTGTTCTGTACCCGCTATGTGACCATCACTGTGCTAGAGGGAATTTCACATTATTTGATTTCATCTCTTCCAAAAAGAAAGTCATCAGCTATGTAGACAATAAATTCAATAGGCCTGGAGAAGTTAGGTAATTTTCTCAGGTTCACAAGGTTGGTACGTGACAGAGTTGGAAGTCAAACCCAGCTTTCTGAGTCCAAACTGAAAGTTACCAGTATATTATTGACCTATGTAAGTGGCGTATCAAAATAATAAGCACAAGGCTTTCAAAATGATATAAAGTGAATTGTTCAACACTATTAAGTTGATAATGTAAAAAAACACCTAGGATTTGATAAAGAAAACATTCCATTTACACTAATATGACTGCCTGTACTCACAACTGAAAAATAATTATGGTCTACACTTTCAACAGTGCTTGACTAGGGATATTTGCAATTTAAACTTACATACTTTATGTTTCTGGGAAAGATATTTTTAAACAGATGTAATCAAGATTTGTTTTCTTTTTCCCTAATCAAATGTCCAGAACTTCTGTCATGAAGTTTCTCACTCAGAAAATAAAGTAAATGATTGGAACCTTACTAAATTCTGAAATTCAGTACTTATATACTTATTGTTCAAAAATAAAAGTAATTCTTAAGTCAGTGATTCTCCACCAGGGATGCTTCTGCCTGCGAGGGGATATTTGTCATTGTCTGAAGGCATTTTCCTTGTGGGACAGGCCCAGGATACTCCTAACCATCCTACAATGAACAGGACAACACTCCACCAAAAAAAGAATTATTGGGCCCAAAATGCCAATACTGTCAAAGCTCAAGAACCATGTCTTAAGCATATGTTCTCGGTACTTGAAAAAAAAAAGTTAAAACTTATACATTGTGTAATACTTAAGACATACAAAACTCTATACGTAAGACAATGACTCTATATGCCTACTTCTGAGCTTATTAATAAAAAGCATTCAATCTCTCCTGTGTATTCCTTCCTAAATAGTTAAAACATCCATCATGTCATATCAGTATTGTATTATGTTAAAGGATGCCACAGCATGTGAACTATAGTATTTTGTTAAATTATACTATAAGTACCATATGGCTTTAATAGATTTGATGACTAGGTGCATTTCTATAACAGTTTACACAGGAGATGAGAAATTAGCGTAGAAGTTTGCAAAAACCATATGATAAGTCAATACTTATTCCTTGTATCTAGAAACGAATGTTTTGAGTACTTTATCCCCTGATTACACATCACAGGGGAAGTGGTTTTATACTTATAATATATTACAAAGGACTTATTTATTAAATATATGACTAGCCAATGATCTTCGGACTCAAAACAAATCTACATAATACAAAAAAGTATACGAGCATACTAGGAAAAAACAGTGTCATTCTCCACGTCAGTTTGTTTCATAGAGGGAATTAGAGGTAGACACTCTGCCCTCCATTTCTCTTGAGCTCTGGTTACTTCTGCATTTTGTCCGAAGGGAGCCACACAGCTACAAGTTAGAGTAGAACTTTGGGTATAACCTTACTTCTCAGTTCTTAGTTCAGGGTTCTGGAAGTCTATGTGAGGAAAATGAGAGCATTTTCAAAGTCCTATAACCACAATGGAATCCCTGATGTACTGCAAAATCCCCTCACTTCAATAGACTCAAGGAATCTATACAGTGTGAAAGAACCACAATTTTAATAAAGTACTATCACAGCTTAAAGTCTATACGCAGTATAAAGTATGGTCTTTTGAAGCCATATGTTGCTCAACTACTAAAAAGACCTACGTTTTCCTCAAACTGTAAGGTAAAGTTTTTGCATTTAAAAAATATTTCATAATCTAATTAGTACAAGAAAAATTAATTGTTTAAAGCTACCATTTATGTCTTTGTTAAACAAGTGGTATCATGCATGGACAATACCACAACCAGTGATGGTGATAAATAAAATACCAATATTAATCAACAAAAGGCCTACAGGAAACAAAAATAAAGTTATCATAATTTGTGTGAAATAGGCCTGATATAAATGATAGAAAGCAGCAAACAAGGGTTAAAAAAAGCTTCATTGAAGGAAGGTAACAAAAAAATAAAATCATTCAACTAACCAGTTAGAAGCAAAAAGAAAAAGAACAGCAGCACATGGATGAAAGTAATTTTAGATTGCAATAAGCATGCCACAAATAATTATTAATTCCACCATGATGAGAAATTGCAAAGAAATGTTTTATGATTGTTGCAGTCATTGCTAATGTTTCATGTTCCCTACACAATTATGAAAATGAGTGTGGTGAATATGAGTTGTTATTTAAGAGAAAAATGTTTTCAAATTATACAATAATAATGCCATTATAACCTTAATTGATATACTCAGTGCATGAACACATGCAGACTCACAGCCTGCATAAAATACAGATGGTCGATAGCCACATAAATAGATCAATGATTACAAAGATGGATTGAGGAGACAAAAGCAAGCTGTACTATTACACGTGCATGAACATCCTGACTACAAGAATAATTATAATCTGGAACTGGTTAATTGAGGGATGTTGTAGAATGTTTTTTCCTTGCAGAATCGATACACAGCCATCTATCTTTGATGAATTAGGAGTAGTCTTCTCTGGAATCAAAGGAATGGACTCAATGGCCTCTACTTCATTCTAATCATTTTAGCAGAACCTAGTAATAAGTTATATAAATCACACAATCTATTTTGAGATGTAAAATAACATGTGGAAAAACATAATCTTGTGGCTATTGGCAGACCCCACACACTGGATCCTGTACTAGATAACTTGAAAGGGTTTCAGAAAAGTAATAGTACCACTAGAAGTGGAAATTAAGTGGAGGACGGAGGGGAGCACAAGCTGGACAATTCCCACACATGTATTACAGAAAGACAACCATGGAGCTATTTCTGTAGTTTCCAGTCAGGGAGGAAATTCCTTAGAGCTGTAGTTCAGCAAAGGGTTATTATTAAGAAAAACTAGTATCCTTTATAAAAAATAACTAGTTAAAATGAAAGAAAGAAAGGGAAGTTAACAAAAAAGAGCAATGAGCGGAAAGAGAGAGAAGAAAGAAATAGAGGATATGACGAGGGTTGACGGGGAACACAAAATAGGACACCGGTGGTAAATGGCCAGGAGATGTAAATGTCTCCCCTAAAAGTATGGCAGAAACACATCATACACAACAAATAGAAGATTTTCTTAAAGAATACAGGTAGGTTGTCTGGTAAATAGTGTGGTTTGTTTTAAAGAATTATAAGAAAAGAACAACTACTTAAACGAAGACACTGCAGTTCAGAATAGCAAAGGTATCATTTCCCCAATCTAATTCTCTCTTTTTTGTCCTTCCTTAAAACTCTCGCCTGTGCTGGCTTTCCTCACACATAGCAACTTCTTCACCTATTTGTTCTTTCCATATCTTGGCTATTACAAAAAACAAACAAACAAACAAACAACAACACTGCAATAAACATGTGCATGCAGATAACTCCTTGATATAGTTATTTTATTTCCTTCAGATATAAATCCAGAAGGTGGATTGGAGGATCATGTGGTAGTTCTATTTCAGTTTTTTTGAAATTCTCCATAGTGTATTCCATAGCAGCTATACCCATTTTCATTACTACCAATTATACAAGGGTTTCCTTGTCTCTATATCCTTGCCACCATGTATTTCTTGTTGTTTTGATAACAGCCACTCTAACAAGTTTAAGATGAAATCTCATTGTAGTTTTAATTTGCATTGCCTGATGATTACTGATATTAAGCAAGTATTCATGTATCTGTTGGCAACTGGCATATCTTCTTTGATAAAATGTCTATTCAAGTTCTTTGTCCATTTTTAATTACATTACTTGGTTTTCTGCTCTTGAGTTGTAGGAGTTATTCATATATTTTGGATATTAACCTATTATCAGATATATAGTTTGCAAATAATTTCTCCCATACTGTAAATTGCCTTTCTACTCTGTTGGTTATTATCTTGGGCCATACTGAAGACTTTTAATTTGATATAGCCCTAATAGTTTCTTTTTACTTTTGTTAATTGTAATTTTGCTGTCATATTCAAAAAATCATGGCACAGACCAAGGTCAAGGAGCTTTTTCCATGTTTCCTTCTAGAAAGTTTATGGTTTCTGATCTTTTAATTTTTCAATACACTTACTTTTTTAACTTTCTCTATTACTCTCATCCTTTGTGATTTGAATACTTTTGCGACAGTATACTTTGACTACTTTAGAGTACAATCTGTTAGAGGTGTTTCTTCTTTCTAGTTACCATAAGGCTTAAAATACATTTAAAATATATTCAATTTTAGCCCTAGCTGCTGTGGCTCAGTTGACTGAGTGCCAGTCTGTGAAGAAAGGGTTGCAGTTCGATTCCCAGTCAGGGAAAATGCCTGGGTTGTGGGCCAGGTCCCTGGTTGGGGGAACGTGAGAGGCAACCACATGTTGATGTTTCTCTCTCTCTCCCTCCTAGTCCCTCTCTAAAAATAAATAATTTTTTTAAAAAAAATAAACTCTAAAATATATTCTATTTTAAGTTGATAATTTCAATAGCATACAAAAACATTATAATTTTACTCCCCCTCATATTTTAAGTTATTTTGGGATATTGATGTTATAATGTACATCATTTTTATACTATCTACCTAATTATAGGTTATTGTAGTTATAGTTATTTTAATAGTTTATTTTTAAATTAGAGGTGCAAGTGAATTATGCACCACCATCATAATACAAGTGAATCTGACTTTGAATATATATTTATCATTTCCTGTGAGTTTTACACATTCATAGATTGTTATGATTTAAATTAACATCTTTTCATTTTGGCTTGAAGAACACTTTCTAGCACTTCTTGAACTGTAGGTCTGTTCCTCTTACCCTTTTATGTGGTCCTTCTTGGCCTCTCTAGTTTAGTAGGATGCTTAAGAATCAACCCATGGGTCTGGAATTTTCACAACGGTGTCCTTTCTATGGATAGTAGTGAATGGGAACTGTACTTGAGAATGATTTATGTCCACCGTCTTGACTGGGAAATTTTTCTATACTAGTTTTTGGCCTTTTTGTCTATGCCATAAACCTTTTATACCAGTGTATGGATCCCTTCTCAGAATAAATACATAGGAATGCAAAAGAAACCAATTATAGTGAAATATATATCACATATTCACAAAAATAAATTGGGATATATTTATATGCATCTTGATTAAAGCATTCAAAAATAAGATCAACTGACAGATTTAATAACTAGTGTAATTTTTAAGTAGTAATAATTATAAACAATATTTCAAGAACACTACCACAAATTTACTGTTATATGAAAATATTATTTCTATTAGTGACAAAGTTAAAAATACTGTTAATAGTTCTTCAGTCTGTGGTCCACACTGTTAGTTAAATGAAATGCAAATATTAGTTAGAAATCAAAGAAAATAAGATACAGTATTTTTCACATCTAAGTAGGAGCACCTGAATTTTCTGAATTGATCTACAAAGAAATATCTTTGCAAGTTATTCTGCAGTAATATTATACTGCCTTCTACGATAATTATCTTTTTTCTGCTTATACTTTGTGAATGTAACCATAAATTCCATTCCAAGATGAATGTACTAAGCAATTAAGAATCATTTGCCTACACTAATGTTCTAAAATAGAACATACTTTTATTTTTCCCTTAAGACTTGAATTAAAATTTTGAAACACTTAGTATCATCTCTTTGACAATATTCTATATGTGAGTGTTTGCACAAATAGTTCATTTTTACCACTGATATCTCAAAACACTCACTGGTCATATATTAAGTATCTCAATAGATCTAATTAAATTACACTGAAGCAGATTTTCTCTTTTTTTGAAAGATTTTATTTATTTATCTTTAGAGGGGAAGGCAAGGAGAGAGGGAGAGAAATATCAGTGTGTGGTTGCCTCTCGTGCGTCCCCTGCCGGGAACTGGCCTGCAACCCAGGCATGTGCCCTGACTGGGAATCGAACCTCGATCTTTTGGTTCGCAGGCCCGTGCTCAATCCACTGAGCTACACCAGCCAGGGCCTGAAGCAGATTTTCAAAGATAATAATGACTCCAAAAATCACCTAAATTTATTATTACTAAATACTGTTATTTATTTGGATAATTTGGATAATTTGCATATTATTTGGAAAAATTAATTCTATATATCAAAAGCTCTTCAATAATTTCAGGATATGTTTTTACTGCATGTATTGACATTATCATATGGTTTTTATCCTTCATTTTGTTTATGTGGTGAATCACATTTATTGATTTATGAATGTTGTACCAACCTTACATTCCTGGAGTAAATCCTAACTATATGCCAACAAACTGGACAACCTGGATGAAATCGATAAATTCCTTGAAACATACAATCTTCTGAAACTAAATCAGGAAGAATCAGAGAATCTGAATAGATAGGTAACAGCTAGTGAAATTGAAGCAGTAATCAAAAAACTCCCAACAAACAAAAGCCCTGGATCAGATGGCTTCACAGGTAATTTGGCCAAACATTCAAAGAAGAACTAACATCTCTCCTCAAACTATTTCAAAAAATTCAAGAGGAGGGAAGCCTCCAGGGATCATTTTTTCAGGCCACCATTATCCTAATTCGAAAACCAGATAAAGACACGGCAAATAAATAAAATTATAGGCCAATATCCATGGTGAACACAAATGCTAAATATTATCTTCAACACAATATCAGCAAACGGAATACAGCAATGTATCAAAAAGGTCATATACCATGATCACAAGAGATTTATTTCAGGCATTCAAAGTTGGTACAACCTTCACAAATCAATGTGTGATTCACCACATAAACAAAAATGAAGAATAAAATATTTGATAAAATCCAGTACCCATTTATGATCAAAACTCTCAGCAAAGTGGGAATAGAGGAAACACGCCTAAACATAATAAAGGCCATGTGTGACAAACCCACTGCCAGCATCGTATTCAATGGGCAAAAAGTACAAGAGCTCCCCTTAAGATCATGAACAACACAGGAATATCCACTTTAACCTCTCTTATTCAACATAGTACTGGAAGTCCTAGCCACAGCAATCAGACAAGAAGAAGAAATAAAGTCATCCAAATTGGAAAGGAAGAAATAAAATTGTCACTATTTGTAGATCACATGACACTGTCCATAGAGAACCCTAGAGACTCCACCAAGAAACTACTAAAACTGATAAAAGAACTTGGCGAAGTAGCAGGATACAAGATTAACATTCAGAAATCAGTGCATTTCAAATGCCAATAATGAACAGAAAGGAAAATTAAGAAAACAATCCCATTTGCAATGGCTACAAAAAATAAAATACACAGGAATAAACCTAACAAAGGATGTAAAAGACCTGTACTTGGAAAATTATAAGACACTTGAAGAAAGAAGTTGAAGAAGATATAAATAATTGGAAGCATATGCCGTGTTCATGCATAGGAAAAATTAACATCATTAAAATGTCCATACTACCCAAAGCAATTATAGATTCAACAAAATTCCTATCAAGATTCCAATGATGTATTTCACAGAACCAGAACAAATATTTCAAAATTTTATATGGAACAAAAAAATAACCTGCATAGCAACAGAGATACTGAGAAAGAAGAACAAAGTTGAAGGAATCACACTACTTAATATCAAACTATACTACAAAGCCATAGTAATCAAAACAGCCTGGTACTGGCATAAGAACAGACACATAGCTCAATGAAACAAAATAAAGAGCCCAGAAACAAACCCACTCCTTTACAGTCAATATTTGACAAAGAAAGCAAGCACTTACAATGGGCTAAAGAGAGTTTATTCAATAAAGAGCATTGGGAAAATTGCACAGATATGTGCAGAAAAATGAAACTAGACCACTTTCTCATACCATACACAAGTATAAATTCAAAATGGATCAAAGACTTAATTGTTATACCCAGAAGAATCAAAATCATAGAAGAAAACATAAGCAGCAAAATCTTGGACATTGCTCATGACAATTTTTACTGGCTATATCTCCCCAGGCAAGGGAAACAAAAGAAAAAATAAACAAATGGGACTACATCAAACTAAAAAGTTTTTCATGGCAAGGGAAACCATCAACAAAACAAAAAGACAACACACAGAATGTGAGAACATATTCATTGATATATCTGGTAACGGGAAAATTTATAAACAACTTACAAAACTCAATACTGAAAAAACAACCAACCCAATTAAAAAAAAATGGATCTGAATAGACACGTCCCCAAAAAGGACATACAAATGGCCAATACATATGAAAAGATGCTTAATGTCACTAATCATCAGAGAAATGCAAATTAAAACCACAATGAGATATCATCTGACACCCGTCAGAATGGCTGACACCAATCAATCAACAAACAACAACTGCTGGGGAGGATGTGGAGAAAGGGGAACCCTTTTGAACTGTTGGTGGGAATGCAGACTGGTGTGGCCACTGCAGAAAGCAGTTTGGTGATACCTCAAAAATTAAAAATGGATCTACCTTTTGACCCTGTGATCCCACTTCTTGGAATATATCTGAAGCAAACCAAAACACAAATTTGAAAGAAAGAACATAATCACTCCTATGTTCACTGTAGCATTTTTTAAATTTTATTTTAATTGTTGTTGTACAGTTTTCTGTCCTTTACTCCCATCCCAGCCCACTACGCCATCCCTTCCCATCTCCCTCCCACTTCCACCCCCCTTAGTTTTTGTCCATGTGTCCTTTATACTTGTTGCTTTAAATCCTTCCCCTTTTCCCCTGAAATTCCCCTCTCCCCTCTGGTGACCATGAGCCTGTTCATTTTTTTACAATCACCAAGATATGGAATCAGCCCAAGTGTCCATCAGTAGATGAGTGCATAAAACAACTATGGGAGTTTTACACACTGGACTACTACTCAGCTGTAAAAAACTCTTGCCTTTTACGATAATATGGATGGACCTGTACAATATTATGATAATGAAATAAGCCAGTCCAAGAAAGACAAATATCATATGATTTCACTCATATGTGGAATCTAATGAACAAACTGAACTAACAAGCAAAAGAGACACAGATTCATTGATAGAGAGCAGGTTGAAATCTAAGTGGTGTGGAGGCTAGTGGGTGAAGGAATTGAGCGAAATGGAAAAAGAACTCATGGGCATGGCCAATGGTGTGGTCATTGCAGTGAGGAGGGGATATATGGGGCATAAATGGTAATGGGAAAATAGAATACAAATATTTTTAAAATGGTAATTTCAGGCTCTGGTTTATGTAGCTTAGTGGATTGAGCACAGGCTATAAACCAAAGGGCTGCCAGTTTGATTCCCAGTTGGGGCACAAGCCTGCGTTGTGGGCCAGGTACCCAATGGGGGCTGCATGAGAGGTAACCACGCATGGATGTTTCTCTCTCTTTCTTTCCCCCTTCCCCTATCTCTAAAAATGGATAAATAAAACCTTTATAAATAAAATAACATTGCATTCTCTTAAAAAATGGTACTTTCAGGATAGCATTAGTTTTTAAATGTTTCTATGTGCTGCTGAAAGTAATTTAGGATATTTTCACTTCTTTCACATATGAGCTCAGTTTCTAGCTTAGATGTATATATTTTGACATAAAGGAGATATTAGTATTTTTATTTATTAATAACCTGAAAATTTGGGCTTCATCTTGCTGATTTCATTTTTAATCTCATGTATTAATTTTAGAGAGAGGGGAAAGGAGGGGGAGAGAGAGAGAGAGAGAGAGAGAGAGAGAGAGAGAGAATATGAGTGAATGAGTCTGTTGTGCCACTTATTTATACATTCATGGGTTGCTTCTTGTATATGCCCTCACCAGGAATCGAACCCACAACCTTGGTGTGTCAGGGTGGTACTCTAAACATCTGAAATATCCAGTCAGGGCAAATGATGATTTTTTAAAACTTTTATAAGACATTTATCCTGCTAAATAACTAATACTGGTGTTAATTCAAGTCTTCAGAAAACAATGTGTCCTTAACTGTTTTGTGTTTTCTGGTTGTTATAAGGAGACAACCATGCCGTATGAGCAACAAGCTATGTTTACACTTGGATGGAGTTTAGCACTGTGATCAAATAGAGCTTACAACAAAGTTAATCTGATAACATTTAATCCTATACATTATCAATGTGCTACATGGTGATTAGACATAAATGGCAAACCACTCCTATGAATCGCAAATTGATGTTACTTTTACATCACTGAAGCAAAAGTTTCTAGGACAGGAGAGAGAAAGAGGACTGGTGATTCTAGTCTTTCTCTTTCCTGATGGTGGAAGTACTCTTTTTGATGCTGGAAAATAAAATAATTATTTCAATCCAGGACCTTCCTCTTTACCAGAAGATACTGAGATGTTTAGTTGCTCTAGATAAATGCAGTATTAACTTCAATAACTCTAGTGAGTTCCTCACCAGTTGTGCCTTGTCTGTATCCAAGCAGCACAATGTCAATCATGCATACTGGTAAACTGCATGTTACCTTGTTTTCTCCTATCATCATAATGAAGAAAATGAGTTTTGATTGAGGAATGTAAGAAATGAGAGAAAATTGTAGAGTATCTGGCACTGAAAAGGAAAGCAGGCTGGTGATGAAAAAGAAAAACATGAAGAAAAGAAAAGAGCAGGACTCAAAAAAAAAAAAAAAAAAGCAGGCACAAAATTGGTGGGGCAAAGGATTTAAGGAGTAAAATACACAGACATGGGCAAAGAAGAAAAAACTAAAGGCTTACAAAAGGGAAGGGAGTTGTAGAAAAGAGGAAGAGACAACAAGACAGTCCGAGGTCCCTCAACATACAGCGAACAGGAAGTGCATGGAAACACAGGGTGACACGCACAAAAGGAGTCTGGCAGAATCTGAACTTTATATTCTCCTTCTCTCACCTTCCCAGAGTACAGCCCAAAATTTTGTATAATAATGTGATTTCACAAGCATTTGTTTTGTCTGCATGGTGGATAAGAGTAAATTCACAAATTCAACAATATCGGCATAATTTACTGCCATCTCTAAATTTTAAGCAATTCATTCCTCCCAACAGGACCAGGATTACCCAATTTAAAGAGAGACACAAATATATATTGTTTATGCCAGAAAATAAATTGAAACATTAAAAAATTCTAGGTAATGCATTTCTATATACACATGTTGAAACCTTGTTTTAGAGCAGAGGAGCATTTATAGTGAGAATCTTTCTCTTCTCACATTCCCTAGAATTAAAAATATGACTTAAAAATAATAGTTCTTTTTTAATTTTTTATTTTAATTGTTGCTCAAAAAAATAATAGTTTTTAAAGTTACTGGGAAATAAATACCATAGTAGCAGTCTACATGTTTGCAGTATTTTTTTAGCAAAGCATATAAAGAAAAAACTACGCAGTTTTAAAGGGTAAAAAATGACCACACTGATTAATTATTCAAAATATTGTTCTACTTTACTATAATTTGATTATACATAAAAGACTAGAAAGCTTCAATTATTCATTAGGAGTCAGAAATTTGTTTGCCTTTTATAGTTTAAATTTAAAATATCTAATGGAAAAAGAGGGAGAATTAAATCATGTTTAGGTTTCATTTTTTGCTCATTCTGACTAGTGTGCAAAGAACTGTGGAACTAAGTGGGACAGGAGAAATGTGATCGGCTCTCCATTTCAGAATGCTATGTATGGAATTGCTAGTTGCACAGAGAAAAATGCTTTTCTAAAAATTTTACCACAAGGGGATTTCTTTTCAAAGTGTGACTCTTACTGAGATTAATATAAATGTGTCAGTATAATAAAGAGCCTCAATCAACTCATTAAACCTTTAGAAAGCGAATATCTGTATATTTAAAACATGTATATGAGGTAAATTGTAATGCAAGCCTCCACTACAAAATGAAGGAACCATAATCAACAACATGAATGGAGCCACTTTAAAATAGAGCTAAAGCTGCCATGCCAGAGGAACTGCCTTGCACAACTCATGTCTCAAATCCTCAGGAAGTTTTTCTACAACATGGTAAAATAACCTTTGGACCATACCTAAGAGACCTGTTTGTAAAGATAACAAGAAAGCAATTATTATGACTACTGGGACGATGACTACTGGATTAGTAGTCATTAAAAACATTGTCTATAATTATCACCATGTGTATTATGTTATCTTCACCAACAGAAATTTCTTCCTTCTATTGATGTAACTGTTCCCCTTCCCTCTCTCATAAACACTCATTACCTTTTGTCTCTAAATCCAAAAAATTGGGCTTCTACCTGAATCAGTATTTCCAGAATAGATATTCTTATTGATCTCAAATAAACACTAGTTTGCCTCTCACTTTGACAGAACTTTTTTACTTTTAGGCTAACAGAATTTCATATAGACACAGTGGGCTCAAATGACAAATGCTGATTCTCTTAGATTTAGACACAGTCTGAGGAAGTTACGGCAAAATTATTAAGGCATAAACTACTCCATTTTGGTAAAATCAAAGCAAAGTGCATGGCTCCAAAACAAACGACAACAACCACAAAATAAGTATAATAAACATGCCCTTCTATGAAAAATCTCTGCAGTGTTTCCTTCTAGAAATTGAACCAGAAAGGACAAGGCATAGCAAGATTTCTAATAACATGTCAGATCTTGTATACTGCTTTATTCTAGAAAGCACTTTATTTGGTTTAATCATCACAGGAACCCTGTGGTCTCAGATGAGGATGCACAGGTATAGAAACTGAAATATTTTGCATACAGGAGGCAAAATAATAGAATAGAAAGAACAATGGCCCTGGCCAGGGAGTTAGTTTGGTTGGTTAGATTGTTATTCTGATACACCAAGATTGTGAGTTTGATCCTCGGTCAGGGCACATACGAGAAGCAAACAATGAATGCATAAATGGGTGGGACAACAAATAGATGTTTCCCCTTCTCTCTTTCTGTCAAATCAATAAACATTAACAAAAGAAAAAAACATTGGTTTTAGAGTCATGATAGACCTTGTTCTGAAGCACAGCTCTGCTACCCTGCCACTTACTAGCCATGAGACAACAGGCAATCTCTCTAAGCCTCAGTTTCTTTATTCATAAAATGAGGATATTAACACTTATCTCACAAAATTATTGTAGGAATTCAATGAGAGAAAATGTATAAAATGCTTGGCACAATCCCCAGCAGATGTTAAGCACCTAACAGCATAATTTTCCCATTTACCCACTGATCTTGAGTAAGCCATTTAAAGTGTTGGCCTCTCCTCTTTTATATCCATGAAATAATAATAACAATGTCTACTTTACAGAGTCTATGTGATGATAACATTCAATTTTCTTTACAGTGAGTAATGGAATGATATGTCTACATATGCATAAACTTAAATTTTAAAAAATACTTATCCAATGAATGGCAGAAGTGAAAGTAGAACCTAAATCTCCTACATTGAGTCCTCTGACTACCAACACAGCTACATACTCCTTATTCTACTGCCCAAGTACAGAAGAACATTTTCTTACAATTCCATTCAGGAACCTAGAGGCACCCACAAAAATAAATTTTAAAAGGATAATATGCAAGTTACCTGAATTAAGGCCTCACTCAGCATGTCTTCATTGACCTCCAAAATGATGTTTTTTATATCTTCATATGGCATACGATATGATCCAAGGAAGATAGCTAAAATAAAAATACAAGTTTAGTAAAAACAGAACAACATCTAAATTTTAACATCCTAAATAAATGCCGGATTCTCATTTCATAGAATCAAATTTTGAAACTTCTGTCACTAACATTAATTTATAGACTTATGAACAAAGTACTTCCCATTCGATATACTACACAACTCATTTAAATAAAATGGCCTATTATAATAGGCCTTAATATTTACAGCTAACATATATTTATAGATATAAAATAAAAGTCCTACTACATGTTTATGCATTTTAGGTTGCACTGGTACAAAATGATCCATAAAAAGTTAGAGATTTAATATCAAGTTTGCCTTTTAATTCAGTGCAGAATTCGGTGCGGAGATTGTCAGATGATTCCAACACAGCATTCCTCAGGAATGACAATAAAGTAACCAAATACAAGAAAAGCCTATCAATCTACTGTGCGGTTCTCATATATAAGAAAAAATTAAAGTGTATGAATCATCACTGCTTTTTGCATTCCTGCTGACATTCATGTGGTGTACTGTTAGTTGCTTTATATGTTGGAATTTGATTTCCCTTGTCAATGTCTTTATTAAATATACATTCTGTCATATTGAATTAATTAATTAATTATATCTAAAAAGTTTACACTTAACTAAGAAGGTATTTTTCCAATAATACATTACAGTTTAACCTCCATTAAACATACTTTCTAAAGAACATTTGTGTGTTATCGTCAGAACAAGAATATATTCCTAAGAATTTTTTTCCCACAAAAAGGCCCGTATGACTTCACAGACACTTAAAAAAAACAAATCCTTACCAATTATGCACCTGATTACCTAGAAATACAACACCAAATGAAATAACCATAATCAAAATTAATAATGTTGACAGATACCAACGAGCAATTAAGACCATACTGTGTTTTTTAAAGCATACTGAACATCCACTTTATAAAGAAAATGTACTGTCACATAAGCAATATACACACTCATGAAAGCTATTAGGAGACTGCTTTTATGACAGCAACATTCTGACAGGAGAATGATGAGTTGTTTATTTTATTCTGATTCCCTATAGCACATTCTTTAACAAAATAAATTCCTATGGTATCTCATTGAGTAATTAGAAATGCTTGATGTATTGCAATTTTTCATGCATAGTGTTTTAGTACCCTCAGAATATAAACATACTCTACTCTGGTGACAAAAATATGCTAAATTCAATTCAGAGGGGAGAATTTATCAAAGTAAAACTGAAGGCCTACTTAAATGAAAATGGCTTCAAACTGTCCAGCTGCTTAGCAAAAAGTACACTAAAGGCTGGCTGGTTGTTAAAGGCCTGAAGGTTTAGTGACCAGTTTTAAAGTGCAGTAGTGAATAATTTAAGTAATTCCCATCACAATTACTTCAAATGTAAAGGAATTGCAGGAAAGGATTTGTCCAATGTACTAGTGAATACTCTAAAACTCTCATTCCCAAGCCTAAGCAGAAGGAAAAGAAATACCAATCTTTTCATCTCTGCCTTATGTGTCACTGAGTCCTCTAACAATGACTAATTATCAGTACTTTCCAAAGCTTTATTATTTATAAATTTCATCAAGCCTGAGGAAGGTTAAATTATGATGGCCTTCATCCTAGCTGAATGATAAAAAGACAAACCAAATCATGTTTAAACAGAATTTTGTTTTTAGTAAACACTAAATATAACTGGTCAAAGAAGTTACAATTCTGTTTAAATACATTCAACAACCACCCTCTCTCTATCACTCCCTAGGCAGGAAAATTCACATACACAGATTCTGGGCTGTTTTGGCATCCAAAACTCTCAACTCTCTCACTTTCTTCTTTGCAGGTTGGGTCTTCTTCTCTTCTAAAGCTTCTGCATTCTTTTGAACTGAAAGAAAAATGTTGATTCATAAACAATGATGCCACTAATCCAAGTACACGTAACAATATTTGTAAGGCATACTAACTATATTAATAGAGCTCATGCCAAAATCAATAAATTTGTTTATTTCATTAGTTCAAATAAGAGGATAAACATAAAAATATAGACCTGTTCAGAGATTTCTCTACAAATTAAATATCAGCACTTAAGCAGAAAAGATAAGCCAAACAGAACCAAAAATCAATTGCTGCTTTTTAACTAATGTGAAACATCAATTACTACTTTATCAGGTACCTAAAAGTAGCACCGGAATTAAATGTAAAATCTCCCTAATTTGGACTAATTGAGGAAAAGACATGCATTTATCGTACATTATGTTAAAATTTAGACATGTCTTTCACTTAGTGAAATTGCTTTAAAGTACCTAAGGTAACTTTAACTGCTAAGCAACTTGCCATATAAAAATTCCTGCAGACACTGCTTTGAGAAATAGATAAGAACCATTTCAAAGTTGCACAACACTAGCATCGATTTGCATACACATAGTTAACAAACTTCAAAGACAGGATCTTTGAGTAAGCTACCTTTGTTCCTCTCAGCATTTTTTAGTACTATTTGCTTTCTTAGAACAAAAGATACATTTATAGTGTATTAAGAAGGTAATTCTCTAGTTCAGAAACAATTTTAATGCCCTCAAACTGTGAAGAGTGGCAGTGCCAAGGAGTGACTTTAGCCCCTCATTACCTCCATCATGCCTTCCCCCAGATAAGCCATCCCAAAAACCAACGGGAAAAAAATATGGCTGGCTGACTGCTATGAAAAGGAAGCTCTATAGCAAATCCATAAACTCCTCCTATACAGAAATTCCACAGCTATCATTGTACTTATGTGCTAACAGTTCACCTTGTTTATTTAGCATGCTATTAAAGAATGGATGAGACAATGAGATCAAGGAAGAAATCAAAAAGTTCCTGGAAACAAATGAAACTGAACACATAACAGTTCAACACTTATGAGACACAGCGAAGGCAGTCTTGGGAAGGAAGTTCATAGTGATACAGGACTCCCTAAAAAACACAGAAACATTTCAATTAAACAACCTAAGCCTACATCTAAAACAACTTGAAGAACAACAACAAAGACAGCCCAGAGAGAGTAGAAGGAAGGAAATAATCAGAAAAGAATTAAATGATACAGAGACTATAAGAACAATTCAAAGGATCCATAAATCCAGGAACTGGTTCTCTGAAAAGATAAACAAAAATCGACAAGCCTTTAGGTAGACTTATCAAGGAAAAAAAAAAAAGAAGACTCAAATAAACAAAATCAGAAATGAAAGAGAAAAGATTACAACTGATACCATAGAAATACAAAGGATTCTAAGAAATTACTATGAAGAACTATATGCCAAGAATTTTGAAAACCTGGGTGAAATGGACAGATTTGTAGAAAAATATGAACTTCGAAAACTAAATAAAAAACAAGCAGAAAGCCCTGGCAGTGGGTGGCTCAGTGGAGTGACTGCTGGCCTGCTAAACAAAGGGTCTCCAGTTCAATTCCCAGTCCAGAGAACATGCCTGGGTTGCGGGCCAGATTCCCAGTGTGGGGCATGTGAGAGGCAACCACAAATATGCATCTCTCCCTCTTTCTTCCTCCCTTTCCTGCTCTGAAAATGAAGAAACAAAAGTAAAAAAATAGAAGCAGAAAGCCATATACTGACAACAACTAGTAAAACTGAAGCAGTAATCAAAAAACCCCCAGCACAAAAAAAGCCCTGGACTGAATGGTACACAGGCAAATTTTACCAAACACTTCAAGAAGAGCTAGCTCCTATCCTTCTCAAACTATTTCACATAATTCAAGAAGAGGGAAGACTACTAAGCTCTTTTTAAGAGGCCAGTATTATCCTAATTCCAAAACCCATTAAAGACACACAAAAAGAAAACTACAAATCAGTACTGCTGATGAACATAGATACTAAAATCCTCAACAAAATATTGGCAAACCACATCTAGCAATATGTTAAAAAGATCATACACCATGACCAAGTGGGATTGATCCCAGGGACGCAAGGATGGTTCAACATATGCAAATCAGTAAATGTAATACCTCACATAAACAAAAGCAAAGACAAAAATCACATGATCATATCAATAGATGTGGAAAAAGCATTTGATAAGGTACAGCACCCATTTATGATAAAAACACTCAGCAAAGTGGGAATAGAGGTAGCATTCCTCAACATAATAAAGGCCATGCATTAGAGACCTACAGCCAACATCATACTCAACGGGCAAAAACTAAAATCTTTTCCACTAAGATCAGGAACAAGACAAGGGTGTCCACTTGCACCACTACTATTCAACATAGTATTAAAAGTTTTATCCTCAGTGATCAGACAAGAAAAACAAATAAATGACATCCAAATTGGAAAGGAGAATATAAAACTGTCATTATTTGTAGATGACATGATAGTGTACACAGAATATACACTAAAGACTCCACCAAAAAATTACTTGACCTAATAAGTGAATTTGACTAAATAATGGGATACAAAGTAAATAATCAAAAATTGAAGGCATGTTTCTACACCAACAGTGAAATATCAGAATCAGAAAGTAGGAACAATTCCAATACACAATAGCAACAAGAAAAATACACTACCTAGGAATAAACCTAATCAAGGAGTTAAAAGACCTCTACTTGGAAAACTACACAACACTGAACAGAGAAATTAAGGAAGACACAAATAAACAGAAGCATTTACCATGTTCATGGATTGGAAGAATTAGAATCATTACAATGTCCATACAGCCCAAAGCAATCTATAGATTCAATGCAATCCCTATTAAAACACCAATGACATATTTCACAGATTTTGAAAAAAGAGTGTTATTTCAAAAATTCATATGGAACCATAAATGACCACAAATAGCCTCAGCAATCTTGAGAAATAAGAAAAAATCAAGAGGGATCACTATACCTTTTATCAATCTATATTAAAAGGCCTGTGTAATCAAAACAGCCTGGTACTTGCATAAGAACAGACACATGTACCAATGGAACAGAATAGAGAGCCTAGAAATGAATCCAAGTCTCTATGGTAAATTAATATTTGACAAAGAAGGCAAGAGCATAAAATGGAGTAAAAATAGCCTCTTCAACAAATGGTGCTGGAAGAACTGGAATGGTACATCCAAAAAAGTGAAAATAGACCACCAACTTACACCATAGTTCAGAATAAACTCTAAATGGATAAAAGCCTAAAACTGTGACACCATAAAAGTCCTAGAGGAAAACATAGGCAGGAAATTTCAGATGTCCCACATAGCAATATTGTTGCAGATATATCCTCTGGGGCAAGGAAATAAAGAAAAGAGTAAATGAATGGGACTGCATCAAATTACAAATGAATGGGACTACCTTCTGCATGGCTAGAAAACATCATCAAAGTGAAAAGAGAACCAACTTTATGGGAAAAATATTTGCCAATGATACCTCGGACAAGGATTTGATCTCCAAAGTATATACAGAACTCAGATGATTCAATGCCAGGAAGACAATCCAATTTTTTAAAAAATGGGCACAGGGCCTGAACAAACACTTCTCCAAAGATGACATACAGAGTGTCCAAAGGTATATGAAAGGATGCTCAGCATCACTAGCCATCAGAGAGATGCAAATCAAAATCACAGTGAGATACCACTTCACACCAGTCAGAATGGCCATCATTAACAAATCAATAAACTTGCTGGTGAGGACACAGAGAAAAGGAACCCTAGTGCACTGTTGGTGGGAATGTAGACTGGTGCAACCCCTGTGAAACACACTACAGAATTCCCTTAGAAAACTAAAAATAGAATTGCCTTTTGATATAGTGATTCTGCTGCTGGGATTAAACCCTAAAAATCCTGAATCACCAATTCTAAAGAACCTATGCACCCAAATGTTCATAGCAGCATTATTTACAATAGCCAAGTGCTGGAAACAGCCTGAGTGCTTAACAACAAATGAGTGGATCAAAAAACTGTGGTACATTTACACAGCACAGCAGAAAGAAAGAACTCCTACTCTTTGCGATAGCATGGATGGAACTAGAAAACATCATGCTAAGTGAAATAAGCTAGGTGGTGAAAGAGAAATACCATATGATCTCACCCATAAAAGGAACCTAATGAACAAAACAAACAAATAAGCAAAACAGAACCAGAGACATGGAAATAAACAACAAACTGACAGTGACCAGAGGGGAGGGGTGGGGATAAGAGGGTAAAGAAGGGCAAGGGTCTAGTCAAGGAACAAGTACAAATGACCCATGGACATAAAAAAAAAGATGGTAATCGACTGTGTAAACTGGGATGGGCAGGGGAGAGCAACTGGGGAAAACTGGGACAAATGTAACAGAACAACAATGGAAAAAAATCTACGGATATTTCCCCAACAAGACACATAAATGAACAACAGATATAAGAAAATATTTTCAATATTGGTAATCATCAGGAAAATGCAAATTCAAATCACAGTATCACCTCACATCTCTTTAGATGTCTATTATGAAAAAAAGGGGTGTTAGTGAAAGTGTGCAGTAATTGAAACCCGTATACACTATTGGTAGGAATATAAAATGGTGTACCCTCTTTGGCAAAAAGTATGAGGATTTCACAAATAATTAAAAATAGAACTATCATATGATCCAGTGATCCCACTTCTGGGTATATATCCAAGAGAACTGAAATCAGGATCTCAAAGAGTTAGCTCCACTCCCATATTCACTGCAGCATTATTCACAACAGCCAAAATGTTGAAACAACCAATATGCCCATTAAGGAATGAATGCATAATAAAAATGTGATACATGCACAGGCCCACCCACTCTGGAATATTATTCAGCCTTAAAACTAAGGAAACCCCACCATATGCAACAACATGGATAAACCTGGAGGACACTGTTGTTAAGTTAAATGAGCAAATGACAAGAAGATAAGTGTTTATATAAGTAATCCAAATGCTTTTTATGTTACCGATATATACAATCTAAAATGTCAAATTCATAGAAACAAAGAGTAAAACAGCAGGTGCCAGGGATTGAAGGGCTGGGGAAATAGGAAGCCAGTTCAAATGGAATAAAGTTTCAGTTATACAAGGTGAAATTTTGAAGATCTGCAGTACAACATTTTGCCTATACTAAACAATACATTGTACACTTAAAAATTTGTTAAGAGGGTATAGTTTTTGTTAAATGTGCTTATAACAATAAAATATAAAACAATTAAAAACTTAAAATACATTATAGAGATTGTATAATTATTTGATATTACTTGGATGAGACTGAAGAGATTTTAAGTCTCAACACCATAACTTCAAGAAGTCATTTTGTCATCAAGGGCCCTATGGGACTCAGGTTCAACATAAGGCCTCCAGTTAAATGCACTCTCTCCCTGTGCATATGAAAAACCATACAGCCACTAGGTTTGAAGTCCAATGGATTAAATTAATTTGAGAGCATAAATTGGCACTGCTAACCAACCAAATATTAATGAAACATTATAAAATACTGTCTGTAAGAAGATGGTATAATAATAAAGACATTTGCATTATTATTAAAGATATGCTAACATTAAGATACTAATTAACAAAGATAAAATGCCCATCGAGTATTCTTATATTTCCTTTAATACATGGATTGTTACATGCAATTGTACTGTAAATTTATTCCTTTACAACTGAGGGATGCTCATCAACATAAACAAACTAATTTAGGCAATCTTCAGAAATCTCCTATTAATTTCCACTATTCCACTGGATACACAAAACATGTAAAAATATGTGTAATTTGTTACAAATATTAAGTTATTATAAATAGGTAAGATTGAATGATTTACATGGCGATAACAAACAATAAATCACAATATAATTTTATAACTATTTTATTTCAAAATTCTAGTGAGAAAGATTGATTCCTAAAGTCAACACCAATACTATTTATTCATCCATTTATTCATTCATTTATCTAGCAAATACTTATTGATCATGTACACTAGCACGAGTGTACAATGGTACACAAGACTGAAATGTCAACTCATACTCTTAAATACAGGGTTATAAGTACTAATTATGAAAGTATCTCCAAAAGATATCTAACATCTTTAATTTTCTTTTTAACAACAATATGGCTTAAATGAATATATGCTTATTCCTCAACAAATTTATTTTTGTTATTGGAGGCCACAGTTCCACAGTAGAGAATATTGTATCTGTGAATAAGCATCACCTGATAAGTTACATCATATTATAAGGAATATAGACAAGTAAAATTATGACACTTCCTATTTAGTGTACTATATAAAGAGCCAGGATAAATAATGCTAATAGTAGTATCAAAAAACACACTAAAATTTATGCAACTTCATGTACACATATATGTATAAATCAACAAGTTAAATACCTGACTGCTGTTTTAGTTACTGTATTTTGCCATTTATAATGCACACTTCTTTCTACAAATTTTTGAGGTAAAAATAAGGATGCACATTGTACAGTGGTAGTAAATCCATATCTATATAAATGTTTTTAATTCTTTTATTTCTGCTTATGTGTTAAAAGTGTAACTCTAGAAAGCAATAACAATATCCACATGCAAAATAATATCCTGGAATATGATAATCAGTTTTGTTTCTAAATATATATAAATAAATAATAAAATTTAAAAATTAAGAGGAAATATTTTTATCCTGAAAGTTTGGGCCAAAAACGTGTCTGTGTATTATATGTGGGAGCGCATAAATATAGGAATTGTGATCTGCCAGCATAAATAACTATTTTATTCATTTGCATATAATACCAGAAGTGATTCTAACTATACTATATATTCTAATATTTTTCATATACTACTTAATAAATCAATGTAAAATGAGTGCAAGTATGACAATAGCAGGCAGGGAAAACATACAATTTCTACATGTGATAGCTTCTATTGACTTCTTTAAATTTTTTAAAATATATTTTATTCAGTATGCTATTACAGTTGTCCCTTTCCCCCCATTTATTCCCCTCCTCCTTGCAGCCGCCCTCTCAAAAGCATTCCCACACCCCTTAGTTCATGTCCATGGGTCATACATACAAGTTCTTTGGCTTCTACATTTCCTACACTACTGATTTTTTAAAATTTGTTATTCTCTACTCTTTTTAAAAAGTCATCTTTACTGTTGAATTTCTGAAAATATCAGAAGTAATTGAAAAATGGGCAAAAGATTATGTTTGTGTGTGTATGTCTGTGTGTATACACATACACACAGACATACAGATATAAGTATATTTATAATACACATGTGTACATATATACAATACAGAAAAGAGGAAAGTGTAAGAACTACAACAATAAGAGTGGTAGTAGTACTAGCAGTAGTGACAACAACCACAATAATCACAACCACTACCATAATCAGCTTTTATCAAACATCTGTTCAGTACCTGGCACTAATTTAATTTGATATCACCTTATACAATGAGTATTGTCATCGTCATTCTACAAAGGAGAAAACTAAACAACAGGAAAATTGACTACTCATTTGCTCAAGATCATATAACAAATAACAAAAAGATGCTCAACTTTACCAATTGGAGAAATGAAAATGAAAACAACCAATAAAATACTGTTTTACAAATATCAAAATGGAAATAACAAAAACATCTCATAATACCGTGTATGGATGTGGAGGCAGAGAAGAATGTTCTTTTAAATATTTTATATATTTATTTTTAGACAGAGGGAAAGGGAGGGAAAAAGAGAGGAAGAGAAATATAGATCAGCTGTGGGGACCACATCCGTAACCCAGGCACTTGCACTGACTGGGAATCAAACCCGCAAACCTTGATGACAGGATGACACGCCAACCAACTGAGCCACACCAGTAAGGATAAGGAAAATTTGATTGTGTCAATAGTGGCAGTGAAAACTAAAACAACTTAAGAATATACATTGATTAATGTCTAATATATTTAAGGTGTGCTTTCCCTAATTATAACCCAATCCTTCCACTTGTAGGTCAAAAGATCAAAGAGAGAAGATGTTCACTGTAGCAATGTTTATAATAGTACAAAATTTGAAAGCCACATATCAGAGGTTATGAAATAGATAAATAAATTGTAGGATATTAATATAATGAAGTACAACCCAGTATTTACAGTCCCTATAGAAGAGGTAAATATTTCAATGAAGATAGGATTCCCAACACAATTCTGAATGAAAAAATAAAAGTGACGGAAAATGGTGCATTCAGTATAATATCATTCATTTAAATGAAAAATAAAAGACTAATCCGATGTACTAGATTGCTTACAGATGAATGAGTATATAAATAACAATGATAAAAACATGCAATAGATAGCAGATTATTGACAGTGCTTGTCTTAGGGTAGCAAAGTGATACTGGAATAAGTAGAACCTTGGAAACTTTCACTTTATCTCTAATGTTTCATTTCTTTAAAAGTAAAGAGCTGTAGTAAATATGACAAAATGTTAATATTTGTTCGCTCTAGGAGGCTGGTACATGGGCGTTTGCTATATTAGCCTTTGCAAATTTTTATTTTTCAACATAAAAATAAAAATGATATGAGTAAATTACATAAATAAACCTATCCCTTTTTATAATATATAAACTGTTAGCTTTGGCAATCTCAAGGACCAAGTGTAGATAGGAATCAGAAATGATAGGGAGAAAATAATAAAAAAAAATACAGGTAAAGATCAATCAGTTTGGTAAGAAAGCACAATTTTCTTTCAAATTGGTTTCTGAATCTATTTTGTGAGGAATAACACATTTGTTTACCAAACCTTGAGAGGAAAAACTGATGCAACATGGACTAAGACACTGCATTTCAATCACCCCGTACATGCTGCATATCACAGATGGGAAGTGTCCCCTCTCCATGTTGCCTGCAGATGGGCACTAATGAAGGCACCCCACAGAAAGGCAGGTTTCATTCTGACACCTGCACAGTACCTGAAGCCATAGCAATGACATTACCAGGAGTGTTCTTGAAGTTCACTGCACATCAAACAAGAGTGATGGTTCTAATGTTGGGAATCACACACACATACTTTGTAATGGTATCTTAATTAAGGAACAAATCTTACTGGTTGTAGTTTAGACAAGAGCCCCCAAATCAAGCAGGACATGTTACTGCAAATTAACATCTGCCCAACCAATATACTTGTACTCCTGTTCATTAAGCCAATTACTGAAAACCACTAAATGTCACCATAACACTATGTATAACAATGTCCTCTAGCTAATGTATATTTTCTTTTAAAAATATTTACTTATTTTTTTAGAAAGAAGGGAAGAAGAAAGAGAGGGAAACATCAATGTGTGGTTGCCTCTCACACACCCCCTACTGGGAACCTGGCCCACATCCCAGGCATGTGCCCTGACCACAAATCAAACCAGTGACCCTTTAGTTCCTAGGCCAGTGCTCAATCCACACCAGACATGGTGCTAATGTATATTTTCAACTGGGCCTCAACAACTCAGCAGGTAATGTATATTTGAGAAAGAACAAATAAAGTTGGGTTAGAGGTTTTAGGTAGAATTTTCCTTGTTTGAGGTGATAATTTAAATACCAAAACTGAAGTAACCTCAACCTGGTATAGTATTTGACAAATGAGGTTGTAGGAGTTCTTCCTTTTAACTTTTAACCAATGTGAAGGACCTTACTCAAGCTACAGTTAATCCCTTTACTGGTAGGTTGGCTCTGGCTTTGTAAGTATGGATTGATATTTTTCTGGGAACCTCATGCATTCAGATAACCTCCTATTATGTTACATTTCCTAATTCATGTCACAGATCAGTTAAGTCCAGCAATAAACCCCAAGGGCTATGTGTGTCAAAGAGGAGTACTAAAGAAAACATAACAGTAGAAATCAGTATGATAAAACTCAATAGTGCTAGGCTAAAAGGGCATTTCTTATTGAGAATACAGTTTGGATATTCATCTTATCTAGGCTTTTCTTTTAATGTGCTCCATCACTTACTGGTATAATTCAGCACACAATTTATCTAAGGCTTGCTTAGCAAGACTGAACAAAATAATACCCCAGAATATATGTAGCCAGGATCTCAAGTTGACATTGGAGGATTTTTCAGTCTGGGTTACAGATATACCTGAGCATGTCTAGAATAAACTCAATGTTGTAGGTCTCAGCAAATATTTTTTTTTTTCAAATAAAAGACCCTTGGGAAACTATGTCTCATAAAGAAACTTCTCATATTATGCTATTTCCACTTGATCATCTAAGAAGTGTCTCAGTTTAGCACATGCCATATGTGATTTTTAGTCTTCTCCTCAACAAATCGCAATCCAGTGCTAAGTTATTAAGCAAACAAATGTGGAGTCAACAATACCATTCTTTCTCACGGGCCATTATCACATTCTTGGGCAAATCCTGTGTTTTATCACTTCTTACCGCCTCCACTAATTTAAGGATTTGAAATCAGCATGACTTCAAGCCTAGGTTATTGCAGCAGCCTAAAAAGTAATCACCATTTTGCCTATTAATGTTTGTCCTCTGTTCAAAACCCTCCGCTGGCTTCCTGTCTTATTCAGGATGAAAACCAAAGTTTTTTCACATTTACAATGGCATAGAATGTCCTACTTTTTATTTAATGCAGTGTCCTTAGCCTCTCCGACCTCATATATCACCTTTCCTCTCATTCACTCTATTCCACCATAATAACTCCCTTGCTGTTTTCAAAGTACCGGAACAACTCCCACAACAAGGCCTTTACACCTGATGCTATATCATCCCCAGATCTTCCCTCACATCTTTCAGATCTCGGTTCAATTTCACTTTCTTGTAGAGCTCTTTCCTGAAGATGTAGTTCAAAATTGTAACTCTTCCCTCATGGCATCCCCTTTTCCCTCTGCCTGCTTCATTCTTCTCCATAGCAATTATAACCAGCTGACAAAACACATGTAGTATTTGTTTACTTTCTACACCTTCCACTTTGACATAAGCTCTGTTAAAAAGGGGTTATTTGTGAATATTTTGTTCATTGTTACATAATAGCACCTAAAACTGTGCATGGAAAAGAACAGGCATTCCAATTATTTTGACATCCACCCTCCATATATATTATCACTGGTCCACAAGAACTGATGTATAAAGTTATGTATTCCACTATTATTAATAGCAGCAGATGATAAATGTTAATCAACTGGAAATAAATTGTGGTACATTGGGCATTGTTTAGAAGAGCAAAATATTTGAAATGATCCAAAATGTCACCCTTAGAAGACTGTTGGAGTAAACTGTAATATGCCCACTCAGTGTGGAGTACTCAGCTACTATATTCATGACCAGGGAAGTTCATTGTGGAGTGATATAAAGTGATCTTCAGTAAATATTGTTAAATGAAGCAAATAAGGTATACAAGACTACACAGCACATGTTACTGTTTATGGAAGAACAAGAGGGGAATATTTATATGTGTTTGCAGATATATGCATAAGATGTTTCTCGGAAGGTTTACAGGAAATGTATCAAATTAATTAATTCTAGGGAGGGAACTGAGTAAATGAGAGAAGACAGAGGAAGAAATTTCACTGTATGCTATCTTTGCAGCTCTCCAATTTTAAGCCATGTAAATATACTGTCAATTAGAAAATGAATAGAAAAACAAAACTAAGAAGAAATGAAATGATTTCATTACTAAAAGGTCTCTAATTTGTGAAAGAAAACTAATGTGTGCACTTCAGGTTGCAGAATAGAAACATAGCCCAGGCTTCGAGTAACATGATCAAACATCAGAGCAGAGGAGGAATGAAGTGACATACCAAACCATGGCCTAGCCATAGTGGCATATTGTAATGTATAAGTGAAATGCAAATAAGAAATATTTTAATAATACATGTTATGCATGCTGGGGTGGAGTTGGGGACTTAAAGATTCATTGCTGTCAATATGCCTAACAAATTCCATCTTCTTCACAAATGTCTTACGTCTAATACCCATACTCCTTATTACTAGTATCAACACATTTTCTTATTTACCATTTATAATTTATGAAAGGAAGTCAAATTGCAATAAAATATTAAAATACCTGCCCAAATGTTTTCTATACAGACAAAAATAGCAATAGAACAGAAACAGAAATATTAGTTGGTATACACTACTATCATGTCTGTAAAAATGTCTGAATTCATTATATGAAAGGAAATTTAATAGTTTCACTGAATTATAATATCTGCAAAGGATACGCTGAAGGTAGAACATATAAAAGTCAAGAGCTACCAAGTCATTATATAAATAAGTAGGCCTTGCCTGGAGAATTCCTAAACCAGTTGTGGAAAACTGGAGTAGACTAGTTACTGCAAGACCAATTCAGGTACATTACTCACACAATAGTTTCTGTAATTATATTTCTATTCGCAGACTCTTATGAACTGGGATAATAATATTGGATATGTGTAATGATTAAGAGTTGATGTACAACTATTACCAGGCACTGCATTGGATGGCTTCTCCTAGGATCTATATGAGGTAGATATTTGTATTAGTCTGCTCAGGATTCTATAGACTGGGTAGTTTAAACAACAGAAATTTTTCATAGTTATGAAGCCTGGGAAGTTCAAGATCAAGGTGCTGTTGAGGTAGATGGCTACAACTGCACTTTGTGCTCACATGGCCCTACCTTGGTGCATGTGCAAAGGCAGAATGAGTGAGCTAGCCTTCTGGGTCTCTTCTTATAAATACACTAATTCTAGTGATTCGATGTGCATGTTTTTTACCTGAATTACCTTAATTACATCCTTAGAGGCCACATCTCCAAATACAGCCACACTGGTGGTTAGGGCATTAATGTATACATTTTGGCGAGACACAAACATTCAGTCTATAACAGTATTATTATTCCAATTTTACAAAAAAAAAAAAAAAAAAGGAACTGAAGTCTCCAGAAACCTGTGTAAGATCTGAGAGAAAAGTTAAATGGTAGAGCTAGGTAGGATTCAATTCCAGGCTGTCTGACCCCAAAGTCCATGATGTTGCTATACGGCTCCATCATTCCCCATAGATACAGAATGACATTCATACTTGTCTCCCATAACTTACTACTAAATAATTCAACATAAGAAAATTATGTGGAGATGGTGAACATGCCCCATGGTTCAAAATCCCTCATAGAGCTCTTCTTATGTTCTGACCAAATATTCTGCTGTGCATTCTAGAGTACTAAATCAAACATGTGGTTTCTTTTTCTACCCATGGCTTGGAATTCTTGCTTGCCCAAATTGGAATTCTGAGTTTAGTGCACAGTGACCCCTATAGGAGGTGCTGGTGTTATTTATTTTTTAATATTTGTCAGGGGAAGGTGAAGAACAGAAGTAAAAATGGAACACCAGCTTGGGGTATGTGTTTCCACCTGGTCCAGCCTTTTAAACTGATTTTTGTGTAATTTATGGATGAAGAACTAGAGTGAGAAGAGGCTTAGAGATTATGCCAGGGACCCAAGGGTTCGAAGAAGTCAGCAGATTTAAAAAAATGGTTGTACAGAGTGGATAAATATGCTCATAAAAGGCATAGGTTTGATGAGTATGTCTAAGTCAAAGAACATTAGCTAATGAGTAGTGATCACATCCACTATCATAGGCCTCTGCAATGAACCAGGAGGACCTTTGAAAAGCAGCTGAGACAAATTCTACAAAATGTGTAAGTGGGAGTTCTGGGTAGCACCAGATAGTCAATACTTTAGGCTTTATAAGTCATACAGTCTATGCTACAACTCTATTTAACTCTGGCACTGTTGCTAGAGTTAAATAGACTTGCTATGGCTGTACGAAGGCAGCCATAAACAATAAGCAACGAAGGATCATGGCAGCAATGAACACCTTATGCATGAAAACAGGTGGCTGGCCGGATGTCCCTTCTATAGTTTGCCAACCACTGACATCAAAGATAGTCAATAACTGCCTGGTCCCTTAACTACTTCCTTTGAAACTGAGATCAATTTATTCTCATTTCGACCTTTGAAAATGTTCAAACATTTCCTTACAAAATAGCATCTAGAAGTTATCTTACTATAATTATGGATGAATAATTCTGCTTTTCAAATAGTGTCCACATAATAAAAAACATTTCTACTCCTTATGCTTTATTTTTACTTTTTTAAGGTTTTGTTTATTTATTTTTAGAGAGAGAGGAATGGAAGGAGAATAAGAGGGAGAGAAACATCAATGTGTGGTTGCCCCTAGTGCGCCCCCTACTGAGGACCTGACCTGCAAGCCAGGCATGTGTCCTGACTGGGAATCGAACCAGTAACCCTTTGGTTCACAGACCTGCACTCAAAGCACTGAGTCACACCAGCCAGTGTTCCTCATGTTTTTTAAATGTGTCAATCCTACAGAGATCAATGATTTGATCCCAAAGTATAACTGTTTCCTATTTTTCCCCACATAGTCTCCTATGATTTTATAATATAGATATTTAAAATGACCGTAAAAACAAACCAACTCTAATAAAATCATAAAATTAGTTTCTACCATCCCATCAATATCTAGGTAGAATAAGAGCTCATAAGGAGCTATAATGTTTGGTAATGCTTCACTTGGGAAATGCTACTTTATGATAAGATGAAAATATGAATTCTATAAAAAACATAAATCAAACCTTTGAATTTTATGTAATACAGTTCTCTTACTTTATGTACATGAAAATATTGTTGAGTATTTCAATTTGTATTTTTGCCAGCTGAGCTCAATGGGAAACAACCATAGTACTTTGTCTCTGTTTTCTCTTTGGGTTTCCAACTGGTTTCAATTTTACCATTTAGCTGTAATTTTCTTTAGTTCACAAAATCACATCAGTATATTCTGTTGACAGATATCAAAGCATTAGAAAAACTGAGAAGGTTAGGAGAAGAAGTACCTAAACTTTTCATTTTTTTTAACGTCAAGTTTAGTATGTTGGGAATTTTTATTTGAAACTGGTAAGCAACCTTTGAGACTACTTTGGAAATGTGAAAAGACATGATAAGAACAAAATTTGAATAAGCTTAAAGTTATCTTGTTTTTAGAACCAACAGACTCATAACCCTTTTCCTTCACAATTTATCACCCTCTCTCCTATACTACTAAAAATGTAGAATATCTGTCATCACACCCCTTTCCTTCCTTATACTATCATCCACTTGTAATCTGGATTTGAACATACCTATAACAATGGAATAAGAATGTCAGAATAACTATAGGTACCGCCTCAGGACCTGCATCTCATAAAAACTACCCAGGTAGTTCTGAATATTAGTAAGTTTTGAAAGAACTGCTCTAAGGCACAAGACATAACACCCTAACAGCTCAATAAATACTCCCCAAATGGAAACTGTGAATATCATGAACAGTAACCAATGGAACTCCTATTTTGACCTCTTCTAAAGGTCAGAATATAACACTGAAGGCAACTCTTGGTCAACAATTTGGCTCATAATAGCGACAAGTAATGGGAAATTAGGGAAAAGCAAAGGATACTGAAGGAACACTTGGTTTATTCTTAAACCAATTATTAGTGTGAGGGCAAGAATCTTGCAATATATTTCTATAATCCCTTGCTCTGCTGCATACATAGAAGTTTTCTGAATAATGTATTTTACACAGTAATTAAAAATATGTATGCACATAATAGATATTAGAATTAATAAGAGATACCATTGCCCTTCTCCTCTTTTATAAATGCAGTTATCAAAATGCTAAAAGAGAAAGGAAGATACAATAACATAACTTGCCATTGAATTCTAAAGAATCTATGCACCCCAATGTTCATAGCAGCACAATTTATAATAGCCAAGTGCTAGAAGCAACCTAAATGCCCACCAGTAAATGAATGTATCAGAAAACTATGGTATACTTACATGATGGAATACTACACAGCAGAAAGAAAGAAGGAATTCCTACCCTTTGAGACAGCATGGATGTAACTGGAGAGCATTACACTAAGTGAAATAAGCCAGGTGGGGAAAGGCAAATACCATATGATCTCACCTATAAGCTGATCCTAATCAATAAAACAAGCAAGGAAGCAAAATATAACCAGTGGCATTTAAATAAAGAACTGACAGCAACCAGAGGGGAGGTGGGAGGAGATGATGGGGAAAAGGGGAAGGGTTGTCAGGAACATGTATAAAGGACCCATGGACAGGTCTAAAGGAGGTTAAAATGGAGTGTGGGAAATTGGAATGGCTAAGGCAGGGGGGAGTGGTGGGAGAAAAACAGAGACAACTGTACTTCAACAATAAAATACTGTCAAAAAATAATAATTTGTCATTGAAAAAGAAAGCTAAAGGTAGTTGAAGATGGATTTATCCTTGCTGGATATAAGCATTGTCATATTTTACCAAGTCACTAAAAACAACAGAGGCTGGTAAGGACTTGGAAGATGCAAAATAGGAAAAGACAAAATATTTCCCATAAAACCTGGAGTCTTCAAAAGGGGAAAATTTCAGTTTAACCAAAATCAACAGTTGAGCTAGACATTATGCTAAGCAAGAATACCATAGCTTAGTTTCATTCCTTTTGCACACCATTGTAGACATTTTAAAGCTTGCATGCCTTAGGACCTGTATCTCAATAACAATGGATCTCGAGAACCAAATTCTAGTGAAAATACATATTTCTAAATAGAATACTTTCTTTATGTCAAGGTCAATTGCAGTTATGCTCCCAGATAGCAGCATGTTGTTACCACCTATACACAATGAGAATGATAACCTGAGTTCAACATAGAAGCTATTTATCAAAGTAAATTAAGTCAACTTCTGTGAAACCTATTCAATAGGTTCCCTTAGTCTGATGTTGAGACACTGATAAGCACATCTGAGATAGGAATGTGTGTATCATTAAATATATCATAGGTGGCTTCAGTTTAATAATGAGCTTTCATGAGGTACTTTATTCTACACAGGCCAGTAACAGTTTCGATTGTAAGCTTGTAAGAACTTTTTTAAGAATTCTTGGATGAGGGCCCAGATATGAGAACTCTGTCTCCTGTGAGAACTATCTTCAATAATATTATCTTCTCTGGTATAGAGAATTTTTAATATAACCTTAAAAGATATACTATAAAATAATAACATAAAACTAGCCACTTATTGTAGAATTGGTAATTGTCTATTGTGTAACTTTTATTAATTTTTTAGCTCAAGAGGTACATAATAGAGGGTATTATATTGTTTATAAAGGCATATATAAGCTACAAAGCAATGTTTAAGATTAAACACTAAATCTCAGGGCAAAAGAAAACGCAAATGTACATTGCAACTTTAATGCATGTCTTTGCAAATTCTCTTAAATCTGTAAAATGAGATAGAGCTATTATCATATAAAGTAAAATACATCTCAAAAAGATTAGAATGAAACATGTATTATGTAAAAAAAAATCACAAATCCAACAAATTGAAGGTTTTACCAGAAACATCAAAGAGAAAGTAATAACTCAGGAAAGAAGTAGCTGCTAATAGTCTCAAACAGCAAATAAATTTTACTGGATCAGGACACAAACCTGCTGACTCTTTTCCCTAGCAGCTATTTCAAACTTGCTATGCTTGCCAATAGGCTGGCCTTTACTTCACCCAGGTGAATTTGGGTTGATCACTGTGGGGACTCATTGTTGCTTTCCTCATACTCCCACCAAAGCATGCCTTGGCTGTAATTTAGACTATGTTGAACATGAACTTACGCCCTGGTTATAACCACAGACAGAGAGAGCGGAAGGTCAATATATAAAATTTGGAAGAAAAACACCACAAAAAAATATATATTCAAAGTAAAAGCTTCAAATTGGATAATAAGAATTGATGTATTCCTATTTTGTACTAGAAAATCTTACTACACTATCAGGTAAAAAACCTGAACACCAAACTAGGGGGTGACAAGCCTCAAAAAATGAAAGAAGCACTAATACATCTAGCTTTCCACTTAAATCTAATGAAAATAAGGCAGATAAGACATTTAAAAGGGCACAGATTATATCTGATATCCAATACAGTATTTAAAAAAAAAAAAGGCATGGAAGATACAATAGGTATAAGTGGGTACAGAAAAAACTGAATACATTTCTTTCTTTCTCTTTTCTTTCTTCCTTCCTTTCCTTTCCATTCCATTCCATTCCATTCATTGTTGTTCAACTATAGTTGTCTCCATTTTCTACCACCACTTTCCCCTGCCGAACCCACCACCACCTCCCACCCTAAATTCCACCCACTTTGGCTTTGTCCATGGGTGCTGTATACATGTTCCTTTACGACTTTCCCCTACTTTTCCCCATTACCCACCTCCCACCTCCATTCCTGTTACTATCAGTTCCTTCTTTCAATATCTCTGGTTATATTTTGCTCGATTCATTGTTTTGTTGATTAGGTTCCACTTATGGGTTAGATCATATGGTATTTGTCTGTCATCAACTGGCTTATTTGACTTAGCAAAATTCTCTCCACTTCCATCCATGATGTCACAAAAGGTAGGAGTTCCATCTTTTTTTCTGCTGTGTAGTATTCCACTGTGTAAATGTACCACAGTTTTTTTATCCACTCATTTACTAATGGGTAGTTAGGTTGTTTCTAGCAATTCTTTATTGTAAATCGTGCTGCTAGGGATATAGGAGTTCATAAGTTCTTTGGGGTTGGTGTTTCAGGATTCTTAGGTATAATCCCAGCAGTAGAATTGCCAGGTCAAAAGGCAGTTCCATTTTTAGTTTTATGAGGAAATTCCCACAGTGGCTGCACCTGCTTGTATTCCCACCAACAGTGCACTAGGGTTCCCTTTTTCCCCAACTTCGCCAACACTTGTTTCATTTGTTTATGATGGCCATTCTGACTGGTGTAAAGTGGTATGCATTGTGGTTTAAATGCGCATCTCTCTGATGGCTAGTAATGCTGAGCATCCTTTCATATGTCTCTGGGCCCTCTGTATGTCCTCCTTGGAGAAGTGCCTGTTCAGGTCCTTTGCCCATTTTCTAATTGGATGGTTTGTCTTCTTGGTGTGGAGTCGTGTGAGTTCCTTATTTCTTTTGGAGATCATACCCTTTTCAGAGGTATCATTTGCAAATATATTTTCCCATACAGTTGGTTACCTTTTCATTTTGCTGATGTTCTCTTTAACCATGCAGATGCTTTTCATTTTGATGAGATCCCATTTGTTTACTCTTTCCTTTATGCCCCTTCCTCTAGGGGACATATTGGTGAAAATATTCCTATGTGGAATATCTGAGATTTTCCACCTATGTTCTCCTCTAGGACTCTTATCATGTCACGAATTATGTTTAAGTCTTTTACCCATCTTGAGTTTCTTTTTGTATATGGTTTAAGTTGGTGATCAAGTTTCTTTTTTTTTTTTTTTTTTGCATGTAGCTGCCCATGTCTCCCAGCACCATTTGTTGAAGAGTCTGTTTTACTCCATTTTATGCTGTTTTCCCCTTTCTCAAATATTAATTGACCATAAAGACTTGGGTTTATTTCTTGGCTCTCTATTCTGTTCCATTGGTCTATGTGTCTGTTTTTATGCCAGTACCAGACCATTTTGATTACAGTGGCCTTGTAATACACTTTGATGTCACTTATTGTGATTCTACCTTACTTTGTTCTTCCTCTCTAAATTGGTGTGGCTATTCAGGGTCATTTATGCTTCCATATAAAATTTTGAAATATTTGTTCTATATCTGTCAATTATGTCATTGGTATTTTAATAAGGATTGCATTGAATCTATAAATTGTCTGGGTAGTATCAACATGTTGATGAGGCTAATTCTTTCAATCCATGAACACAGCGTATGCTTCCATTTATTTGTGTCTTCCTTAATTTCTGTCTTGAGTGTTGCGTAGTTTGCTCAGTACAGATCTTTTACCTCCTTGGTTAGGTTTATTCCTAGGCACTTTATATTTCTTGTTGCAATTGTATATTAGATTTTTTCCTAGCTTCCACTTCTGATATTTCACTGTTGATATAGAAAAATGCCTTGTATATCTGCATATTGAGTTTGTTCCCTGCTGTTTTGCCTAATTCACTTATTAGGTTATGTAGGAGACCACTCTGTGTGGCGTGGGCCCAGCTCCCTCTTGGAAATGCACAAGACCCACACCCATGGAGGGGTTCTCCCATGGGAAATCAGGCCTACATTTGTACCTAAGCTGCTTTGAGACTTGCTTTTGCTAACACTCCCTCACCCTGAATTGAGATAGCAAGTGCTTATTGTAACTTCCTAAAATCCATGCTAAACCTTCCTAGGATGAGTGTAATCCATTTGACCACTTTTTCATTTGTAAATATCCTTCTTCTGTGAGGTGATTAGCAGCACTGGCTCCTTTGTTGTCCATAAAAGGTAACCCCCTAAAGCGAACCTGTGCATAGTAAATCAGGACCATCATGTAATGTGACTAGGAAGCCAATAAAGGCCTGTCATGGTGGAGGCCACGGCTTTTGCTCCCCTTGAGAGAAAAGCCATGCTGTCCTTTTTCCTCCACCGGACTCAGTAGTCCATGTGAATGTCTTATTTCATCCACAATGATGCAGACACTGCGGGCTGTTGTCTACATAAAGGTTGAGTACTTTTTTGGTGAAGTCTATACAGTTTTCTGTGTACACAATCATGTCATTGGCAAAGAATGAGTTTTACTCATTCCTTTCCAATTTGGATGCCTTTATTTCTTTTTCTTTTCTAATTGAGGTGGCTAGAACTTCCAATAATATGTTGAATATAAGTGGTGAAAGTGCATACTCTTGTCTTGTTCCTGATCTCAGTGGGAAAGCTTTTAGTTTTTGCCCATTGATTTTGATGTTAGCTGCATGTCTCTAGTATATGGTATTTATTATGTTCAGGAACGCTCCCTCTATTCTCACTGTGCTGAGTGTTTGTATCATAAATGGGTGCTGCAACATATGAAATGCTTTTTATGCACCTATTGGTATGAACATGTGGTTTTAGTGTTTTTGTTTACGTAATATATTATATTTTTGAAATGCAAATATTGTACCATCCTTGCATCCCTATAATGAATCCCACTTAATCATGGTTTATGATCTTGTTTTTTTATTGTTGATCAATTATAGTTGTCTCCATTATCCCCCCTTACTCCTCTCAACCCTACCCATCCCCACCTAACAGCCAGTTACAGGTTTATGATCTTTATTATGTATTGCTGGATGCATTTTGCCAATGTTTTGCTGAGGATTTTAGCATCTATGTTCATCAGTGATAATGGCCTGTAATTTTCTTTCTTTGTTGTATCTTTTTCTGGTTTGTGAATTAGGGTGATGCTGGGCTCATAAAACGTGTTTGGGAGTCTTCCCTCTTCTTGGATTGTTTGGAATAGTCTGAGAAGGATAGAGATCAGCTCTTCCTTAAATGTTTCGTAAAATTCTCCTGTGAAACTGTATGGTCCATGGCTTTTGTGTGCTGGGAGTGTTTTAATTACTGATTCTATTTCACCAGCCATTAGCAGTCTGTTCACATTTTTGGCTTCTTCTTGATTCAGTTTTGGAAGATTGTATTATGCACCTAACATAGGAGAACCCAAATATATATAAAAAAACAGCTTGGCAGCCTTCAACAAAGATACAGACAACAACACAATTATATTAGGAGTTTTTAATGCCCCAATGTCATTAATGGACAGACTTTCCAAACAAAACATCAACAAGGATATTGTGGCACTGAACGATGCATTAGAGCAAATGGACTTAACTGACATATTAGAATCTTTCATCCCAAAGAAGCAAAATACATATTCTTTTCAAATACACATGGAACATTTTCAAACATAGACCACATGATAGGACACAAAACAAGCCTCAACAAATTCAAGAAAACTGAAATTGTGTCAAGCATTTTCTCAGACTACAAGGGATTGAAACTACAAACCAACTTCAAGGCAAAATCTCAAAACAATTCAAACTCACGGAGACGGAATAGCATGTTATTAAACCATGAACGGGTTAACAATAAGATCAAAGAAAAAAATCAAAAAGTTTCTGGAAACAAATGAAAATGAAGGTACAACAGTCCAAAACCCATGGCACACAGCAAAGGCAGTCCTGAGAGGGAAGTTCCTAGCCATTCAGGCCTAGCTAAAAAAGATAGAAACATTTCAAATAAACAACCTAGCCGTATACTTACAAGAACTGGAAGAACAATAATAAACAAAGCCAAGAGCTAGTACAGGGAAACAAATAACCAAGATCAGAGCAGAATTAAATGATATAGAGACTAAAATAACAATTCAAAGGATCAATAGATCCAGTACCTGGTTCTTTGACAATATAAACAAAATCAACAAGCCTTTAACCAGACTTATCAAGAAAAAAGGGGAGAGGATCCAGATAAATAAAATCAGAAATGAAAGAGCAGAAATTATCACTGATAGCACAGAAATAATTACACTTATTTAAAATCACTATTGAAGTTCTGCATCCAATATATATGTATTTTATTATGGTATGGTATAAGTCATTGTGGATACAGTTATTCTATGTGCTTAATATACATGAAAAGATTACAGGTTCTATTTGTAAATATTATAATTTTTGCCTATTGTCTATTTAGGGCAAGTCCCCCTAAAGTTAGAAAAGGTATTACAGGAGTACTGAATACCTGCAAAATACTTTATGCTTGCCTACCTTTATAACTTTGCTGTCAAACCTGTATCTATCTATTAAGATCCAAATAAAGTACCACTTTGTCTATGAACCTTCTACAATTGCCAGCACATTCCTTGCCTATGTACATCACTGATAAGGTATTTACCATATACTGCCCTACTTCTAAGGTGCATGTATGCTTCTTATTGCCTTCCCTAAGTTACAAGTTCACAGGGAAAACAACAAAGTTTCATACAACTTCAGTTTCCGTGTCCATTTCCTTTCCTACAGAACCTAGAAAATTATATGCAAGAAACAGTATGTGAATAAAATACGTGAAATATTAGAATAGAAAATGATGAAGGTGCAGAACTGGAAAGGAGAATTTGATGATCTCCTCTCTTCAAGATGTAACTGAAGCTTAATAAGTGACTACACAGTGAAAAAGATTCCAAGACAGAAGATTAGACCCTAGAGAATGCCCGAAGTCATGGACACAAAAAAGAATAACCAACTGAGAGGGTAAAATGAACAATGGAATAGGTATGATAAACAAGGAGGTATACTGTGCCAACAATGACAAAGAAGAATGTTTCAATAACAGGAAGTCATTAACAGTATCAAAAATGGCAGGAAGGTCCAGCATAGTCAAAGTCCTAAAAACAACAACAACAAAACCTAGAGGACAAATAGGCCATTTCAGACCATAGAGAGGAATTTTAAGAGAGCAGTCACAACAGAAACCACAGGGTGCGAGGAAGAAATGAATGAAAACAATGAGTAAAGACCACTTACTTGAGAAGTTTATTAGGAAAAACAACTTTATAGTATGAAGGAGACAGAAACAATGTAATTGAATCTCAGGTTTATATACTTTGCCTTTGACAAGAGGACACCTGATTGTCAAATTCAAGAACAGCTTTTATTCCCAAAATGACTTCAAACTAAACCAAGCACACAATGACTTACCAGACAAAATCAATAGAAACTGTGCCAAAGAGATTATATTATTCAGCAATCCATGTTTCATCAATATCTATAATGGAATGAGATATGGTGATACAATGCTACAAAGCTTCCTGGAATTGCTCCTTAATGCAATCAACCAGGACAAGAAAGTCCAAAGAGTAAGTACCATACCTTCTTTTCACTGATGACAAAATAACATTTTCCTGTGTTATAGGAACAGAAAATTATTATATAGCAGTATGAACCAAACTAGGTTCAAAATTATTGTTTAGAGAACTAAATGTTCATATAAGAAGCACAGCTCGTAAGGCATTATCAACATCTATGGCAAAGAAACACACAACTCCATCTAGATGAGTCAACAAATGAATACAAGTGGTGTGTTCAATGGGAAATATTCCACAAGCACAGCAGCAACTGCCATTTTTATTGAATTGCAAAAGTTACTGAATAAATATTAGAACACTATTTAATTATGTCATGTCAGGGCTAAACTAAAATGTGACGTGTTTATCTACAACATTTGCTGGAGAAAATAAACTGGCTGTTACCCATTTATCCATCGTGTCCTGAAGGTATAAAATCTAACCATATGCAGACCTCACAGTAGTGATTACAGCTTCCCTCTAAACTCCGTACAGATGGACCAGCAAAGAGGCCTACCAACAAGACAGCAGGTGGCTTTCTCAACATACTAACTGCATTTGTAGTCTTATTAAGAGGAAATATTCAAGGAAAGAATAAAATTTGCTGAGTCAATTTAGTGACAAATGCATGCTATTCCAAACAATTTCAATGCAATATAATTAAAGAAACAATTAAGTTCCCAATAGGTGGGTAGGTGTTACCAAAGTAAATGAAAGACTTCCAAGAAAAACTCACTGCCTTCAGAAAGCAATGGAATCCAAGATGATTGCCAAATTAATATTTCAATTAAACTTTTAAGTTTCATTTAAAAGGTGATTGCTTATACATTCCTATGTCTATGAATGTTGTGTATGAACTATAATTTGGTAATAATACCCAAAGAAAATCAAACATTTAATTTCCTTTCTAATATTACTTATTATTGATGCTATTATGTCATCTCCTATTTAATAAGTGCCAAAAATTAAATATCTCCATTCCTTTAGTATTGTATCATAATAACTCTAAAGTAAATACCCCATTTTTACTATAGATAAACCTCAGGCTCAGGGCAGTGAAGTAGCTTTGTCTACATAACAAGCAATAAATCTGGGAGTCAAACTCAAGACAATAGAGCTTTCCAGTATATATTCCCTCCACTACAGTACGCTGCCTCACTTAGTGTTTGCTTATCAGTTCATCGATGAACTATCATGTGTAAAATATGAAGCAGAGTGGCTGGCACTTAAGAAGCTCAATAAATACCAATTCCTATCGAATGCATCCCAGCAATCATTCTACAAATGCTGAACACATGCAGTCTAACCAAATGGGTTATACAAAGAAATGAGGTTCTGTAAAGTTACAGGTAAGCATATTAAGCATTTCAAATTCCATTGCTAAATATGATAAAGGAAAAATCTGGTTTCACAAAAAGAACAGACATAAATCAATGAGTATACCCACTGACATAGTTAATGATAATTGAAGCATGATATACTGGGTTTATTTCCCAAATACAAGGATGATTATCTTCTGGCAGTTCTTTGGACTCACTTTCTAATGCACATCGCCATTACTAGATTGAAACTAAAGAATCTCAGTATGAATTTTGCTTAAGTAATTCCAGTAATTTATAATCCATAGTAAAAACACACAGTCCAAAGATAATATAAAACCTAGCTTTCATTACAAAGTACAATAAAATGTCCCTGGCATAAAATACCTTCAGGAATGAGTTGCCTTTTGGCAAAATAAAGAGTATGAAAATAATAACAAAACACCTGTCAACTACAATAAGAGAGAAAACATTGCATTTTCAGCAGTTACTAAAAGCTGAAGTTCACCACCACATAAAGGCTCTTACAGCTACATCCTCAACACTTGGCCACATTAAAACCTTTTAAAGCATGTAATCGATGAAAATGAACTGCATAAACACACATGATGAAAAAACTACTTCAAGAAAAAGGAGAGCCCCATTCTATTAGCTGAGATATGAATCAAGAAGCATGAGCTCTTTGTTCTCTTTACTCCTTACCTAGAAATTGTCCTATGCTTTAATCCAAAATTACCTAACAGCAGATATGGATGATGTTGCTAGCTTCAAAATCTCTATTAATAGATGTGTGTTGTGATACATATATATTCATAATATCATAAACAACAATATAGAAAAATACACATAAAGGCCTTCCCCTTGAGGTTCAGATGCATAAACCAAATTTCTTACCTCTTTCACAGGACCTTCAAATAAAGATGATCCAGAATGAACTCACATCCAGTAACATGAAAAGTGGTTTGTCTGATCATTATATTGGTTAAAGGCATCGCAACCCAATATATATCACACAAGAAGCCATCAAGTCATTAATGACACTTCTCTCACTAAGCTTGCCTTTGCCCTGCAAAATTTTGCCTCATTTCTACTGCCATCTTCAGAGCCTTCAAGAATTATTGCTTAGTCCATTCATTCATATATTAATCCATTTATTCTACAGCTATGCACTACAGTTGGCAATGTAAAAGTAAAAATGAATTATACACAACCTCTGCTTCGAGAGGGAACACATGAATGATGACAACAATGTATTAAAGTGTATGGAAGAGCTAGGAATGTACAGTAGTCTCCTAAATTTTTGTTTTGCACTTTTTTCACTTTAACTACTTCAATTTCTTCTACATATTCATCACTGGGGTTACTTTCTAAAATATCATGATATTTTTATATACTTATTTTTTCATAATCTATAGGATAAAGCTTAAGTAATAAGCATGGCATTCTGGGCCTTTCAAAACCTAGCTGGAAATTAAAGCAATAGTTCCTGCATATAATTCCAAGCCTACAGTCTTTGCTGAAAGCTCTTTATATCCAACTCCTTCCCAGCCTGAAAACATTTGGTTAGGATAAAATACCATGTCCTCTGGGATGCCTTCCTGAACTCTACCAAGCAGAATTAATTGCTTCCTCCTGTGGGTCTCCACAGAATTTTTGTTCCTAGCATGGATGTAGAAGTTCATATACTAAATTATCAGTAGCTTAGATATCCAGCTCCCCAATTAAATGAGAGCTTCTTAAAGCCACCAGCCATATATTGACCATGCTTGTATCACAAGAAATGAATACCAATTTGGGACATGATAGACATTTAAAAAAATGTTTGCTCAATTGAATGAAAATACTATTTTGCCAAATTATAACAATTCTTTAAAATCCATGCATCAGAAATTAAAATGCATTCTAATTTAACAAATCCAAAGCCATCTTTTCATAGTTCTTGCACATCAACCATTATACCAATAATTAAACTGCAATAAAGATGCCAGAGTCATTCATTTACATATTACATTTAAAAATTACGATTCTATGATTGATTTATGTTTTCTATTTCCATCACTAGCATGGAACTTACCAGCTGGTGTATATGCATTTCTCTGGTAAACAGATAACAACTAAGACAGATTTTCCTATGGCAAAATCCTAGAGTCAAGTCATGCTACATGGCAAGCATAGCCTCTGTCAGTTCTTCTGGAGCCTGTAAAAACTGCATGCAGGCAGATTTCACTCAATACCCTCTACTCCTGAGCTGAAAAATCAGAATTACCATAAGGCTATTAGCTGTTTTCTCCAAAGAACCCTGGAAGGCAAGAAGGGGCTGGAAAGATGTATTCCAAGTCATGAAAGGCAAGGACCTACATCCAAAATTGCTCTATCCAGCAAAGCTGTCATTTAGAATGGAAGGGAAGATAAAGTGCTTCCCAGATAAGGTCAAGTTAAAGGAGTTCATCATCACCAAGCCCTTATTATATGAAATGTTAAAGGAACTTATCTAAGAAAAAAGAAGAAGATCAAAACTGTGAACAGTAAAATGACAACAAACTCACAACTATCAACAGTGGAAACCTAAAAACAAAAACAAAAACAAACTAAGCAAACACTTAGAACAGGAACAGAATCGCAGAAATGGAGATTACATGGAAGGTTATCTGTGGAGAGGGGAGAATGGGGGAAAATGTACAGGGAATAAGAAGTATAATTGGGAGGCAAAAAAACAGACAGGAGGAGGTTAAGAATAGTATGGGAAATGAAGAAGGCAAAGAACTTATATGTATGGCCCATGGCCATGAACTATGCTAGGGGAGTGCAGCTGGGAGGCGATGTGCAGGGCAGAGGGGAATAAAGAGGGGGAAATGGGACAACTGTAATAGCATAACTGAAAATATATACTTCAAAAAAGTAAGAGGGGGGAAGATATGGAGAAAGAGAAGGAGAGAAACATCAATGTGTGGTTGCCTCTCCAGCGCCCCCAGTGGGGACCTGGCCTGCAACTCAGGCACGTGACCTGACTGGGAATCCAACCCACAACCCTTTGGTTGGCAGGCCGACACTCAATCCACTGAGCAACACCAGCCAGGCCTAAAAAGCTAGTGTTAAAAAGTCACTTATTGAAAAATCCCATTTACATGGTGTTCCCAAATAGGCAAAACTGCAGTAATAGAGAAAAGATCAGTGGTTGCTAGGAGTTACAGGTAAGGGAAATGTATGACTATGAAGAAGTAACACCAAGGAGTTTTTTGGATATGATAAAACTTTTCTGTATCCTGATTGTGGTTTGGATTACATCAATCTATACATGTTTTAAAATTTTAAAAACTGTACACCAAATGTTAGTTTTCTGTGCCATGACTTAAATAATAAAATAATTTAAAAAATAGAAAAGAGTAAATAAAAATAAGAATGAAAGTATATTTAACATTCATATTGTTTTGGATATTACATAAGACCCAAAACTACAGTGTTTTAAGAATATATAGAAATTGATAGTTCTTAAAAAATCATTCTCTGAACTTGCAAACCATGATTCCTCCTTCAATCCTCATGACTGGAAATTGAAAACACAATATTCTCCTTTATCTGATTTATATTCAGCAAGTAACACTACTAATGGTAATGAAAGTGGAGGTAACCATTGAGACAGTGTAAAAAATAAAATAGTAATAAATACTGAGTTTTCCAAAGATGAGACAAATCAAAGTAAAAGAACTACAAAGAAATCATAAATCAGATGGACATATTAAATATGATCCTGAGGCAGTGATCTAGTTTAATGTGACACCCAAAGAGCCTAACAAAATTCTTCTGTTCCCTTAACATATGTGAACATCTTTCTATGGTTTCACAAAACTGGTACATCTGAATAAAGCCAAAGATGACTCTAGTTCCAATGTTAGTAAGATTATTTCAAGAGGGCTGTGAAAAATAAACAAATATGGTTCAATTATTTGTAAGTTATTAACATTTCATATAGATTGGGTCAACCTAAAAGAAATTCATTTAATATAATCTCATAATTATACTACTACACTTAATGAACTAAGTAAAAATACATGATTACTCAGAAAACAAGAAGCAATACAAGGAAAAATGAATGAAAAAGAAGTAGTGGGTAAAAAATGTATCCATTTCAGACATGTCAAGAAAATGTTTCAAAAAACAAGCATTTGATTATCACTGCCATAGGAAAAGGGCAAAAACTACACCATCAATTCTAAGACATGTTTTAGAGAAAACTTAATAGCTAAAAAATAATGGAATTTCAGGAAACATATATTTTGAGAAAAACATTAAAAAGTGTATTGGTTTTCACATCCAGATATGGCATTGATAATGAAGAGAAGAAAAACATCAAATATCATTATGTTATAAACCTCAAGTTCTGGCCTTATTCCTTAGCAACTGAATGAATAATACATCTGACAAGCTGGTCTAATGCTGTTGGCTAGGGAGGGAGCAGACACTACTATCAACTTCATTGGAAACACCAGTAATTCCAGCCACTTTTCAAAAAATTCGTTACCTGGAGAGTGCCTTGGATCTAGTAAGTATTCAGTATCTTCAGTGCAATAAAAAGTACCTAAATGCGTTAACTAGGTTTCTGCTGCTGTAGCTCAGTGTATGCTGAATTCTACAGTCCTTCACTCTACCACCTGAGCTATCAAAGGCCCCGCTATGTATGCTGAATTCTAGAAAGGTCAAATATCAAGATATGCAAAAGAGATTTCAAAAAATGAAGTAGAACATTAAATGTAGAAATTTTACATTGATTTTAATTGAATTATTTAATTCAATGAATGTGTACAAGTTTGTTTCATCAAGTGTTATTTTCTAATTACAATAAAGATATATGCAAAAAATTACAGAAATGTTTATGCATAGAACAAACTCTATGTAACCCCATAATATGAGAGATTTTTTAAGTTCAAAAAGTAAATAAATTCAAGTAGAGTTTTGTCCTCCTATAGTACCCCATAGTGGATTATTAAATCTATTGTTTAACTGTGACTTTTTGAGGTGGAAGTAGATTCTGTTTTCTCAATAAATCCCTGCTCCAATTGCTTGATATTTTAATTTCTTATTTAATTAACTGAGTCACACAAGCAACTCAAATAGAGTATTAATATATGCTCACTACATATATTAGCAATATTTTCTTTGACAGATAAATATTTGCTATGTCCTCATCTTACACACTATTATTTTAAAAATTAAACTGATGAATTATAATTAGGCTAGCACATGCAGGTTTGAAACCATTTCACATCTCTATCACACCAATGGGATATATATAAAAGTGAAATCCCATTATTTTCCTAATTACATATTCTAATTACATTCTTAACATTTTGTACTTTTAATTTAAAAGTAACTTGTTTTTACTGGCATTCTAGTAACTAGCAACACACATCTACTATATAACTATTGATATGTCATATCAGGATCCTTAGAAATATAGCTGATCTCCTACTATAGAAGGGTAGGTACAAGAGGACTAAAATGTCTTTATATCCAAAGCTAAGGTATGGTAAAAAAAAGATAAGGGAGGAGAGGTATGTCACTAGGTTAGTTTGAGGGGGCTCTCTCTAGCCAAATCTGATGAAAATTGAGAACCAAAATAATTCAGTATAGTAATGAATCTTCAAAAAATAGAAATTTGAGTCCATATTGATAACAAATTAATACTAGATATTGAATACTTGGATACCTTCAACAATCTGAAATGGTTCAAGTAAATCCCTTATATACTGTTTCTATGAAACAGTACAAAATATTTTTTCAAGGAAATGATTATAACTGTTATGTATTTTGTTATTTTTTATTTTTATTTTTTAATTTTTAAATATATTTTATTGATTATGCTATTACAGTTATTGCATGTTTTTCTCCCCTTTATCCCCCTCCGCCCTGTCCACCCACCCTCCAGCATTGCCCTCCTTAGTTCATCTCCATGGGTCATACATATGAGTTCTCTGCCTTCTCCATTTCCTATACTATTCTTAACCTCCCCTGTATATTTTGCACCTACCTATTATGCTTCGTACGTCCTGTACCTTTTTCCCTGTTCTTCCCCTTCCCCCTCCCCACTGAAAATCCTCCATTTGATCTCTATCTCTGTGGTTCCTTTCCTATTCTAGTTGTTTGTTTCTTTTGGTTTTTGGTTTGTTTTTTTTTTAAATGTTCAGTTGTTGATACTTGTGAGTTTGTTGTCATTTTACTGATAGCTTGCATTTATACATTTCTTTACAACATGCTTTTTTAGATAAAGGGTATTATGCAAATCTAAATATTAAGTTCCAAAATTCATTATAATCACAGCTAGCCATCATTAATGTCATTCCACTTAAACTGTTTTATTAAATATACCATCTGAACTAGATAAACACAATGTAATCCACTTTCACTGGGCTACACCTAACAATTCATGAAGTGATTTTAATTCAGTCATTGATTTATAGGTAATTGGTTTGCCAATATTTAATTTTCCTATTACACTTGTGAGATAAATAGGTAGTAGCTAGAGTAATCCAGCTATAACACTGTTTCCATTTTATCTTCAGATCTCTTAGTCACTCCCACTCATTTACTGAGGCGTTAGCAATCAACTCAATCTTTTTCTCCACTCTATTGTTTTTTTCACTGACTTCATCAGCCACATCCAAGAACTATCTAGCCTCTCACTTTCTTTTGCTTCTTCATATCTATCTTTGCCTTAATTTAGCTGTAGATATTCAATCCTATGGTCACACTCTAGTCACCAAAAATAACTCAACCTCCCAAATCCCAATTCAGTCACAATATCTCATTATGTTTTCTCCTGTAGTTCTACTTAATCTATCAAGTAACCCCGCTCAATCAATCTTTAAAGTGTAACTGAGACCACCAGGCTTTTAACATACCATCCATCATATCCTCCCTTGCCTCCCCATTTAGTTTAAATTCCATGGCCAAATAAGTATTACTAAGCATCAGTGATCAGTGTTTAACACACATACCCAACACATTTTTCTCTTGATGCTTCTACTACATTTTCTACATTCATACAGCTGAGTATTTTTGAAAAAAAAATAACTGAGAAGAGTCATATCACTCAAAAGTAATAATCATTAAGTTCAAATGAACACTCAATATTCCCCAGCAATGACAGCTACAATATCCCAAGAATCATTTCAAATTTTTACAGTCTACTCAACAAACCAATACACACTGTTGCTAAACTGTTAGGTGATGACCCTGCTGACTAACTCATGCGGAAATAGAAACCATCAAGTGGAAATACTCTAATCATGTCATCAGAAAACAGAGCTGCATTTACACCATCTTTTCTCTCCTATTACAAAGGAGAAAAGGACCCTCCTACCCAAGGTAAGTTCTTCCACATAGGATCTTCCATTTTCATTTTTCTCCCTTTTTATTTACTTTTCCCTCTACTACATTTTCAACCTATCCTTCCCAACTCTATTATTCCCAACAGCATTCAAAGATGCTTTAGCATTTCTTACACTAACAAAAAAATAAAATCTCCTAATATCATGCACCCTGCAGGCACCATCCTTCCTGTGTTCTTACAGAGCCAAGCTTCTCAAGAGTTGTCTAGCTACAGTGCATGTATTTCCTCAGCTCCTATTTCACTTTTCATCTCAAACCAGCCTGGCATCTAGGACAAACTCTCCTCTGAAACTTCATAAGGCAATCAATGGCCTTAATGTTGCCAATTCAATGGAGGTGTCATTGTCTTCCTATCTAACCTCTCAGATCATATCCTCCTTCTTGGAACATTCTCTTATCTTGATCCTATGACATTACACCTTCCATTTTTTCTAATCACCCTTTCCTCAATTTACTTTACTAAATCTTCCTCCTTTCTCCAATCTCTAACTGGTAGAATACACCAGGGATGGGTCCCATATTTCCTTCTCTTGTCCAATGTACACTCTTTCACAAAATGATTTCATCTAGACACATTTTTAAATATCATCTGCATGACAATGATCTCAAATTGACATCTTTATCTATGACTAACAGCGAAATCTTTCACGATGTTCTTGCTCTGGAAAACAGAAATGGGGAATAGTTAGACAGGACTATGAGTTCCAGTGTTTATATTTTTCAAGAGAGGAGACAACAGACCATGGTAGTGTGCTGCTGAAATATGTTGTTTGGAAAATATAAACATAGCATGAGAAAAGCAGATAAATAACTGAGGAGTGGAAAGCATTTTCCAAGTGGACAGGTTACTCTTTCATAGTGTAGGGACTCTTTTTATCCATAGTAATAAAAAACATGAATGCAAATGCAGAGTAATTTGGTAAAATTGCAGAGGAAGTTAAAGGGATTCCTAATTGATTGCTTCTACATGTCAGTGTGTCTCTATGTGTATGTGTGGTATGTGTGCTTTGGGGATTGAAAAGTGGGACATAAAACAAGTTGAATATGAGAAAGGTATGAATTAGCTGTGCTAAAGGGAAGATACTAGAAAATGTATAAGGCAGTACAATCTATTTGGTCACGTATAGGATTAACACAAAAATATATGTGTAGCAGCTTAGTGGATTTTTATTTCCTTTTATTACAAAATTAAAATTTCTTTTTATATAGCAAAGTAATTTTGGAAGATAAAACAACATTACATATTTTCTTTGTTATATGCCCAAGTAGAAAACTAATATAATGGTTCACAAAAGAAAAGACACTCTTGTAGAAAAACAAGGTATTTGTTTTTCTTTATATGTCTATTTCTGTATGTGGAGATGTCACAAATTAATTTGAAGATATGGAAGCATGCAATTCATATTGCACTGTGGTCCAAACTAGGCTCGTTTCAAACATGTTTCTCCGGTTTACCATTACATAATCACAAAGCATGATGTCTTAATGTCAAGAGTATTCATTTAAACTTACATCAAATAAGCAAGTTGTATTTACCATCCCAGCAGCACTGGCTAAAATTGTTTGCCTTCCTTTTAGCATTTTAATTTATACCTTTCTAAATGCAAATTAGGGAAAGAACATCTCTGCTCACTATATGGTAAGTAGATTTTTTTCTTTTTTTAATATCTCACTTGTATTAGTGGCGGTATTTTATACTAGTATATTTATATACAGTTTTCATGCATGGTCCTTAAAATACTTTATACATATTAAAAGCATGCCTGCAATTCTCTCCTACCAAATCTCTGCAATGTAGAATTAAAATTGTCCTCCAGAAAAGGTAAAATACTACTATTTTTATATAAAGAAGTAAACTGATATTCTGAACGACCAACTATCCCAACAGACAAAATGAATACCAGGATATTACTTCACTTCTCCTGCTCCCACGCCCAATATTTAAATACAAATTCATGAAACTTAAAGCATCCCAAGCTATAAAACTCCCACTGCTTTGCCCTTTCAATTCTCTGCACCATTTTTACTATAAGGCAACTAATACACTAAGGGTCTATACATAGCAGAAGGCAGTTTTCAAAAACGCATCAAATTCTTTCCCTCTGTCAAGCAATGATAGCAAGAGTTCAGAGAGATAAAGTCTTTTGTGAAAAATGAGTCATCTTAGGATCCATAAAATTGAAATGCGAAAATTGGTGAAGTTTGCTCACATTCTCACACGGGCCCCCGCGCGGACACGCGCGCGCGCACACACACACACACTTCATTCATTTGAAAATCTACCAACAGGGACAGCAGTTCTAATCCCAGTAACATTTAACATTTGCAGCCATACATTTGTGAACTTCATTAAAAAACAAAAGAAAACAAAACACAATGTACATTTTGTTTTCCCAGTTTTCTGAGTATGGGTCTTTTAACTCCTTGGTTAGGTTTATTTCTACGTACTTTATGGTTCTTCTGGCTATTGTATATTGGATTTTTTCCTAGTTCCTGCTTCTGATACTGCATTACTGGTATACAAAAATGATTTTGATTTCTGAATATTAACTTTGTACCCTGCTATTTTGCAAATTCATTTATTAGGTCAACTGGATTTTTGGTGGAGCCTATGGAGTTTTGTATGTACAATATCATGTCATCTGCATAAAACAAAATAAATCTCATTTTAAACATCTAAATAAGTATATGTAAACCATCAGAATCGATGTCCATGTATTTTAATCCACAGACATTGCCAGACAAGTATGCTTTAAAAATCCAAAATGTAAGGTAGTTTAAAAAATGAAACCGTATCTTCAAAGGATTTTTTTTTTACCATTTACATATGTATTTTATAGGTGCACACCCAAAACCACCAAATACACAAAAAACTGATAATGATCCTTAGGATTATATAAGTTAAATACAAATTTTTTCAACTTTTATTTTTCTGTTCTTCCATTGCGCTTATCCCAGTTTTCCACCATTGCTCTCCATTGCCCCATTCGCCCTCTTTCCTGCTCCTCCCCACCGTCAATCCACACATTCTCGTCCATGTCCATGGTGACTTATACTTTTTCTTCAACTAGATCCTTCCCCTTCTTTCCTTCCTTACCTCCTATTCACCCTCCCCTCAGGTTACTGTCAGTTTGTTCCTTTTTTCCACCCCTCTAGTTCTATTTTGCTCCTGTGTTTTGTTCATTAAGCTCCTGTTATAGGTGAGATCATATGGTAAAGTAATTATCTTTCACCATTTGCTTATTTCAGTTAGCATAACACTCTACAGTTCCATCCATGTTGAGACAAAAGGTAGCATTTCTTTCTTTCTGTTGCATAGTATTCCATTGTGTAAATGTAGCACAGCTTTTTTACCACTCATTTACTGACAGGCACTTGGGCTGTTTATAGCACTTGGATATTGTAAATAATGCTGCTATAAAGATAGAGATGTATAGGTCCTTTTCAATTAGTATTTCAGGATACTTAGGGTATATTACCAGCAGTGGAATCGCTGGATAAAAAGGCAGTTCCATTTTTAGTTTTTGAGGAAATTCCACACAGTGAACTTGAACCTAAAGTGAGTGCACTAGGTTTCCCTTTTTTATGCATCACCACCAGTAGTTCCTGTTTGTTGATTTATTAATGATGGCCATTTTGACTGGTGTAAAGTGGTATCTCACTGTGGTTTTCATTTGCATCTCTCTGATGACTAGTGATGCTGAGCATCTTTTCATATGTCTCTGGGCCCTCTGTATGTCCTCCTGGGAGAATTGTGTGCTCAAGTCAATTGCCCATTTTTTAATTGGGTTGTTTGTCTTCCTGGTGTTGAGTCATATGAGTTCTACATATATTTTGGGCATCAAACATTCGTCCAAGGTATGGTTGGGAAATATGTTTTCCCTTATGTTTGGTTCCCTTTCCATTTTTATCATGTTTTCTTTAGCTGTGCAGAAGATTTTTAGTTTGATGTAGTCCCATTAGTTTATTCTTTCCTTTATTTCCCTTCCCCTAGAGGATATATTAGTGAAAATATTGCTGCCTGGGATATCTGAAATTTTACTGCCTATGTTTTCCTCTACGACTTTTATGGTATCACAGCTTATTTTTAAGTATGTTATCCAGTTAGAATTTATTCTGGTGTATGGTGCACAGTGAGAAGTTGATGGCCTACTTTCATCTTTTTGCATGTACCATTCTACATTTCCCAGCACCATTTGTTGAAAAGGCTAACTTTACTCCATTTTATGCTTCTACCCCCTTTGTCAAATATTAATTGGGTTTATTTCTGGGTACTCTATTCTATTCCAATGCTCTATGTGTTTGTCCTTATTCCAGTATTAGACTGTTTTAATTACAGTACTCTTGTAGTATAGTTTCTATCAGATATTGCGATCCCTCCTACTTTGTTGTTCTTTGTCAAGATTGCTGCGGCTATTGTGGTTCCATCTTTTTAATATATTGCTGGATCTGGTTTGCCAATATTTTCTTGACAATTTTAACATCTATGTTCATCTGGGATATTGGCCTGTAGTTTCCTTTGTTGTGTCTTTAGTTGGTTTTGGAATTTGGATGATGCTGGCCTCATAAAATGAGTTCAGGACTCTTCCCTCTTCTTGAATTTTTTGGAATAGTTTGACAAAGATAGGAATCACCTCTTACCTAAATGTTTGGTAAAATTCACCTGTGTGGTCATGCAATCCAGGGTTTTATTTGTTGGGAGTTTTAGATTTCTACTTCAATTTCACTAATTGTTATAAGTGTATTGAGGCTTTCTGCTTCTTGATTCAGTTTGGGAGGATTATGTGTTTCTAGAAATTTTTCCAATACATGTCTAAAACATAATTGGAACATATGACCACTGTTTTAATTTAGTAAAACACTTCAGAAGCAGAAACCTATAGTCAGCAATCAGTTACTTACCACAACATTATGTCATTAAAGGGTTTCCCCTTTTAAAGACTTTCTCATACATAACCTCATTTCATCACTGGAGATGCATAGAGTGGTGACTTCTTGCAGATCTGTCAGTGTCTTAACGCAGAGAGCACTCAATTAATAGTTACTGGAGAAATGTATCACCAAAATGGATGAATGAATCAATGAACCAAGAAATAACAGTACCATCATCAAAGCCTAAATCAAATATCAGTTTATGGTATACAGGGCATATGCATTTCTCAGAATACATAGAACTGTATAACAAAAGGATGAATGCTGATGTAACTTATAGAGTTTTGTAAAAAATAACATATCATCATTAGTTCATCATTTGTGACAAATGTAGCACATTAATGAAAGATGTTAATTATAGGGGGAATTCTGTAGACGTACGGAAGCAGTATATGAGAACTCTGAACTTTCTTAACTTTTCTATAAGTCTAAGCCTACTTTAAAAAAGGCAGCCTATGTAAAAAGTGCAGTAAATATTTTCATATTAGGAAATATCATGACTGTCTGAAAACCTAATCTTTTATTATTTTTTAAGACAAGAAAAAAGTGAGAAGAGAAAAAGTTAAACCATATTACCAATACTTCCAATGAAAACTTATAGTCATCAAAAAAATGACTGCAAAGAGAAGACAATGAACACCATATGTATTATTTATTATTTTGATTTCTAAAGTGCAGTAGTGCAAAAATGCCTCCAGCAACATGTATAAAAATGTGTCAATCTACATATTAAAATGAAAACACTTCAAAACAACCCAAACACAGACTAATAAAGCAGAGCTATACATGATATTCATGTATATTAAATACAAGTACAGGTCTCAAATTACTGAAAACAATAAAACACCCAGACTCAGGCTTGCTCAAAGCCCTAACATCTGATGATATGACCTATAGTCCTATCAAGTCAGAAAGGAATAATATATTTCACCTTGAGGCCCAACATTTTTAGCCTACAACATCCCAAACTGTTAAATGATGGCTAATCCAAACTGCTGTGAGAACTGCAAGTTAAGTAGCACCTCAATGGACTGTGATAAGCACCCAATGGATTGTGAAATTACGTAAAGTGTGAAAAACAGTTTCTTATATCTCAGTATGTTAACAAACATATAATTTGGTAAATAAAAGGTTTTCATAATAATGCCACAGACAGAACATCATTACAGACACAACATTTTTGTAAAAAAAAAAAATCAAAACAAAACAACAACAACAACAAAAAACCTCACATGGCTAGGTTGTTTGCCAAGTCTCATTCTAAAAAGTTTATGACAAGAAATAGACATGCACTACTTACACCCTGGCTCAACAGATCAAAAAATATTACATTCCCATATATAGAATACAAACGTAATTGTGTAATGCGATCAATACCAACAATGTCTCTGTAACATACTGTGACTATCAGGAAATCAACCAAGTTCACCATTCTTCAATAAAGTCTGTGTCCCTGAGCAAGAAAGCAAAAGCAGTGTTCCTGGATTTGAATTGTATGCACAGTGAGATTTTTAGACCATGCTCTATAAGGTCACTTCCAGATTTAATATGCTTTGCTTTGATGACATGGATATGACCCACTTGAGTCTTAGGAAACTTGAGTGTCCTACACGTGCGCATGTATTGCTCCATCATTACAAGAGCTCCAAGTCAATGCATGTACCTGACAGGGAACTCCCCCCAGGAAGCGGGAGAAGCTGGATCAGCTCCAACCACAAATGTAAAATAAAAAATTAGATTGAAATCTTGCCAAGAGACTGTCACAGATGGAGATGCAGGAAACAGAATATGAAAATAAAATGTTAGCTCCACTTAAATGGAAGCCAAGGATGATCAAAAGCACTACATATATAAGTTCAATTCAGTCTATATTACAATCATTATACTCAGGATGTTTCCCTGGAGGAATAAAAGTAAAACTTTTCTATCTAATTGGAAATTCTGGTTTAAATGGCTGAACCAACTTTCCACAAAAACAAATAAATGATAAAACTTTACCTTACCTGAGGAAAACTAAAAGTCAATTGGAAAATTTGGGGAGAAAAAGCAAAGTGTAACAAAGTTGACACGGGGTTAGTGTAAACGTATAAGAAGATCATTAAAAAATTACAAAAATGCATCCAGCAAGTTTGTACATATTAAGTTACTAGATTTTATACTATACTGTTACTTCTAGAGGTCCAACAGTCACATCATAGGGGTGGCAGAAAGAGAAAATAAAAAGCAAGTAACTGGAAATCTATTTGAAAAAAAATGAAAGAAAACTGCCCTAATTTGGTGAAGGAAAGAAATAGCCATGCAAGCCCAGGACGAACAGAGAGTCCCAAACACAATGGATGCAAAAGGCCCACTTCAAAACGCATCATAATTAAAATGCCAGATGTTAAAGATAGAAAGAATCTTAAAAGCAGCAAGAGAAAGGAAGTTAGTTACCTACAGGAGAGTTTCCATAAGACTGTTAGCTGACTTCTTGAAATGAATTTTGCAGGCTAGAAAGTATTCAAAGTCATGAAAAGCAGGGACCTACAGCCAAGATTGCTCTACTCAGCAAAGCTATCATTTAGAATCAAAGGGCAGATAAAGAGCTTCCCAGACAAGAAAAATCTAAGAACTCATCATCACCAAACCGTTATTATATGAAATGTTAAAGAGACTTAAGAAAAAGAAGATTAAAACCATGAACAATAAACTGGCAATAAATACATATCTATCTACAATTTAATCAAAAAACAAACTAAGCAAACAAGAAGCACAGAGACAGAATCATGGATAATAAGAATGGTTTGATGGTTGTCAGGTGAAAGGGGGTGTAGGCAAATGGATGAAGAGGTGAGGGGATTAAGAAGTACAATAGGTAGTTACAAAATAGCCATGGGGATGTAAAGTACAGTATAGGAAATGTAGTAACCAAAGAACTTATACCCACGACCCATGGACATGAACAATGGTGGGGGGATTGCCTGAGGGAGTGGGGGCACTGGGTGGATGGGGGAAAGGGGGAAAATTTAGGACAATTTTAATAGCATAGCAAATAAAATATTTAAAATACATTAGCTCCAAAAAGCAGGATATAGTATACCCTATAAAGTCCATAAGATACTATTTATAAAAAAATAACCCTGAAACACCAATCCAAAAGAACCTATGCACCCCAATGTTCATAGCAGCACAATTTACAATAGCCAAATATTGGAAGCAACCTAGGTGCCCATCAGGAAATGAATGGATCAAGAAACCATGGTACATTTACACAATGGAATTCTATGCAGGAGAAAGAAAGAAGGAGCTCCTACCCTTCGCAGACAGTGTGGATGGAACTGGAGAGCATTATGCTAAGTGAAATAAGCCAGGAGGTGAAAGACAAATATCATATGATCTCACCTTTAACAGGATCCTAATCAACAGAACAAACAAACAAGCATAATATAACCAAGGACACTGAAATTGAGAACAAAAGAGGAGAGGGATAGGAGTATCTAGGGAAAAGGGGAAGAGTTTAGAGCAACAAGTATGAAAGACACATGGACAAAAGCTGGGGGAGTGGAAATGGGAGGGAGCTGGGGAGGGCTGGGGCGGTGGGATGGGATGGGAGTAGAAGACAGAAAACTGTATAAGAACAATTAAAATAAAATTTTAAAAAAGAAAACATTTTTTAAAACAACAGCACTATCACTGAGAGAATATACAAGGAAATGGTAAATTGGCTATCACAAACAGGTGATATAAATTCGAGAGATTTTTTAATCTCCTCTGTACTAAGTGGTATAAAATGAACATATGTGCTGGAAATGGATGTGAAGGAAAACATGAAAATATTCCCCAAGGTAACTCTTGGAGGAAAGTGACCCCATGCTGTAGTAACTACAGTGGAAAGACAAATAGACCAGATTACAAGTATTTGCAAGAGCAAAAGGGGCTGGAAGAGGCAGCAGGGAAGACATAAACGTGCCTGACATCTAAGCAGCCCAGTATGATTTTCTAACAGCACTAATTCAATACAATACACAAAAGGTAGAATGAGGTCATCTACTGCACAGCTAAATAGAGAGTTGATTCAAGAGAAATTTTTGTTCATTTCAATGCTTAATTATAGTCTATTATAAACCAAAATAATTAGGTATACATTCAATGGTATGAAAGACTTGCATTTGCTTTTTTTTTTACCTTGATGTTCTTTTTGTTGTTGTTGTTAAAGTACAGTTGTCTACATTTTTCCCCCACCACTCCCCAGTCTCACCCTTGGTCCTACCTGCTTTTGGCTTTGTCCATGGGTCCTTTATACATGTACCTTGATGACCCTTCCCCTTTGTTCCCCCTCCCTCGTCCCCTCTGGTTAACTGTCAGTTTGTTCTTAGTTTTCATGTCTCTGGTTATATTTTGCTTGCTTGTGTGTTTTGTTGATTAGGTTTCACTTATATGTGACATCATATGAATGACGGATTTGAATTCTGGATCTGCAGTTAGTAGTTTAACTTTAAGCAAAACATTTAGCTCTTTCAAACTTGTTTCTTCAACTGCAAATTTGAGATTAAAAATACTACTTATGACTCACAAGAGATCTGCTAGCATTAATGAAGTGATGTAAACTCAACTAACATATTAGTAGCACAATCAAAGCATTTGACACTCAGCAACTGTCCTCTTGCTATTTTGAAGAAACTCTGTCCTCAAATGTGCTCTTATAATGAAATTTTAAAAAACCTCATGTTCTTTTGGACTTGTTCAAAGCTGGAACAGATGGAATGATGGTTATTCCTAAATTTACCTGTATTCCTATTCAATTTTTATCACCTACGTCCTGCTCTATTCATACACCTTGCATGTGTATAAAGGCATGAGTTAGTATTTGGGGCAACCATGACAGTGCTGAACACAGTAAGCACCATACAGAACCTGTTTTTCTGCCATAACCCTATGGCCCTACATACATATCATCTGTGACTTAAAAGTATTCTATAAAATATCAATGTATAGGCTATTTTAGCTGTGTTTGTTCGAATATCACATCTCAGAAACACTGACTTCTCTTGAATATTGACTTCTGTGGTGGTTTCTGAGATGTGTGCACATGAAAAGGTTAATGAAGCCAGATATAAAATGAAATATTAACATTGTGTATTTTACATAAAATCGAGCCTCATATTTAACAAAGCAATTCAATCTTGAATTTTTTGAAGGCAGTAGACGTGGCAAAAATAAGCTTCATTCCTTAAACTTAGAGTGTTTTATCAAGAGTAGATTTAAATTCTAAGTGACCATATACTAAACTTCAAACCTTAAGAATAAAAGTTCAATTTTATATTACTCCCCTGATTTTTTTCAACTGGAGTTCAATCTATTTGGTTCCCTTTCTCAAGGGCCTAAGCAAATTGAAAGGAAATGAATCCCATTCTCTCCCTAAATTCCTCCTCAAGATGGATAATTTCTGTGGTAAAGACCTCTTAGAACCCTCAAAGAACTAAATCCAAGGTTTTCAAATCACTGGCTAGAAGTCCATATTCTACAAGATAATGTGTCCAGATTACCTTGTTTAAAATATTAAGGTGATAGTATCAGTGCATCTCTAATTCCAGAAATTGAATTCAAAATACTTGTTAATGAGATTAATTGGTTATATGAAGAATAGCTACTGTTTCCCAAATTGTGTATTTGAGACTTTGTAGAACTTAGATCCATTTCATTTGATCATATGATTTCATGACAGGCAATTTCTTTTTTTTTTTTTTTTTACTCCAGAAATTGAGATTTTGCAAAATCAGAAAGTTAAAACATTATTTTAAAAATTCTTTACATAGTATAACTCCTGAATTTTTCTTCATTAACTTCATATAAAAATCATTCCCAATAACAAAGGATTCCCATAGATCAAGACTACTTTTATTCACAGTTCATGCTAACGAGTCCCTGTACATGTAATCTCTTTCCTTGGTGTATCCAGTGCATGTGTCTCTGCCCTACATTGCACATTTAATTTGCTCTAGTTAATTTGAACACTGCATCACTGTGACTCAATTAGACAATTCAGAATCTAAGGTCTATGATTCCATCCTCTTGTGTAGTTCTTAAAATATCTTACAAGCAAAGCTCTGGTAGCATTCTAGAAGTAATGCATACAGTAGTCAATATGTTCTGTAAGTCTACAAACACAGGCGATCACTAAGGTAGATCACTATTCTCAATACCTCCATTGTGCATGCAGGTAATATGCCCACTATCTGACAAGGTGTGAGAAGTAGCAATCCTTATTCTTTTTAATGGGGACCTCTGAGACCAACAATGCCTAGAAATAATACCATGCTCACTGATACAGAGACTTTTCCTAGATTACTATATATCCAGGCCACATATGCACAGACACACACTTGAAAAAAAATTAAGTAGCAAAGACTGTTCAGTGATTATAATGGCAATGTATTCTTGCCTGAACAGTAATATTCTGAATCAAGTTCTTTATAAATGACAGAAGGAGGTTATGTTAACATAACATAGTGGTGCAGGGTCTCAAGTATGGACTAAATTTTAAATAGTTAATGGTGGTAATTTGAATTCTACCTTTTTTTCCCATCCTACATTATGAAAGAATATTCATTGCTGGAGGATGAATTTTTTGACTTTTGTTTCAGAAGTAGACCTGTATAATCCCAAGATAAGATATTTTCCCTGCTTGACAATTCCACATTGATTTTTCACTCTCCTAGTTTTTAAACCTTAGGCTAACAACATGGAAAAGATTTCAGTCCTGAATACACAATGTAGATTTCTTTAAAGAGGAATGTATGTCACCTATGTGTTTCTCTTCAGAATATGGTTGCAATTGTTAATTATCTCTATATCAATGATAAAAGTAAATTACAATAATTATTGATTATATTCTAGTTTTCATTTATTTTAAAATTTTAATTTCTATATTCAAACAATGCTAACCAAATAAAATCTTGCAATATCTGTTCCCTTTTATTTTTTCATTTTTGCAACAGCATGGATGGACATAGATGGTAATATGCTATGTGAACTAAGCCAGTCAGAGAAAGACTAGTACCACATGAACTCACTTATATGTGGAGTCTAATGAACAAAACCAGCTAACAAACAAAATAGAAATATACTCATAATACAGAGAACAGACTGTCACAGGGGAGGGGTCTTGGATGGCAGGGTGAAAAAGTTGAAGGGATGAGGAAAAAAGCCTCAAAGACACAGAAAACAACATGGTGATTACCAGACGAAAAGGGGAATGGGGGAGGTAGAAGAGGGTAAAGCGAGGATCAATGGTGACAGAAGGAGACTCCACTTGGGTGGTGAACATACAATACAATATACACATGATGTTCTACAGAATTCTACCCCTGAAACCAATAATTTTGTTTACCAATGGCACCCCAATAACTTCAATAATTTTTTTAAAGACATTTCCAGGTGGAAGACATTTTCAGCTGGAAGAGCAGTTTCCTCCAGGCTAATTACTACAGCGACCTAGATAGAAAACATGAGTTGTTACCAAAATAGCAGGCTGAATCACTTTAGCCCATGAAATCTGTGTATATTTTCTATTGGGGTTCCTGATGTTTAATATCTACTCATAACTTCATAATCATGAAGACTACACTTAGGCAACATTTATAGTTTCTAAGTTTCAAAAGTTAACTTCATCTTTCAACTCTTAAAAACAAATACTCATATATATCACAAAGTGAACTGACTCTAAGGGAATTTGCTAATCCTTGTCCACAGTGACTTTAGTTTTCCATCTCTTTTCTTTCAAACATCTTTGGGAAAAGTATGTGTTTACTTATATTATTATGCTATTTAGACATTCTTTATTACTTTATTTTGCTTAAATTCAAAGGGCTTAAATAACGTATAAGGTTCTCTATTTAGTTAAAAGTAAATTATGGTACACTACTCATTATTTTAAAAATACAAAAGGGAAAGAGTGGGGAAAAAACAGGACGACAACAGAGTATCTATGGAGATGACCTTTAAAACAACATTTACTAGCATTCTAATGCAACTTCCTCAGATTATTAGATCTGGCATCTTTCTGATCTAGTTATCTGGTCCAGTGCCCTTATCTTTCTTTGGAAAATAAGTACATTTTGAATGTGAGGATTCAAAATATCTAAAGTTGGTAACTGATTTTAATTATTTTCTAAATTTGTTCATAATAATCTCACATTTTCATTTCTTGACACGGAATGTCTCATCTAGATGTATCTATGTATGTATAGCTATATCTGAAGATCTAATAATCCCAAAATAATTTTAATAGCATACTAGTAATTGTTTTTATATTAGAAAAAAGTCTCTGTAGACAGTTGGCAATGGATTTAACACTTTCAAAATACAGAATCTGGAACCTTTGGAAAGGATACCATACAGTGGTTTACACATGTGCCTTAAGAGCATCATGGTTTCTTATGTAGCATTACAGGCCTTCAAAAAGAGTTGGCCTCCGGCAAATGGTTGAGTGACATAAAAAATCAATCATCCCAACAGAGATGCTAGCAAGTGAAATTAAATTATTTTGGCCAAAAGTAGGTTTACTGAATTATTTAAGGAAAACCATGAAAAAATCAAACTAGTTAGTCATATAAATCAGACTCTTTTAAATAAAGTGGTTTTGACAGTGAATAACACTAGGGCAATTTGCCTATCATGTTTATTATGAAATACCACATGTGAACATATTTTTACTATGGGGAATAAGCAGATCTTTTAAAAACAAAAAAAAATGTGCATGGATGTTGCAAAAAATGTTACACTCAGTCTGTAGCCACAGAAATTATTTTAAAATGCTAGTAATAAAAATAAAAATAGAAAGAAAGATCCTTTAGTAGAACCAAAAGGGTACAATAAAATAATGTTTTATAATATACTTTTTTAAAAAAGGTCCTAGGAAACTTATGCAAATCCTTGTAGGAATTCTCATAATCTCTTCGAAGTCCTTTTTAAATCTAAAATTTGTGGATTGAGTGTTTTTTTACATGTAATATGCTAGTAATAGATAAGGAAATAAGACTAATAAAAAACAGGTAAACATAATAGCTATTATTAGCTATCTAGTGGGATAACACTAAAGATCAGTCCCAAGATTTGGGCACTAAATTGTCCAACCACTACTCAAAATTCTGATCAAGATGACAGGGATAACCTCAGGAAGCAGAATTATCATTTAGTAAATTGAGTAATGTAATAGCCCCTATCAAGGTGTAAAAATTAAATGGTATACTATCTACATCTATAGAATTTGTATATCTTTCTTCCTACAATTTTAGTTTAGATGCATGCATCTAAATGCCTAGATTTCTATTGCAATAAGCTCCAGACTTGTCTACATGCCTCAAGTCCAAATATCCCCTTCACACAATCAACCATGTCCCAGGTCACATACCATAATCACAGTTAACTTTCTAATGTTTTAATCTTAAAATGCCACTTCCTTGCTTAAAATGCATATTCAATGCTGCCTTTAGGATAGAAAGCCAAACTCTTAAATACTTCATAGTAGGCCATTAATGACTTGTTTCCTTCCTGCCTCTATACCCTCATTTCTTACCACTTCCCCTAGAAGTACACTGCCTACAGACTATAACAGAAAACTAAGAGTTTCCTGAATGCACAAGGTTTTCTCAAACATTAACCCATGCTTCAATGTGTACTTCCACTGTCTAGAATTCCTTGTTACTGCCAGCTCCATTTTCCACTGGCTAACCTTATTAAGCCTTTGAAACTCATACCTCACATCAATGTTACCTGGGAATTCTTGCTGACATCCTTCATCTGAGCTCAATGACCCTCCCTCTTCTGTGGTCCTGCAATACCCTACTCATCTCTATTCCTGGGTTTATCACATGTTATAGATACTGACAGAAAGACTGACTGGACCACTGGGAGTGGGCTGAGGGTGAGGAACAGGAATTGACCAGCACCATAGCAAGGCAGCCCCAGGTCCCGTGGATGGAGTTGCACTGCCCAGGTCACAGAGCTCATGCTCCCTCCCCCACTCTCGGGAAACATAGCAACAGAAGGAAGTTCTTACACTGAGCATGCACAAAGTTAGCAAGATAACTGGATAAGAGAGAAAAGCCCTCCTACCCCCTTCCTATACTGGATTGGGGGTGGCACCAGGGGAAGGCAGGCACATGCACAATAAAAAGTTGAAATGGTGGCAGGGCGAGGTGCTAGACCAAAGACAGTTGTCAGTATAGCCAGAGGAAAGAAGTTTGAGAGGTGGACCCACTGAAAGTATACAAAAGTTTAGGAAATTAATTGGTCATCTGGAGAAAGTGCCTGGTATATCCCACACATGAAACTAATATAAACATGGGGAAACAAAGAAACTCCCTCTTGCTCATCATTCACTGTTCAGAGGGTGTACTGGCCTCTCCTCTCCATGGGCCATGAGACCTTAGAAGTCACGTGGCCCCTGGCCTCCAAGAGAGGGTCTCTCTTGACAACCTGGTGGGATAGTCAATAGTAACTTAGCACTCTCCAGCCCAGGAGCACGGGACCTTGCCTTCCTAGAAACTGCATGGCCACTGGCAGCACTGGCTCCACAGGGAACCACAGGAGGGAGCCTGAAGACAGACAGCAGCTGGGAACAACCTAACCTATCCCAATGACTGATTAAGCAGCCACCTCAGGCTCCAAAGAATGGTATTTTGAAATGGAGCAGGAATTCTGAGAACTCTCTTTTGTTTTGTTCTTGCTGAGGACTCCTCGGTTTTGTCTGGGTTTTGCTGAAGAAATGAGTTTTGAGATGAAAAGTTCCCCATTTTCTCAGATCATTCAACATCCAAATAAAACCTTCTTTCCTTTCTCACCAGCATCTGCCTCTAGGATTTGCCTTTTGGTGGCAGAAGGCAGCTGAACCCCACTTTTGATTCAGCAACATTATGATAATAATCTGTTTACCTGTCTACCATATCCACTAGAATTTCCTGAGAACACAGTCATATTTCTATATTCCCAGCATGCAGTACAGTGCCTAGAAAAAAGTAGGAACTTAATAAATGTGTATTGAATAAAGAAAGCAGAAAAAGCACAACTAGCATTTGCAATAAAAATTATATTTACAAGACTTGATATATGAAGTCTGTCCCCAAATAGAATGATGCTGAAACAAAAACACATACATTGTGCTATAAAAAAACATCATTGGGAGGAGAGGTAAGCTACAAGCAACTTTTATGGAAGTTTTTTTTTTCATTATTTCTTTAACTTTTTATATAACATTGTAAGATATTTGCTTTTCTTCTCCCCCATAGGTTGTAATGAAAACATCATAAGGTCATTTCCTCAAAATTTTATCATTTCACATTGTGGTAGAAAACTAAATATGAAAACCTTTTTTGGAGCTCCAAAAGCCAATGACCTCCAAACAAATGCTTCCCCTGTGGGACCTGTGGACACATTGAGTACAGGAAATACCTAATATCCTCCTAAATAGTGTGACTCAAACTCATACACTGGAGCTGAGAAATACTGCAAGGGGTGGTTCATCCAGAACAACTCAACATCAATGTATACAGATAGGCAAGATAAATAACTACTACTGAGCTGGACAAATATCTTAAAGTCCTGAATAAAGCAGAAAATAGGAAATAAAATCAATGCTGAAACATATGGTAAATAAAGGTAAAAAGTCTCTAAAGTATACTTTCACATATTATTTTAAGTATATATCTCTCTACTCACTAAAATTTAATCCACGAGCCAATTCAGAATTATTAGCTATACTATCATGATACAATTGATGCTACTGTGTTTTTATGGTGCCATGAAAAAAAAAAAAACACTTCACTAAATATCAAATGAGGTTAATGTAATCATTTCCTTAATAATGAAATTTGAGATATTATATGCACGAGGTCTATCCAAAAAAAGGCCAGCCGTTGTTAACATATGAGAATGGCTTGCATGACATCAATGTAACCTGCTGACCAAGGAGAGTGGACTGGAATGCATGTACGTGAACAGTGATGACTCCACTATACTAGTCAGTGGGAGCAGTAGACGCCATTGAGTGAGCATGTGTACTGTGTGGTCGTCACATTCAAAATGACTGAGCAAGGAAAGCAATGAATCCTCATAAAATTTTGTATCAAGGTTGCACATTCCTCTGGCAAAACTCTTCAGAAGGCCAGAACTATGGGCAACTGGTGACTGGCAGCTTCACCATGACAACACACCTGCTCATGCATCACATCTGATGCAGTTTTTTTGATGAAACATCAAATAACTCAGGTGACTCAGACTCCCTACAACCCAGATTTGGCACCCTGTGACTTCTGGCTTTTCCCACAACTAAAATCACCTTTGAAATAGAAGAGATTTCAAAATGTTAATGAGATTCAGTGAAATAGGACAGAGCAGCTGACAGCAATTGTGAGAATTGTGTGAGGTCCCAAGGTGCCTCCTGTGAAGGTGACTGAGGTGTCATTGTCCTATGTACAATGTTTCTTGTATCTCGTACCTTCTTCAATAAATGTCTTTATTTTTGATAGTACATGGCTGCATACCTTCTGGACAAACCTCATACATATACATACACTCACACACAAATACCCAAAAAATAAAGGAAAACCTGCTTAATTAAAATCATCAGACATAGGGGAATGCCATTCAAAACCACAACAGTATACTGCCCCATACCCTTCAAAATGACTCAAAATATAGACAATGACAAGTATTAAGGAAGATGTGGAGAAGTTCAATCCCCCTTACATTGCTGCTGGTGGGAATGTAAAATCCTACAGCTGCTTTGGAAAACAGTTTGGCAGTTCCTCAAAATATTAAACACAGAATCACCATGAAGTTGAGAAATTCCCACTCCTAGTTATATACCCCAAAACTGAAAACAAGTATTCATACAAATGCTTTCACATAAATTTCAACAGTACTACTATTCAGAAGATCCAAAAAGTGGAAACAACCCAAATGTCCATCAACTGATGAAAAGACAACCCATATGTAGTATATCGCACAGTGGAATATTTTCATCCATAAAAAGAAATTAAATACTTTGATAAATACTATAATATAGATGAAACTTCAAAGCATACAGTAAATGAAAGATGCTGGACACAACAGGCCAGAAATTATATGATTCCATTTTTATGAAATGTCCGGAATAGGCAAATTCACACAGAAATGTACTTTAGTGATTATGAGGGCAGATTATTGAGGATGGGAGGTGAGGAATGACTGCTGTCAAGTACCTGGTTTCTTTCTGGGTTATGGTAATGTTCTAAAGTCACATTGTGGTAATGGCTGCATAACCGTGTATATATACTAAAACCACATTTTTTTAAATGACAAAGTATGTATCAAGAAGATCCTGTCAAGCATAATATAATGATGAATAATGATAAGAAAAGGCTAACGGAAAAGGTTGGGTGTTAGTAACTAGACACCAGAGAGAGAGAGAGAGAGTAATTTTAACAGAGTAGCAAAGAAAGGTATCATACTGCCAATGGCCAATAAGAGAGATAGGAAGCAGTGGACGCACTGGATGTACACATCATTATTGAAGATGATTAGCCATGAAAGAAACACAAAAAAAATTTAGATGCTAGGACAATAGGCCCATTGAAAACAATCCCATAAACATTTTTCAAAGATATTCTATGGAATATATTGGCATTGTGACTTCTATAATACAATTAATTTCCTAATACTTTAAGAAGATTAAAGTAATATTTATGCAAATGACCAAGTTTATATATGGCATTGCCACAGCTACTTACATAATACAGCTTTTTAAAATTTAAAATTGCAGTTTAGAACTTTTCCCATTATTATTCTGAATCATTTTTTTCCTTGAAGTAAAGACCTGGATGTGATTGCATGAAGAGCAAAAAAGAAACAGGGAGACTCAGTGTTTGCAAGCACCACACTTGCTGAAAACTCTGGTTTCTCTGGTGTCACTGGAATGCCACTCTTTATGTAGGTCTTTTGTGCAGTGATGAATGAAATGGCTACTGATGCTCTCTAAATAAAAGACTCACTCCTCCTTGAAGAAGCAGGTGCTAAGGAATAGCTACTGTTTGCACAGTGACTTTCTGGACAAAAACTTGATACAAAAAGAACATACAAATAATTCTTGGGAGGCCTCCTCTGTGAATGTCCTAGACAATAGCCCAGCTGCAGTAATGCCACATGTGCCAGTCTTCAGGTCAGTATAGTGTGGTGCCTTTTTTATAGCACTATCACAAGCAAATTTCTAATGCACATATCACAGAGAATTCAACAACTGGGGTTACATTTCATTACTTGATGAATGTCTTGGTATAAGACTTTTATTGAAAACAACCTTTTGGGTATTGGTGCTTAAATCTTTAACACAATCAAGTACTGGCAAGAAGTATCTTTATAGAATACTTTCTCTCACCCATCATATTTTAGACTAATCCATCATCTTAAAAAAGTAGCCATTGCATATATTTTACCTACTTTGCAAAAGGAAGAATTAGATTTTCAGTTTATAAAAAAAAAGTGATGTTAGTGACAATTCAACAATCCATATAAGGGCTATATTATTTCTAATTCAGCACATAATTTTCATAAATGTATCGCCACATTTTCATTGTCTCAATGTTGTTGAAATAGACATTAGAATAAATAAAGGTACAGATGAAGCTTATGTTTCCAACTGAAGTTGTAGCAGCAAGTTTTGATATCCAATTATTTTGGTACTTTTAAAATCCCTAGAGTACCGAGTGTGTCCAAAATAAAGTATGGCATAAAAGAGGAATGCTACACTGAAATTGAGAAGAAAAATGAATATACTTCTTAAAATGATGCTAGAATACTAATATGATTTTTAGAAGCATTATCAACACTATAGTTGATATTTAGCAAATCCTCATTTAGAACATGAAAAGGAAAATCAGATGTATTCTTAAAAAATGCTAAGCAATTCACTTTTAAAAAACCAACTTCCAGAGGGGAAGGGGTTTGGAGGGCTGGGTGAAAAAGGTAAAGGGATTAAGGAGCCCACATTGATAGGTACAGAATAGTCCTAGGGATGTGAAGTACAGCATAGGGAATACAATCAATAATATTGTAATGACTTTGTATGGTGCCAAGTGGGTACTAAAAATATGAGGGGAAGCATTTTGTAAAATATCTGATTGCCTAACAACTATACTATAGACCTGAAACTATCACAAAATAATACTGAATCTAAACTAACTGAAAAAATGACAAAATGCATCTTCTAAAGTGAGAAAACAAAGCTATGTTGCTTACAATCCAATACCAATACAATTATTACAAGTTTCAAGAGCAGGTCTGATAATCTGAGGAAAAAGATGTTTCTAAGCAGTTAGGGGAAAGAGGTTATTAATCTAAACTTAGAACTAAAAAGATCAAGAGAGCCACCTGCAGTTTGAAGTCCAGAAATATGAAAAAATTCCCTAGGCCTTCTATTTCAAAGCCTAGGGAATCTCATTGACGTTCTGAGAATCTTTTTGATACTTGGAATGACACACCCAGAGTACCTGATTAAGTTGAATGTGGTAATAAAACACAGCTCAAAAGAACCCAAATGCACATTCAAAAATTATGTTTTACATCATATAATACTTTCTAAATTCTTTTTTCTAAGATCTACAATAGTGTATTTAATGTATTCAAAAATCACTTGAACCACATTAATTGAAGACCTACTAAATTAGTTCATTTTTATTTCCAAATAAGTGGCAACTGGATTTGCACGATAAGGGATATTTTCCTATCATCTATGCAACAATAATAGTCCTGATAAGAAGGACCTCCAATTTGGGAGACACTATCAAAATATAAATTTACCATAAGTTTATAAAGTTAACTTCCCATTTATCTTATAATATTTTTTATTTTAATTATTAAGTACAGTTGTCTCCATTTTACCATCACCACTCCCCCACCCCAACCATCCCCACCTCCCACCCTTGATATTAATCCCACTGTGTTGTGTCTATGTGTCCTTTACACATGTTCCCATAAACCCTTCCCCCTTTCCTCCCATTATCCCCTCCCGCCTCCTCTCTGGTTACTGTCATTTTGTTCTTAATTTCAATATCTCGTTATATTTTCTTGCTTGTTTGTTTTGTTGATTAGCTCCCACTTATAAGTGAGATCATATGGTATTTATCTTTTACTGCCTGGCTTATTTCATTTAGCATAATGCAAATGAGACCACAGAGAAAGATTTGATCTCTAAAATATATAATGAACTCACATGACTCCACTCAAGGAGGACAAACAGCCCAATTAAAAAATGGGCAAAGGACTTGAACAGACACTTCTCCAAGGAGGATATACAGAGGGCACAGAGACAGATGAAATTATTTTCTTTTTTTTCCATTTACTTAGTTTACTCTTTTATTGTTGTTCAAGTACAGTTCTCTCCATTTTCACCCCACCAGGACCCCCACCACACACACCCCAACTCCCCACCCTGCAACCTACCCCCTTTGGCTTTGTCCATGTATCTTTTATACATGTTCCTTGACAGCCCTTCCCCTATTTTCCCCCATTATCCCTCTCGCTCCTCCACTCTAATTACTGTCAGTTTGTTCATTATTTCAATGTTTCTGGTTATATTTTGTTCACTTGTTTATTTTCTTAATTATGTTGTACTTATACATGAGATCATGTGGTATTTGTTTTTCACCGCCTAGCTTATTTCACTTACCGTAATGCTCTCCAGATCCATCCATGCTGTCGCACAGGGTATAAAGTCCTTCTTTCTCTCAATAGTATTCCATTGTGTAAACATACCATGGTTTTTTGATCCACTCATTTACTGATGGGCACTTAGGTTGCTTCCAGCTCTTGGCTATTGTAAACTGAGCTGTTATGAACATACGGCTGCATAGGCTCTTTTGAATGGAGGTTTCAGGACTCTTAGGGTATAATCCCAGCACTGGAACTGCCAGTGCAATGGCAGTTCCATTTTTAGTTTTCTGAGGAAATTCCACACTGTTTTCCACAGTGGCTGCACCAGTCTGCATTCCCACCAACAGTGCACTAGGGTCCCCTTTTCTCCACATCCTCTCCAACACTTGTTTGTTGATTTGTTTATGATGATCATTCTCACCAGTGGGAAGTGTTATCTCACTGTGGTTTCAAGTTGCATCTCTCTGATGGCTAGCAATGCTGAGCATCCTTTCATATGTCACTGGGCCTTCTGTATGTCCTCCTTGGAGAAGTGTTTGTTCAGGTCCTTTCCACTTTTTTAAATTGCGGTGTTTACTTTCACTACCTCTCTCTCTAGTATAGTACCATAATGTCTTCTAAATTCCCATGAAAAGCACCCTCAAATAAATATACTCCACTAACACAAAGTTGTCAAGTAACAGCACAGCCTATTATGCACCATGGGTCTGTTTGGAGTTATTAAGAAGTAATGATATACTTGGTATGAGCAATTTAGTCTCTCCTATATCCTATAGTCTGAGGATATCAACATTATTCAGGGAGAATAGGCTAGAAGCTGAATATGTCACCAGCACATAAAAACCTAACATGAAGTCTGCTGCCACCACAAGCAAAATTTCTCCATGTCAGCTTTCTCAGGAGTAGAGGTACACCACACCAAATCCAGGATAGTAGAAAAATAATAACGGGGGAGAAATGGGACAACTGTACAGCATAATCAATAAAGTATATTTTAAAAAAATAAAGAAAATACAGTCCAATCTACACAAACTTATTTGGCTTTTAAACAAGGAGTGATAATAGTCCAAAACCTACAGGACACAGCAAAGGCAGTCCTGACAGGGAAGTTCCTGCCAATGAAGGCCTACCTACAAAACATAAAAACATTTCAAATAAACAACCTAACCTTATTTATACAAGAACAAGAGAAACAACAACAAATGATTCCAGAGTGAGTAAAAGGAAGGAAAAAACCAAGATCAGAGCAGAATTAAATGACATAGAGATTAAAAGAACAAAACAAAGGATCAATATTGAGGAGCTGGTTCTTTGAGAAGATAAACAAAACTGATAAGTCTTTAATCAGACTGTTGAAGAAAAAAGGGAGAAGATTCATATAAATGAAATCAGAAATGAAAAAGGAGAATTTATAACTGATACCACAAAAATACACAAGATTGTAAGAAATTACTGCAAACAACTATCCCAAGAAATTTGAAAACCTGGGTGAAATGGACAAACATCTAGAAAAATACAATCTTCCAAAACCGAATCAAGAAGAAGCAGAAGGCCTAACCAGACTGATAACAGCTAGTGGGGAAAAAAAAAAAAAAAACTCCTAGCACACTAAAGCTCTGGACCAGAGAGTTGCACACATTAATTTTACAAAACATTTAAGGAAGAGCTAACCCCTATCATTCTCACACTATTCCAAAAAATCCAAGAACACGATGACTCCCAAACTCATTTTATGAGTCCAGCATCATCATAACCCCAAAACGAAATACAGATGCAACAAAGAAAAAAACTACAGGCCAATATCTCTGATGAATATCTATACTAAAATCCTCAACAAAATATTGACAACATCCAGCAAGACGTTAAAAAGCTCATACAGCATGATCATGTGGGATTCATCCTAGGATGCAAGAATGGTACAATATTTCAAAATATAAATTAACATATCACATAAAACAGAAGAAAAGGCAAAAATCACATGATCATATCAACAGATATGGAAAAAGCATTTGATAAAATACAGCACCCATTTATGATAAAAACACTCAGCAAAGTGGGAATAGAGGGAACATTCCTCAATATAATAACAGCCATATAAAAGAGACCTACAGCCAACATCATACTCAATGAGGAAAAACTAAAATCTTTCCCACTAAGATCAGGAACAAGACAAGCATGTCCGCTTTCACCATTCCTATTCAACATAGTATTGGGAGTTGTAGCCATAGCAATCAGACAAGAAAAAGAAACAAAAGGCATCCAAATTGGAAAGGAGGAACCAAAACTGTCATCACTTTCAGACAATATAATAGTGTACCTAGAAAATCCTACAGATGCCACCAAAAAACTACTCAACCTAATAAGTGAAATAGACAAAGCAGCAGGATACAATATTCAGAAATTGAAAGCATTTTTATACACCAACAATGAAATATCAGAAAAAGAAATCAAGAAAAAATCCCATTTGATATAGCAACAAAAATATAAAGTTCTTAGGAATTAACCTAACCAAGGAGGTGAAACACCTATATGCAGAAAACTACACAACACTGAAGAAAGAAATTAAGGAAGACAGAAACAAATGGAAGCATATACTGTGTTCATGGATTGGAAGAATTAGAATCATCAACATGTCTACACTACCCAAACAATTTAGAGATTCAACGAAATCCCTATTAAAGTACCAAAGACAAAACAAATATAGAACATTTCAAAAAATATATGCAACCATACATGACCCCAAATTGCTTCAGCAATTTTGAGAAAGAACGGAGTAGGAGGGATCATAATACCTGACATCAAACTCTATTACAAGGAACTGTAATCAAAGCAGTCTGTTATTTTCAGACCCTTTAAAATAATATAAATCAGCAGGTATACAGAAAAATACTAAAATCATGATATTTTCAACAAAATCAAATAGAAAGAAAATATTGGATACAGTGAAAGAACACAGGAAATAGCAATTCTAATATTTTTTCATATGTAACACAAAGCAATTAACATCTGAAAATAAAAATCTGCATCACTGCTAATAGTAACACAGTTTCTATGAATAATTTTAAATAAGCACAAATCAAAACACAAATTATAAAATAATAAAAAATTATCAAATAGTATACTCAATGTGAATGAAATTTGTGACTGTCAAACACCTAACATATCCCTATGACACACATATACATATGCAATATTTTTAAAAATACATATTTTCTGAAAAGAGAGAAATTTGAGATTTAAAAATTAAAAATCATTATCTTGAAATGCCAAAATTTCAGATTATATATATATATATATATAAATATTTGCCAAAGGTTTTTCCAGATTTTCCACAAGCATTAATTTTATCATTAAATAGCTTTACTAAAAATGAATTGCTCTTCAATAGTCTTAAAAACATTATTTTTAGAGAACATGCTTGATATTGTTATAAGGATGGCTTAGATTATATTTAAAAGAGGCTGATGCATAATTTCATTGTTCTTTAACCCCAAACTTAGTATACTCAAAAATTACATTTTGTTCCCTAATACTAATGTTTTATTCAAACATTAACATTTCAAACAGGTCTATTAGTTTTAACATCTCAAAAACATTTCATCTTCTATGCTGTCCAAATGATTAACTGTCTGTTAGGATGAAAGTTTAAGACACTCAAAAATTTATTATTACCCATATCAATAATCACAGTATACAACAATTATCAAACTTCCCTACAATCAGGATGTAATATGACACTTTTTAAAAGGTTATCCTGTATCAACATGGATAACAGTCACCAAACCTGATTTTCAATAAGAATAATTTAAAAGTGCATTTCTAATACCAACATTTCCTCATCTTTTTAAAGCAACTACCACGATCTTGTCAGAGAGCAGGCCTTCTACAGGTGCCTTCTCAGTTTGAGTGGGGAGGGAAAGGATTATGTAAGCATGTGTTGGCTCCCACTATAAAAGTCTATCAGCCTCACCTTTAACTGGAATATAATCAACAAAAGAAAAAAGCAAACAAAATATAACCACAGATGTTGAAATTAAGAACAATCTAACTACAGCCAGATGGGAGGAGGGAGGGGACAGTGGGGAGAAGGGTTTTCAGGGACTACTATAAAGGACACATAGACAAAACCAAGGGGGAGGGTGGAAGTGGGGGAGGGAGGCGGGTTTGGCTGGGGTTAGGGGAGTGGGGTGAGGAATGCAGACAACTGTAACTGAACAACAAGAAAGTAATTTTACAAAATGTCTATCAGCCTGATAACAGAAACTGACCCACACAACTGTAAAACATGTGATGCAGTCATCAGTTTAGAGGGAACCTGTATTCCACCACTGTGTGCTAATTTAATGGTCAACACCAGGCTGAATGCACACTGCTGAGAAATAAGGGTGAAATGCTGGTATTTAGTCACATGGTGAAATGTAATGCCTCAAAGGAAGAAGATAAAGATTGTAGGAGGTAAAGTCCTATAACAAACATAAGAGATCTATCTGCTATTTTTATCATAGAATTAAAGATTGCCCATTTGCTTTGCGAATACAAGCTGTTCCTTACTATAAAAATGGACATTTCCCCAAACCCCCACATTGGTTTAATGCTTAGCAGTCATTCACTAAAATCCATAAACCTCCCATAGACCTGATGCCCAGTGACAAGCCACAAAAGAGTTGTCTAGCCAACAAAAACGATTTATAAATAAGAACTGCGGAAGAAAAATGTAGCTGCCATTTTGTTTGATCAGAACTCTTGGAATTAGAACATTTCTTTAAAAAATTATTTAAAATACTGCCCTTTAGATAGATATCTAGCTTCCTAGTTCTCCCTATCTCAAAGATCTCACATATATATCAAAGTATTCTGTATAAGACATTTCTCTTTACAGCAGTATTATCTTGCCCTTTTTGATATTTAACTTTCAGGAATAGATCTATACCCATAAAAGTGGGTAAAGGAAAAGACAATTGAAGACTGTGATAAATGTATTTTCATTTATGAGCCCAAACCCCTAGCACTCACTCTTTCATCAAAATAAATAAATAAATAAGTAAACATTACTTCAGAGAAAAACCTCACTTAATGTAAATAACTGCATTTAAAAATAATATATTTATAAAAACATCTACCTAGAGCATAGAGGTTTTTTCTTCCAAAGCTCATCTTAAAAGCTACCTTGCTGAACTTTTCCTGTTCCATCTAACAGAAGGAAAATAGTATGATACAAACTCCAAACAAAGGTGTTCAGGATGCACACCACCACACAATGTCAACAACAAAAACAATACATGTGAAAATGTATATAGCATTTGTACAAGAACCATTTTCACAGTTACTCATTACCCTTAATACCTAAAACTAGGTAGACTTGGTATCATTACCTTACCTTACACTGGAGGAAACAGGTTCAGACAATCAAATGGACTCACTTGGTGTGAGGACTAGAAAGTTACAGAGCTAGGATTTTATCCATCCTAGGTCTTCTTCCCAGTCCAGTTAATATATTCTACTCCCTATTAGATTCCATGTAAACCATAGCCTTTAACAAACTAACTGCAGGTCCTTACTTCCATTCAAGCCCACTGATATTTTCTTTCCCAATTTTTCCCATTGCTCTTACACATAGTGCATGCCTCCATTAGAACAACTATCTTACTGTACCATAGCTATTTGTTTTCAAGCCTCTTTTTCCACTACACTGTAAACTCCCTGATCATAATAATTATGCAATTTCATCTTGGTTCCTCCAAAACAAGGGAAAAGTACTCTACATAAAGGAAGCTCCTTGTCAATATTTTCTGAATGACTATTCTGAAGTTTAAATGCATACAATATATTCTACTCACCCAGCCTCAGAGTACACACAAAATAGTAACTAATTACCTATTAACTATTTTCCTAATCAATTCACATTCTACTTATTTGTTACACTTCAATATCACCAAATGATATTAATTTTATTTCTAGACCTTCAAACTGTTTGCATCATATTATTTGGTCCTAGAGAGATTCCTGTGTAACCTTTACTCTAAAGATATTACTCAAGGCTCTCAGTATCCAGTGATATAACAGTAATTTTTAAGACTTTTTCTCTACAAGTCCCTAAGAACACGAAGAGGAATAAAAGATGGTCCACATGCATGAATATCTAACCTTCTGGAAGAAAGAAAAACAATTTGATTGTCGGAACTAAGGACATCATAACAAAGCAGGAGTTACAGTCATCATACCTGCAACTTCCTCTTTGATGGCTCAAATAATCTTATGTATAATAACATTATTTATGTAGTAATAATGGGTACAACTGAAAATTACTTTGCTACTACATATATATCTAAAACTTAATTACTGTTAATTAGGAAACCTCATATATTATAGCTACATATACACATACATTCAGAGAGCACTAAGTAAATTAGGAGTTGTGTTCTCTAATCAGCCCAAGCAAGCATTTATTTAAAGTATGTTTCAGGTTGACTCACTAGAAAGCGTTTCATACAATAACATTAACCATCCCTTGTTAAAATGTGTTGATACTGAAGCTTGTATTAACTAGATTACCTGAATACAGATGCAAGTAGGTCAAACACAGCACCACAAAAAGCTTAACATTTCCTTGTTCTTTAGGATTTGTTTTCATTCCCATTAGTTTAAGGGAGCAGGTAGATTTAAAATACAGGAGTCTGGCATTAACAATTTGACAAATTCCCCAAAGGGTCTGTTCCACATAAGGATGTAACAATCCTAGTCTTTCCTATTATAATTTCACTAATGAACAAATTTTTTAGCAGAAAACTTTTTATGTTGCTAATTGAAAATACATTATTAATACAGCATCATTTTGAACAGCATCAAAATGTATAAAAGTAATGTAAGATGGTTTAAGTAAAAATCATTTAAGGTCTATTACATATTCAGAGGGATAAAACTGGTTAAAATCATTTGGCTGACTATTCCTAAGAAGAGTGCCCTCAATAACCAATTAACTTTTAAACAATAAAAACATTCAATGAACCATTCTTAAATCTAATACTAAAATGGTACTAGACACAGTTTGAGAGAGTCAAGTGATGAATTGGGAAATGGATGCACATAGTTAAATGAAAGGTTATTATCAAGTCAATATATTTTGTTTTGGATGGTGAGGTCAGAGGAACTTAGTATATTATCAAAGATAATTAATTAACTTAATAAATGAATGAATTAAAAGTGAATCACTCACAAATCAATGATGAGGGGGTTATGCACTAACGGGCTGTGATTAGTCTAATTTTGTGAATTGAAGGAATAAAACAGTACAGCCATACCAAACTAAACACATTATTACTGTATGATCTAGCAATCATGTTACTTGGTATTTATTAAAATTAGTTGAAAAGTTATATCAACAAAATAAACCTGCACACAAATACTTATAACAGCTTCATTTATAATAGATAAAATTTGGAAACAACCAAGCTGTTTTTCAACAGATGAACAGATAAAAAAATTCTGGTACATCCACCCAAGAGAATGTTATTCAGTGATGAAAAAAAATAGGTCTCAGGCCATGAAAGCGCATAGAACAATTTTTAAACACATATTGCTCAGTATAAGAAGTCAATCTGAAAAGGTAAGACAAAACTATGGAAATAGTAAAGTGATCAGTGGTTGCCAGGGGTTTCGGGGAGTCAGGAGGGAAAGATGAATAGGTGGAACACAGGATGTTTTGGGCATTGAAACCATTCTCTGTGGTACTACAATGGTGGAAGGATGCCATTATACATTTGTGAGAACCCCTAGGGTACAACACGAAGAGGTAACCCTAAGGTAAACTAGGGACTTTGGTTGATAGTGATGTATCATCCTCTCTTTTGCCCTCCTTTCCCCCCCTAAAAAAATCAGTAAATAATTAAAAAACATAAAATGAACTAAGGAGATCCCAAATTATCCTGAGAGAAAGACACTTTCTAACCCTTCCTGCCCCATTTGAATTACATTTGAATTCAGGTTATACAGTGCTTTATCAAAGTTTTATTACATGTATGACCTTTGACTGAATATACTATTTATAATCTTTGAAAATACAACTTTTTTTCCTCATCACAATCAACCAAAGGAAAAATATGGTAGAAGTTCTAAACTGCTGGTGTTTAGTTAAGTAAAATTCCTATAGGGAAATGAAAAGACTAATGGTAACTGTTTATGATCTTTTCCTCAAAGGGGTATATTAAAATTATTAGTCATTATCAAGTTTGTATTGAGAGACACACCTTAGATTTAAGGTTATATAGCAGTTATATCTGACAAACTTTAAATTAAGCATGTTCCAGTAGAAGTATCTAAAAAGTCCTCGTACTGGCCTCAGGCAGCTCCAAGAAAAGTGTTAAAAAGTAGAAGAGGTACCCAACTTCATACCCAGCTTCATGATGACAACCGGTGACAGACCCCACAGACTCCCAGTTTTACCAAATACAAAATCCATTCACTTTTAACATTAACCAGTAAGACCAGATCAGCAACAAATTTCTTCTTAGAAACTGATATATGATCTTTTGCTTACCACACAACCCTGAAGACTTGTATTGGGAGCCAAGAAAACCACAAAGCAGACAGATGCAAAGATAAGCAATGTTACACTTTAGGAGATTACAGCAAATTACATTGTGGTGGACAGTGACATTTTGGGTTGGTCAAAATGTTCCTTGTTTTTTTCCCCCCTAAGATGGCTCTAGTAGCATTTAGCTGCTTTTAACTTCATTTAAAACAATTTTATTACATTGTACTGTGACAGCTGCCATATCAGTGTGCATTAAAATAACTTACGAAAACTGGTGAATTTTTGTGTACACACTTAAATATTAAAGGTGGAAGAAAACATGCAACATTTTCCACATATTATGCTTTATTATTTCAAGAAAAGTAAAACTGCAACTGAAATGCAAATAAAGATTTGTGCCGTGTACGAAGAAGGTGCCGTGTATAAAGAAGATGCTTTGACCGACTGAATGTGTCAAAAGTGGTTTGTGAAGTTCCATGCTGGAGATTTCTTGCTGGGCGATGCTCCATGGTCAGGTAGACCACTTGAAGTTGACAGTGATCAAATCAAGAAACTAACTGAGAATAATCAATGTTATACCACATGGGAGATAGCCAACATACTCAAAGGCCCAAATCAATAAAGTTATTGGTGAAAATGAAAAATGTGTCTTTTATTTTACAGGAAAATATCATATGGATTTTTGGCTACCCCAATATGTAGCAACTAACAACTGAGTGGCTCCTTTTGAACAATTTTCTTTGGGAACAGATGGAAACAAGTTGTCAAAGGTATAGATGGCACCCCATTCTATAAACAGTGGCTGTAGTCTTGAATTATTAAGGAGGGGGGAAAAGGATGCCCATATCTTGATCTTTAAGAACAAGCCTGCTTAGAGAGTGAATAAAAGGCATGAAGATGACCAATTCCTTACACAATGAAAGTAAGTAACCTCTGATACATAGCACATCTATTTCTTCTAATTTTTTCATAAGGATATGCTAATGACATTAACATTACCACTCCAAAATAAAAAAAAAGGTCAAGCATGAGTTAATTTAATACTTCAAAATAGATTTTCCTTTCTGCCAAATTACATAAACTCACAGGCTAAGTGAAATGTCCTCCAAGACAAATGAGAACAACTTAACCTTAAGAAAAGCTGAGCATCGATTTTTCACGAATTAGTCACTGGTGGGTTTGCATTTCATAAAAAGAAAGATTAAATGTCGATTTCACACTTGGGGAACTGCCCCACCTACTGATCCAAATGAAAACAAGAAATTCATCACCAACATGTTGACAGCTTGTGATTTGTTTCAAGACACACCATTTTACCACTATTCCAGTCTGAGGATAACATATTCCTACTACACCAAGTTAATAATAGGACCTGACATAATCGTTTTACTTCTAACACAAAGGCTAAGTAGCTTTTTAAGACATAGTTAGCAACAGAAATTTTTAAATATAATTTGCTCAGATCAAAAGCAAGCATACAGGAATTGAGCAATACATAGTTTCAGTGTATACATCTGAAGTTGGACCACTCCAGCTACAGCTATGAATTTTCTCTTACACAGATCATGTAATTTGTTAGATGAAGAGGTTTTCTTACAAAAGAGATTTTGACTCAGTATTTATTTGCCTTAACTCAGAAAGATGTTACAAAGCCACAACATAAAAAATGCCATGTTAACATGTACATCCACACATATTTACAAGTATCTCATGAAAGATGGATTTAAAAAATTAAATAGAAGGAAATAAGTAAATTTGACATAAGGTCAGCATATCAGATAGTATTTGTTACCCTGTGAAGCTGGGAAGGATTCCCAGAAACGGGGTCAGTTAAAAAACAAAGAGTGAATGCAGATGGGAATGACCCTGTGGAAATTACTGAATTCAGTTACATTTTATTGTGCATTAGTCAAAATCAAAACGAGGCATTCCCTAAAATAAAACACTAGAGGATTTATGTAAGGCAGAGCATTTACACAATAAAAAAATGACATGTCAAAGTGCTCTTTTAGAAATAATGTTCATTAAGACTGCCCATTGGTTCACGTAAAAAAGTTGGTATTAGAAATAGTTTAAGATGAATATGGTAATTTTGATGCTTGAAAGTCACTATACATAGCCTAATTTCTGTGTAAGTTTCATGTTATTTATATAATCTTTAGATCAAGTGCTACTTATCCCCATCCTTCCTGAAATGTTGTTTAATGTGCTCAGTACCCAGTCTTTAAAGAGATATTATTTTAAAAATAAAATCAACATCTTTGAGAATAAATTTCTGCCATATAAAAAAATAAAATAGTCTAAATGTGGGATATGCTCCTAACTCATGTCCATACCTCAAGTCTAGTTAATAATAAATCAAAATAACAATAAGACACTAATGGCACCCAACAATCATAATACTGACTATGGACCATGCCACTATTTGAAACATTTTAATCCTTTTAAACTCATGAAAATCATGAGAGGAACTGTTACTGTCCCTTCTATTTTACAGATGAGGAAATTGCCATATAAGAAGATAGGTAACCTGCTGAGGGTTACCTAGCCAGTAACTGGAAGTGCCAGGTTCAAACCAAAAGCTTTGACTCCCAAGTTCATTCCTTTAAGCTACAATGAAGTTGCACAATCTCCTTCCTAGCCCTCCCAACCTGCCCCTGGTGAAAAAGCTGATGGGATCTTGCAAGCAGGTTTTTTAAGAAAAGTTTATTGTATTTTTCCCCACTACCATTTAGTTTCCTTACATTCCCCTCCCCCCACATCACCACAGTGATGTCCATATCCATGAGTCCTTTTACCTTTTTGCTTGATTCCTCTACCCCCTAACCCATGCCCCCAGAGCTGCCATCCTGCTCTCTATCTATGAGTCTCTCTCTGTTGTGCTTGTAGTTCAGTTTGTTCATTAGATTCCACATATGAGTGAAATCATATGATATTTGTCCTTCTCTGACTGCCTTATTTCACTTAGCATGAGCAAATAGTTTTTAACTGAAAAGTATCTACAACTAGTTTTCAGAGGAGTAAAGCAATGGAATTGATCTAGTTCAAGTTGTTGAAAAGATGGATGCTCAGGATTTCTGACAGGATTAGTAAAAATAAAAGATAAAAATATGACTTCTCACGAGGGAGAGAAGGAAATTACAGGGGGAAGAGGAGGCCAAAAAAAGTATACAACAAAAATAAAAAGTCTGAATACCTGAAACAAAAAAATTTATTACAAAAATAAAATTAAGAAAAAAGCCAAGAAACATATCACACTCCATCTTTAATCCCCAACAAACCAATTCTCAGATACACCGCTCCACTGAAACTGCTAGTTTTACTCCTAAATTTCCCCAAAATTCTTTTCTATTCTCCTCCTGACCTATTATAAGACATCAACCACTGATCATCATTTCTCACTTTCTAGCTCTTTTGCTCCCTTTGCCATTAACCATGACTACTTCCCATGATTCCATACTATGCTTCTGGTTCCCCTCCTCAGTAACACTCTTAGAAAGCTTGACTCTCCACGTCTGTTTTTTGGTTGCCTAAAATTTATTCCTAATTATATATCCTAACATGTCATAAAAGTAAACACACATAAAAATAATACAAATAGTACACTGCATTTCAAAAAGGCTCCTTCCTATTTCTCCATCATCAAGGCCATTTTCTACCTCTTTAAATTAATTGGCTCCCTCCATAGTTAATGCTCATGGATCCTTTAAGATGCGCCTCCTCCTCTCTATTTCCACTGCTATTAACATAGCCTCTAAGCTGTTATCACCTGCCCCTTGATTGCTAAAACAGTCCCATAACTCATGTCCCTGCCCAAAGTTTCTCTGTCTAGTTGCCAGATCAGCTTGTCCCAAACATCACCCTTCAAGATCTACCAAGGCTCATAAATGCCAGTTGGATACAACCTTAACCTCCAGAATTTATTTTTGAAGAATGATCTGAACAATTCTCCCAACTTCACTCCCACTTGCAAACCCCTTAAGTACATTTCTCACTATTCCTCAATGAGCATTTCCTAATCTACTCAAAGTGACTAAATTGTACACTCCCATCCAATGTAATTTTTGTAGACTCTTTACCTCTGTGCCTTCAACAGTAAACAACTTAAAATATCAAGACCTTGAGGATTTTGAATAGTTACCCATACATGTTCCTTTATCAGGAAGTAGGATTGTAGAAAATTTCATACTTATTGAAGATCTACCCAAGTGAAGGAACTGTGCTAGGTTAGTTTTCACAATACTGCAAAGCAGGTATTATTAAACAATGGTATATACCTCAGAACAAACAGTGACATTAAACCATCTGTCCAAGTTCACACAGCAGATTCATTTTGTTTTTGTTTTTGTTTTTGAGAGAGAAGGAAAGAGAAAGAGATGGAGAGAAACATCCAGTATGCGGTTGCCTCTCATGCTCCTTCTACTGGGGACCTGGCCCACAACCCAGGCATGTGCCCTGACTGGGAATTGAACTGACAGCCCTTTGGTTCACAGTCTGGCATTCAATCCACTGAGCCACACCAGCCAGGGCTGTTTTTTTATAATGGTCACACAAGGATATGTTTATTGATTTTAGAGAGAGACTAAAAGGAAGAGAGAGACAAAAAGAGAAAGAAAAACATCATTGTGAGAGAGAAACATCTATCAGTTACCTCCTGTATACACCCTGACTGGAGACTGAACCCACAACCTAGGCATGTGTCCTGACCTGGGATCGAACTCACAACCTTTTCATGCATGGGAAAACACTTCAACCAAAGGAGCCACCCAACCAGGACCACACAACAGATTCTAAGTCCAAAGTTTATACCAACTCTCTCTCCTAAGTCTTTTCCTTGTGGCATAATCCATTTCTTCCAACCTAGTTGGAAGCCACAGGTAATGCTGCTACCTCTCTGAACACAACGATGTGTCCTCCTGACTGTAGCTGCTGTTTGCCTGTTGATTTTGGAAGCTTCAGACATCCAGGCTAATTTAGTAACTTAGAACTAAGGTGATGCAGACTTCAATTTCTTCAATGCCAGCTCTTGGGCCCTGACTACCGAGGTATGGTAGTCACAATGACATGAGTGCAAAGTGACAGCTGAAAGCAGGAAGAAGACAAAATGCCTATAAAAAGCAGACATGAAAACTATTAAATGACAGCCAACTAGGAGCATGAGCCTCTCCTGTTTTTCAATCTGTGCATTCCTCTCCAAAAGAAAACTGACAAGCAAGAACAGAGTGGCTGTCCACCCCGCTTCTCCCTGACTATTTTCTGCTCAATAAACACATGAAGAGAAAGGGGGGTATTTTGTTCTAGTCCCCTCTGTTTTCTCTGTTTTGGTCCATCCTGCCAACTTTTGCTTGTAAAGATGCCCATGTAACAAACCAAGGTAATACTTAGCCATCAGCAACTCTCTTAACAAGTTTCACAGTTTTTCCTCAGGAGGTTTCTTAAGGCACCATACTGTTATTTCAAACTATGTTTCTGCAGTGAACTCTTACTTATTCTCCAAGGCCTAATGCTACCTCTTCTGGGACCTCTTCTGGGACGGTTCCTTCTAAAGACCCATGAAACGTGTATAAGGAATGTGCAGACACCCCAAGAAGCTGGTGGTATTTACAGTTTAGGCAACTAAGACTCCAGGTTTCCAAGGTCACCATAAGTTTTGTCTCACTTCAAATGCCATGTTCTTTCAAATTGTACTGTAAGTTTCTGACAATTAACTTTTTTGATACTAATGTAAGTGTTTGATGTTAAGCTTTTGATTGCCCAGGCATTCACATCAAAGACATCCATCTCCAATAAACACATAGCCATGAGCAGGAACAGATAAAGAGGCAGCTACCCCACCCAGGAAGTTCTCCTTTTTATAGAGGTCTGGTTGACTTAGATTACTGTTAGATCTCTTGATTTTCCATTCCTGAAATTTAATTCCTGAACTTTAATTCCTGCTCTTATGTTTTAAATTCACCAAATAAAGAAGGAACTCCTTAAACCCTAGGTACCCCAATAAAAGCAGAATCCCAGGTTCTGCTTTCTTTGTCTCTCTCTGTTGTGACTTTGTGTGGGCCTCAGGGGTGCACCCTCCAGGACCTGTGGGTAATAAGCCTTGATTTTTTTCAAAACTCTCTGATGGTTGCTACTGAAGTATTCTTGCAGTCATAATAAGAACCACAAGTGCTCCTCCAGCCACAACATTGGCTCCTAAAGGGGACAAATGGCTCTTGGGGCTTACTTCAGGGCCCAACTGACTGCTCCATGCATTTCTGTTCACTACTATCAATATGCATAGGCTGAAAGCAATACAGAACACCAACAATAGAACGTCTTTGCTATTTGAAGATATTCAACAGTCACTCAGTGCTTTGTATAACTCATTTAGTTTATTTTATTTACTCTTCATAACACCCCTGTAAAAGAGTTATTACTAAACTCAATTTACAGAATCTTCAGCATCAAAGAACCATCTTGTTGCAAGTTACACAGATAATAAGAAACAAAAGTAGGGTTTGAACCTATATCTTTTGCACTAAATCCAGTGGTTTCCTCACAATTATAAATATGCCCCCAATATCTTAAAAGTATCTCCAGGACAGTGAACATATGCTGTTTTACTCTATAATTATTTATCAGTTGCCTTGCACAAGTCTTACAATGTAAAATCCATAGAGAAAGGCTGTGTTAAATTTCACATTTATATTTTTCATTTCCACTGTAATATATGAGATAGTTCATTGCATGGACTATATATGTGGACAAAGGATGTAGTCAGACCAACTGGGCTCAAATCCCAGCTCTGCCATTTCTATGAGAGCTTAGAAGAGTTTTTAATCACTTGGAAGCTCATTTTTTCTTAATTTAGATTTCCATAGTAGTACCTACCTCAGAGGGTTCTGAGGATTAAATGTGAATACATGTTATGTGCTTAGCACAGTTGCTAGCATGAAATAACCTTTTGCTGAACGTTAGAATCTACTGTTATTATCATTGAAGCCATTCCCCGCATGAAGTACTCTTTTCAGCACTATGGCTCTCTGTGCTATTAACTTTTCCCGGAAGAGGCTCAATTACGAATATCTCCCCCATGCGTCTGTTGCATCCAAACCCACATTATTACTACACAAAATGGCTGGTTTTAATGTCTCTCTCCCATGCTGCAATAAACATTCCTAATACCATCATCTAACTGTGCTTTTCCATGCATGCATTGACACCTTTGCCTGAAATATACTTAACTATTTTCTCTACTTCAATAATCCCTATTCATCCTTCAGAAAAAAATTACTGCCCCCAATATGAGGCCCTCTCAAGCATCTCAGGCAGTTACTATTCCCAGAGCAGTTTTCTCCACCTTAGCTATAGTACTTACTACCACACTATAGTATTTATTCATTTACATACCTGTCTCTCTAACTAGACTGTGAACTTGTCCATATCAGAAAGCTTTTTATTCACTATTTTAGGCCTAGCCCAAGCAGAACATAATATAACAGAAGCTCAAGAAATTTTAGGAATAATGACTGATGAACAAATGAGGCAAGCAGGAACTAAACAATACACAATGTATTCATTCAATGGAATCTAAAGTATTATGAACTAACTAGACTTCAGGTCACCATACATGCATTATTGTGACTACTACATTATAAAGAAAGGTGATTTGAAAAGAAAGGCATCTTCATATATTATTTCCATTTGAAAAATTATTGGAAATTATACATGTAGGTAGAGCCTTGTAGTAGGGCAAATAAAATTTTGCTTCTTGAATTGTTTAGAAAGCAAAACCATTTGACAATTTCAGCATAATCATAAATAATACACCATGTGGGTAGATTTTAAAAACAAATACAGATTTAGATTTTTCCCTCTCTCAGTACAAGTTATAGTTTTCCTTTTGATACAAATTTGTATAGGAAAGAGAGAGAACATAGGAAGAAGGCAGGGAAGGGGAAACCAAGGGGAAAGAAAATACAGAAACAAAGATAAAGACAAGAAAGGAATGTGGTTTGCATTCAAAAACTTGAATGGGAAAGATCTACAGGTCACCTCGAATTTGGACTACAAAGCTGCCTGGCTTTGATCTAAGACTGGACAGCCTGACAATTTTCACAAACATTACATTTATTTTATAACAATGAAAATAATATCCCATAATATCATCCTTCAAGAAAAATCACTGTTATTTCTCTCTTCTATTACTTGGTGATATTGGAGCAAATATAATAAAATGAGAATTGGAAAATATTAAGAAAACTTAGAACATATTTTATTTATGTACACTCTCATAAATAATCTTGTACTGAAAGTGATCAGCCTTGATAGAACAAATTAAAACAATAAGGAAAAAGGAAGGATATTTAGATCTTGAATTAACAATTCACAATTACACTCTTCTATGGAATCAACATAGTCATCTTTAGGGAAGTGTCAGTTGTATCTTTTGCTTTATTCATATGAAGAGTTGCAAAAAGTATAAATGAAACTGCAACTTTGCTTTTCAGTATTTTGATTGTGATTAATATAGTGTGCACAGGGTGGGCCACATGATCCTGATGCAAACGTACATGTATTCACTACAAGTCATCACTGCTTTTCATTGGAAAGTAAAGATAATGAATAAAACTTTTAATAATGTATGCAAGCTTAGATCTACAAAAACGTGTAATGCTTAAATATACAGAGTTAAGCCAATGTGAAAATGAGCAGTTAAGACTATAGATACATGGATTAGATTTGACCTACTGAATGACAACAGACTCTCAGCCAGTGCGACTCATACACATTCATGGATTAACAACTTTATTTATCAAGACAGTACTTGTTCATCAGCTTTTCCTTTTACAGAAAACCTAATTATTTCTGTGAAGTATTTCTCTCACTGATCTTGGAATGTTCATTCTCATTTCAAGAAAAAAATAACTTGCATAAAATACTGAACAGAATTGGGAAAATCAACTTTCTTCCAAATTCAAAACTACTGAAGCACATAGCCAAATAAGACTACCTTTGCCAAAAAAGGTGGAAAAAAATCAAGTCTACAAGTACAATCCTCATTGCCTAAAATTTCTAGGAACTACTCCCATTTTCAGGGTTAAAAAAATAAGGAATAAGCAAAGTTACAACAATGATATACTCCATACTAATAACAAATACATTTGGCTTGGGATTTTTAAACAGATCACAAATCTCCCAACTCCTTCATTTACGTATTATGTAAGCTAATTTAAAATAAATCCTCACATTCTGAACATTTCTCTACTGAGGAAATTAGTCAGGAAATCACTTGAACTAAACACCCAATGATGTTGTCAAGGAAACAAAACAAATCCATTACCTTTTCCTACCCTCACAAAGCTTAGCAACTGGTTGAGGACACCGAAGAGAACATTTCAAAGTAACTCAGCAAAAATGCACACCTTAATAGAATGCATATTAAGTAACTGAAAGGCTCCACTCTGGCATGTTAGCTCTCTTCAGTATTCTCAAAGCTGGTATCAGGAATAATTAAAAGAGGAAAACAAGATTATGAAGGAGGTAAGTGCTGTGATTAGTTGAACCAGAGGCATCAGGTATTTAACTTGAGAAACTAGTATGTGACAGGCACATAAACAGACCATGTAACTCATATGCAAAAGTGAGGACAACCAGACTGGACTGGCTAGAATAATACACTGGACACTGTGTTTGAAAACAAGGGCATTAGATAGTGAACTTATAGGTATTAGTGACAAATAACAGTACAAACACATGAGGAATTATTAATTTTGTCATAATCAACAGTACTATAGCTATTATTCATTTAAAACAAATATACTTTTACAAAATACATAAAATAGACATATATTTTAAATGTTTTATGAAAATGTATGTTTATGGAGACATGAATCTCTAAGTTAAGAGCTGAGAGAGAAGAACCAATATTATTCAGGTAAAAGCTGCAGGACTACAGGAATCTTGAAACTTTTAGCAATCACTGTTTCCTGAAGATGAAAGAATTTTCCATTCCACATTTGCCAGATCTTTACTTTAAAAGCATACAATTAGGAAATAGTACATTCTAAATTTAAATGGAAAGTGGACAATTTGAAAACATTACATTCTGCACTGGCTGCTCTTAATCAGTGGAATGAGTGCCAGCCTGCAAACCAAAGGGTCACTGTTCAATTCCCAGTCAGAGCATATGCCTGGGTTGCAGGCCAGGTCCCCAGTAGGGGACATGTGATAGGCAACCACACGTTAATGTCTCTCTCCCTTCCTTTCACTCTCCCTTCCCTTCTCTCTAAAAATAAATAAATTCTTAAAAAGAAAATATTACATTCCTGACATTGATTTCTTTTGTAGCCTATGTCTCCTACTTACAATGGCCAGACCATCCCCTTAGTCATTCTCTTCTTTGTCATTAACCTTATCTCCCTCCATTATCAAGTGTAACTTTTATCACGTTAGGGTACATATACAATGTCTGCCCAGAAAAAGTCCAGCCATTATTAATATAATGAGAACAATTTGTGCAACATCAATGTAACCTGGCAGCCAAGGAGAGGGGACTGGAATGCACATGTGTGGACAATGATGACTTCTCGGTACTAGTCAGTGGGGGTGGTAGACAACGTTGAGTGAGCATGTGCACTGTGTGGCCATTGCATTCAAAATGACTAAGTAAGTAGAGCAGTGAATCTGCATCAAATTTTGTGTTAAGCTTGAACATTCCTCCATGGAAACTACTTGGATGATTCAGAAAGCCACAGCTATGGACAGCTGGTGATTGGCAACTACATCACAACAGAGGACTCAGTCATGCATCACATTTCATGCAGTTTTTTTTGTGAAACATCAAATCACCAGGGGGACTCAGACCCTGTGCAGACTAGACTTAGTGCCTTGTGACTTCTGGGTTTTCCCAAAACTAAAATCACTTTTGAAAGGAAGAGATTTTATACCGTCGATGAGATTCAGGAAAATATGACGGGGCAGCTGATGGTGATTGGGAGAACTGTGTGAGGTCCCAAGGTACCTACTTTGAAGGGGACTGAGGCGTCATTGTCCTGTGTGCAATGATTCTTGCCTCTTGTATTCTTACTTCAGTAAATGTCTTCATTTTTCATGTTACATGGCTGGATACCTTCTGCACAGATCTCATATATCCAATTTCATAACAGATATCAACAGAAAGATAATTCCATAAATTGCATTTCAGAGTTCACATTTCTCCTGGGAAAACCGAAACAACTTATGCACATGCTAACATTTCATACATTTACTACACGGTCCTTAGACTAAAAGATTTCATTATTCAAAAATGAAGAAAAACATGCAAACTTAAGCCATTAAGAACAGGCAGTGCCAAAGAATCCATCAGTAAAGCAACATTCAAAATCAGACTCCCAATTTCCAGCTTAACAACCTTAAGGAAATAACTTTCTGGCCCACAGTTTGTTTTCCTACAAAATAAGATTGCTGTACTAAGTGCTAGATAGATAACAGACTCTGTGTGGACACTGATCAGGTAAAAATAGTGTCCGTGGTGTGGAGCATATTCTTTGCAAACAGGTGACAAAGAATTGACTGTACACCTGGAGTAAAAAAAAATGCCTGCTGCTATAATAATAAACATTATTGATGGAGATTAAAAAATGATCACAAGAACTACCACATCTCACATGTGACAAGCACTATTTCAAACACTGCACAACATTAACTTAATTGTCACAATATACCCAAGAGTTAGATATATAATTATCTCCATTTTAGAGATGAAGAGACTGACATATGAAGGACCTTACTGAAGGTCACACCAGGTACAAAGTGGTAGAAGTATTCTTTGAACTGAAGGTGAATGGCTCCAGAGCCTGCTTTCCTAACTCTCCTTCTCTCTAACCAACCCAATCCTTTTTGTTATTGGGCCTTTGCTTCACTTTTTATCATGACCACCTCATGAGCAGCATAAAGTGCAAAAAAAACCCAAGTGAAGTTGACTAATTTTCATTCTCTCCTCAAGGGCTACCTTTGCCAGACAAATGCATCTAATCAATGTGTCATTTTTATCATTAAAGACAATTAGAAATGAATATATGAGTCTGGATTTATCCAACAACAATAAAAAGTATTAAGAATAATAAATGGGGGAATGAAGACAACTGTAATTGAACAACCATAAAAAAGTAAGTAAAACCAAAGGAAAAAGAAAAAAAGCTATTGCAAATAATAAAAAAATCCAGTTTTTCAAACTGAGAATGATTAATATGTCCTCCATAAATTGAGCATTTCTTTATTTAACAGGGAAGGGAGTAATTAAAATGAGCTGGTTCTCTCTAATACACTATAATTCTTCCTCCCCAAATCGAATGTATTTTCAGTAAACTATTGCAGAAAAGGTACATAAAATAAATGTGTTTTTTCTTCTTTTGTTATAAAGTCTATTCGCATATTCTAAACAGAAATGTTAAAGGGTTCAACGCAAGTATGTATTAATTACTATGTTTACTGAGGTACAATATAAAATTTTCTTCAGAACACAATTATCTTTATTGACTGTCAAGGTACAGAGCTTAAATCACAGGAACTAGAAGCTAAGAATGTCCTTTAAGGAAAAGCATGTAATTCCTCTGTAAGGTACTATCATGTAACTATGAATACATCCACAAATCAATCTGATACAAAGCAAGCCAGCCTTACTGGACAATAACATTTGTCATAAAAGCATTAATTACACAAATGATCATTGTTATCTTCCATAGACATCCCAGCACTAAACTCAACATCTTACCTTTAATGTTTACGCTATCTATTCAAATATATTTTCAAAGCCGGAATATTAAAAGGATGATGTTTAATATAATCTAAATGATTGTGTTCATCACATGAAATGAAAAACTTCAACAAAGTACACAAGACATTGAAGGTTGTTAACTAAATGAAGATGATACTGAGTTAGGGATATGAATATAGCCTTGCCTAGAAAAAGAGCAATGATGGCTCAAGGTCTAGAAAGACCCATGAAACTCACACTCTCAGAAAATAAATAATAGCTATATTCAAGAGTGTGAAGACTGTGAAACACATCAAAAATCATTACTAACCAATGCCCACTTCAGTTGCCTCCAGTACTTGGCTATTGTGAATTGTGCTGCTATGAGCATTGGGGTGCATAGTTTCTTTTGGATTGGTGTTTCAGGGTTCTAAGGATATAATCCCAGCAGTGGAATTGCTGGGCCAAAAGGCAGTTCCGTTTTTAGTTTTCTGAGGAAATTCCATACTGTTTTCTACAGCAGCTGTACCAGTCTGCGTTCCCACCAACAGTGCACTAGGGTCCCCTTTTCTCCACATCCTCTCCAGCACTTGCTGTTTGTTGCTTTGTTTATAATGGCCATTCTGATCAGTGTGAAGTGGTATCTCATTGTGGTTTTAAGCTGCATCTCTCTGATGGCTAGTGATGCTGAGCATCCCTTCATATGTCTCTGGGCCCTCTGTATGTCCTCCTTGGAAAAGTGTCTGTACAAGTCCTTTGCCCATTTTTAACTGGGTTTTTTGTCTTCCCAGAGTGGAGTCACGTGAATTCTTTATATATTTTGGAGATCAAGCCCTTGTCCGAGGTGTCATTGTCAAATATATTTTCCCATATGATTGACTCTCTTTTCATTTTAAAGCTGTTTTCTTTAGCCATGCTGAAGCTTTTTAATTTGATGAGGTCTCATTTGTTTATTCTTTCCTTTCTAATTTGTTACTCTACCTTTGAAAGACAACTACTTTCTGTCTATATTAAAAATGTGTGAATAAAGTGCTTTTTAATATGAAAGAAAAATCATTAGTAACCAAAAGTGTCTTGTATTTCCTACATGCCATACAAAGTTTAATAGGATTGAGTACTTAAATGAAGATCAGAAATAAAAACCCAAGGTACTAGAGAGCCATAGGGTATGCATCCAAATGATCATTTATACCATGGGACTGAAAGTATGTGGAAATACGATGTACATACCATCCAAGCCTCTCTCAAACACTAAGGGCAAAGAATTCTGAGGGATAATTTCATAACACTTACAAAACTATTAGGTATCACAATCATAGTATGTTCAAGGATGTATGAACTTAAAATGGTTCTCCGTATGGTATACCAAAAGAACATACATGTGCAAAAAAGTATGGACAAACACCTACAGAGGAAGTGATCTTCATACAGATTAATCTAAGAATTTTATATTAAAGTACTTTACTGTTGTAAGTACAAGAGGCAATCCTACATTTGGTACCACTATATTCTCATGTCCAGTGAAGGGTAGCAAAATATGACAACACACAATATACCTCTCTGCAATATTGGTTATTTCAGGCTGCTATTTTTGAGAACTTTAGAATGAGATGCTCCAAAAACCAAATAGAAGTTACCCTTTTTCCACATCTTTTGTCTTTAGCTGGAGGTGGTATTCAATGTGATAGCTTGCTTAGTCCACTTGGGGGAATTACTCCATTTTCCTGGGTATCTCCCATATATATGAGGTATACATAATGTCTTTTTATTATGGGGGTCCCAATCAATAAAGTAGAAGAGAAAAATTTCTGTCCTCTCCAACAGCATGAAGATTATTTTGAGCAGATTACTTTTGAGAAACTACAAGACACAGGAGAAGCTCTGAACAGGGACTAAAAGTTACCCTTTTTAAAGACATTTACATTTACAAGGAACTTTCATTTGTTAGGATGCCTGCCTATTGTACCAAGAAGAGAAGAATGATTCTAAATCACAAGAAACACATCAATGGAGAAAGGCACCTACTTGAATGTTTACAATACATCTTTACCATTGCTTTTCCAGGTCACCACCCATAACTGGCTAAACCTGACCCTGCCTGTGGCCCCCTGCCCCCCAGCCCAGACATCTCTCTTTCATCTTTAGCTGAAGATAGTATTCAAAGTGGTATCTTGGGCCATCTCTCTAGGTAAATCTGAGTACCCATATTAATAAACTTCTGTTTCTTTTTCATTTGTTAATGTGCCTTTTATTACAGAGGGTTTCAGCCAAGAAGACCCTGGAAGGGTAGAGAGAAAATTATTTTCCCTCCTTTATAACATATGCTTTTTATATTTCAATATTAGGACATTTGAAACTATTATATTTATTATAACCATCTCCTTTAAGAGGGCTGGGGTGCAAAAAACATCATCACATAATAACTTTTGCTTACATAGTAGGAAATAAGTCAAGTTGTTCACAAAATATGCTGCAGTAATTAGGTGGCAAGGAAGTTCTAAATTAGAAAATAAAAATATATACCAGCTTTTCTTTTTTGCCTTTGTTTTGAGACTTTACTACTTTGGAGTATGACTTTGTAAATAAAATTGTGGATATCTAAATTCAACTTTGAATACCAAAAATACATTAAGAATCAACAATTACGAAGCTTATGGAATATCCATACAATTATATCTGATCAAAATTCATAGTATATATACACAGTCATAGAGAATGGCAAAACTATAGCAATTTAAAGCCAATATCTATTAAATAAGAACTGCTACTGTGACCACTAAGTTTTGACACTTACACACTCTAATTAGGGCAATATTTAATGAACTAGTGGTTGTTACTGAGAAAAATAATGAGCAAAATCTGGCCTTATCATTAGACAATTTCTTGAAAAATGTGACAGTACTGTCAGTGAGAATTCAACCACCTAGTTAATTTCTGTCAGCATTTTAAAACAAAAGTGCCCTAATAGAATCCTTGACCTTCAATAAAGAGTTTAAATGCATCAAGCACAAATCATTAAGTATTTTTCAAAAGCATACAATAGCAATTTTGACATTTTACAAGGTCATTTTTCAAAAGCATAAATGGATAAAGGTTTCATTCTGTAAAATCACTAACAGAAGTTTTATTAAATTGTATAAAATTAAAATTAATAAGGTCAATCATATTCAATGTTTTCTTTACTAGTAACAAAAACTATGTGACAAAAATAATCTAAATCAAAAATGGTCCTTTCTACATTTCTGACCATTATATTCCATCGTGAACAAAGAAATATAAGGATGGGTCTTTTACTGAAGAAATTAAGTTCAAAAAAACTCCTTTGAATTTCAGAGGTTGACAGCAATGTTTATGACTGTGTTTTTGTTTCCAGGTGACCAGTACAGTAAAACAAGCATAGAACTTAAAAAGAAATTATGGTACATTAGTAAAATGGAAACAATTAAATAAGTGATTTTTGTTTTTAAGTCTTTCTCTTTTTTTTAAGGTTAGTTACTTAAATAGGATAGTTTGCTTAGATTATGTTTGGGTTCATAAGCAGGCCTGAATTTTGCCCTGGCTGGGTGTTTCAGTTGGTTGGAACATCATCCCATACACCAAAAGGTTGCAGGTTTGATCCCTGGTCAGGGCATATACTTAGGTTCAGGTTCAATCCCTAGTCGGTGTGCATACAAGAGGCAACTGATCAATTTTCTCTGTCATATCAATGTTCATACACACACATGTATGTGTTCATGCATGTGTGTGGATGTAGATGTAGATGTGTATATGTACACACACCCCTTCCCTTCTCTCTAAAATCAATAAACATATCCTCAAGGAAGATTTAAAAAAACGATGCCAGAATTTTACAATTTTTTATTAACTAAGGTCCTAGACTCAGCAAATATATTCTTTAAGTATTAGATGCCTTAACCAATAACAGCATATTCAAATAATTCATCTTGAAAGAAGGCTAAGCTAACAAATTTCATTTATTTGTCAATTATCTCCTTTTCAAATTGTGATATATGTGTGTGTAGCTATAATGTATTCTACATTTAATGAAACATGTCAAATGACCATAATGAATTATATTTCAAAATGTGGCTCAGTCATAGAAGGAGAGCAGGATGACAGCTAGTGTGGAGGTAGGGGGCAGAGGGATTAAGCAAAAAAGAAAATGGACTCATGGACATGGACAACAGAGTGGTGATTGCTGGGGGTGGGTATAAGGAGACTAAATGGTAACGGGAAAAATAAAGATTAAATTAATTAAGTAATTAATTTAATAAGTAAAGAGGTGTGGCTCACAACATCTAGTGAGTGTACAACTACTAAATAACCTCCCAAATCCTTTTGTCCAGGCCAAATTTCCCTGTGAGTTCTAGACCTTACGTTTTTCTAGTTGCTAAATATCTCCACCTGTGTATCATACTCAACAGAATCCATAGTTTCATGCTTTCTTTCTCCTACCAAAGCACAGTACTGTGATATCAGTTCAAAGGTAAAATATAAAGTTATTTTATGAATATTCTACTGATATTTGTAAACCATTCAGTTAAAAGAAACAAAACAGATTCCATGCTTTCTCTATAATAAAATCATTCTGGGTTCCTTTCTTTCCAAAATGTTCTTTCTTTTTTTATTATTGTTCAAGTACAGTTGTCTCCATTTTCGCGCCACCACTTGACTCCACCCCCACTCACCGCCACCTCCCATCCTCAATCCTACCCCACTTTGGCTTTGTCCATGGGTCCTTTATACATATTCCTTAACAAGCCTTCCCGTTCTTTCCCCCATTATTCCCTCACCCTTCCCCTCTGGTTACTGTCAGTTTGTTCTTTATTTCAATGTGTCCATCAGTAAATGAGTGGATCAAAAAGCTATGGTAAATTTACACAATGAAATTCTAAGCACCAGAAAGAAAGAAGGAGCTCTTACCCTTTCCAACAGCATAGATGGAACTGGAGAGCATGACAGTAAGTGAAATAAGCCAGTCAGAGAAAGACAAATACCATATGATCTCACCTATAAATGGAGCCTAATCAACAAAACAAGCAAGCAAGCAAACCAGAACCACGGACACAGAAAAAAGAAGAAACTGACAGTAACCAGAGGGAAGGGAGCAGGGGATAATGGGAGAAAAAAGGGAAGAGTCATCAAAGAACATATATAAAAGACACATGGACAAAGCCAAAGGAGGGTAGAACCCAGGATGGGAGGCAGGGATGGGTGGGGCAGGGGTGGTGGTGGGGGGGAATGGAGACAACTCTACTTAAACAACATTAAAAACTTGTGCACTCATTCTTACATGTTTAAATTTCAGTCACTTTCAGAGTACTCTCCATTTGATGTAATATATCTATCAATGAAATATATATACATTTTTGCACTCCTCAAAAGTTTTTGAACTTGTCAATTTTGATGCCTTTTCATACTTCTGTCATTTTTTGCATTTTACCTCTTCCATATCACCCACCAAAATGTTTCCCTTTGGGCACTGTTTCCATCCAGGGGAACAAAAAAGTCACTTGGGGCAACATTGGGTGAATAGCAAGGGTGGAGCAAGGGGGTGGGGGGCGGGGCCATGCTGTTTTTGATGGAAAATTGCTGAACACTCAGCATGGTGGGGGTAGATGTGCTAGTAAATCACCCATCATGAAATGGGAAACTGCATTGAGTCTTCAAAAAATTCAGTGAAGACGAAAGAACACAACCTGTTGCGGCAACACCACTTAGTTCACTGATACAGATGGCCTCCTAGAACACTCACTGAGCAGGGGAAGCCTGTACTACAAGGGGCCCACTCTCCAGCAGAAAATTCCAGTTTTGGGGGGGTCTCCCCTTGTATATTCCTGGGGAAAAAGACATTGATGGCAACTCTTTGAAAAGACATTACAGACTCTGATTCTCTTTACGCCCTTGCTGTGCTCTAGGTAATTTGGAGTACTTCTTGTTTCTAAAGAAACACTTAATAGTTGAAGCACAGTAACTGCATTTAAAGTACACTGAATTTTATACCACCCCACTACTTTAGAGATATGGAATACAAACTCATGGGTACATATGTGCTCACATATATACAATAAGTTGTTTGTTCCAGTCATCCGCTATGGAAATGCAGTTTTTATAATGTACTAACTTCTAAAAGCACTACATTGATTAAACAGAAAACCTTTTTTAGCTACTGATATGATGCTACTTTATTCCCCACTGAATACCAAGAAAAAAATAAGTGATAATTTATTGCAGAGTTTCACAGAATGTTAAAGGGAAAACAATATTAAGGCAATTAGCAAATTCATAAATTATAGTATAGTAAAAAACGGCCATGAAACAAAATGCCTTCATCTAAATCATCATTCCTCTATTTATTATGTGTGTTATCTTGGGCAAGTTATGTAACTTCTCAGTTCCTTATATTCCTCAAATATAAAATAGAACTAGTAATAGTAACATCAAAGAGTTATTGAGATAATACTATGAGTTAAATGCATGTAAGACAATTGTAACAATGCTCTGCAGAGAGTAAACTATGTTAAGTGAGAACCATTATTATTATCATCACTTTGTTCCCGGATTCTATTTGTAAGTCTATTTATTTAAATTGGACTTTGTTTTTAATGTATAAGACTATGATCATTCTCTCAGAGGTTAGGATGTATGCAAATTGTAATTAAAGATGCTCCACTTTGAAGTAAGGGAGTGCTAGTGAAAGAGAAAATGCTGAGATATATTCCAGATCCCAATTGATATTGACATAGTAATTACAGCAAATATAACGCTCCAGGGTAATATTTGCCTTATTCCCAACAAAGAGACATAATTAAGCATCCTTAGAGGAATTAGCTTCTTGGTAGCAAAGGACAAGTGGAGAATAGGAAGGAATAAAGCAGCACAGAGTAGGAAGCATTACAGAAAACAGTTTGTGGGAAGAATGTAGAGTGAAGGCCAGTAGAGTCAAGTGCGGTGGCTGCCTATTGCATGACCTTCCGGGGCTGTCTCAAGAGCTATGAAACTGCTGTACAAATTAGAGATGGACAGTTTGTCAAATAGTGTCTGTGTCAAATTGTAGCCCCTAGTGGGACACTCAGCTGGGCACCCTTGTGGAATGAACAACTATAACAGAAGCCCTGAACCTTCACCCCTCACAGTGAGAGTACCATACCCCTCACAGGAGCTTTTTTGGAATGCGGAAATGGAAAGCCTGGGGTTTTTCAAGACTAGCACTAATCACTTTTCTACTGCTTAGCATTCTACTTTTCCTACATTGAGAGCTTGGTCTTTCCACTTTGGTAAAGTCTCAGCTTGAGGAAAGAATCACTGAGCAGATCAGAATCCACTTTAGTCTAAGGTATACATGATCAACTGAGATTTATGTAGAAATGTAAACAAGTTATATAGATTGAAGGATGTGTTTGTGTGTATCAACATAGATGATAAAACATGTAACTCTTCCATATACATATACACAAGCATGAGTATACATATGTTTTAAAATCTCCATTATGACATCATGTCTAAAAGGAAAAAACTCCTGATTCCTTTTATGTATTATTAATTAAAAGTGGCAGTTGATAAATGAAAATTGGAAATAGAATGGAGACAAACAAGTTAACAGAGTTGGTCTGAAATTTTCTTATATTTTCCAGAGACCATCCAAAATAACTTTATTGGAGCTCACTAATGAAATAAACTAAGCTATCTTAGATTCAAGTTAGCATATCTAAACTGCAATAATAGTTTCCACACGCACTACAATGCTGCTTGAAAAATTATCATACAGAGAGGTTGTATTATCTTCTTGAATGTAAATCTTCAATGCCTCCAGAAATACAGTTATTACACTGGTGCTAAAATACCTTTATGCTAAGTTGAAATTAAATAAAATAGTACAACTGAAGATGTATCAATGGTCATCGGTAAATTTAGAAATCTCAACCAACCCACCGAGGATTCAGATTTTGTGCTTAGTTTTCTGGGATACAAAGGATAAGGAAATAATCAACAATCACAGTTGCTTTATTAATTCCACTCATTTCTTACGATTAAGTTATCAGAGAAAAGGCTGGATGGAACACCAGTAAATGAGTAAGAGGGCCCTTTGGTATCTATCACAAATGATCATGCAGCCACAATAAGAATATACTTCAAAATTTACATGAAATATCTTTGTCACATATGTATAATCCATTTTGACAATTTCCCAATAATTAATAAATACTGAATTTCCTCTGAAGTCTTGAAACAAGATAATTAATAACCTTTAACAATTTCTTGACAGAGGATATTATTTCTATCTGGAAAGAGGACTTTGGAATACGGTGTTTCAAGCCATTTAGTACAGTCCAAAAGCAATGACCTACATTTCTTTCTGAACTTGATGGGGTTTTTATCAGTACACTTGCAGTGCCCCTCAGGCACACAAAGAATGTAAAAATCTTTCTTAAATCACATATTTAGTATGAATGAGAATAAAATTCTCAGTTCACCAGAACTAAACTGGTCACTTCATAACTAATTCACACCTAGTACACAGTGTGACCTCAGCCTGGAGTAAATCAGAAGGAACACTTTGGTTAAATGAGGTGCAATGTTCATTTTCACCAAACAGTTAAACACAAAGTAAAAATTCCCTTTACATTCAAATCAAAAGATGCACAAATCCCCAGACTTGAAGCAATGGTTAATGCTAAAGTAATATGTATTACTTCCATGCATTAACAATGAACTAGTTCGAGCTGCACTGTACTTCTTACCTTTGAAAATAAAATACTAGTATAGTACATGCAAAGATGGTTTAATATTGATTATCACATTGTTCCAATCCTCTATTTTTTTTTCTGTCAACACTATTGCCCTCAGCCTTTTCTGATTCAATGCCTAGAACAGGATATTTATTGGACATTATTTTGTTTGCTCAAGCCCCAAAACTACAAATGATCCCTGATTTCCTTGTGTTTTTCCAATCCGCTGCACTCAACCCATTAAAGCTGCGTTGGTCTCTGCTTCTGAAGATATGTGCTTTAAATTCTCCAATTAATGTGCTTTTAAAATTACTTTCCATAACCATCACACTTAACTCTTCCACCTAAATAATTCTCTATCATATCACTGTTTTTTATCTTCTTCAGAATATTTAATGGTATCTAAAATTCACATTCATTTCATGACATGTTATTATTATATCTTTTCCATTAGACTAAGAGAAATTATAAGAGAATTAAGATCATATCTGCCTTGATTACAGCTATAATATCCCCACACTCAAGGCCTAGACTAGCATCCACCACAAAGCAGGTGCTTAATACACACATTTGTAAATATGAAAACGCATGGAAAATAAATCTACTGATTACTATTAGGGGACTCAGAGTTTCTAGATCGCTCATTACATACTTCTTGAAAAGAGACAAATACATTTCTGAGAAAATATAAGCAGTGCATTCAAAAAAATTACTAATTCTGTAAACCAAATGCCCAGTGAAGTGGCAAGCATATTACAACACCCCAAACAGTCTTTATCAAAATCCTAGTTTTCCTTTTACTGGATACTCTAATTGCTATCTTCTCCACTCCTGTTCCCAAACTTCAAAATACTGGTCGACCCCAAAGTCCACTGGAACATTTTTTATCACACTCAGTTACAGGAAGAAATAAGACTCAGATAAAAACAGGGCTGAAGTAAGAGAATAGCTATGCATACAGTGGTTCATTTAATACACAACAGTATAAGCATATCTAAATAACAACAAAATTGGGATACTAGGAAATTCTCAAAGGCAGTAGAAGAAATAATTATCTTGAGTCTAAGTAAGCAAGCAGGGCCTAAAGAACAGAAATACAGGGATGCTGTGAGTGTAAAACAAGATAACTCCCTTTCTATCACAGAGAATTTATACTTACTCAGTGAGTCACAGGACTAATAGAGCAATAAGCAATCCAATCAGTGAAAACCAGTACTGTACAGTATATGATAGAATTTCAATATATATTTGTTGAAAGAGCAAATGAGACAAGGAGAGCAGTCTCAATGACAGTTTGAAAGAGTTGCTAGAAAACTGCCATTACTATAGCACTACACTAAATTAGTCTCTATGTGGGCCATCATTACTTACTAATATGTACACATGGAAATGTAGCTCTCAAGACCCAAGCATCAGTTTATCCAAAATTAGTGAAATGTGTATGTGACGCTGTGTTGATGATGCAGGTATCTGGGTCCACTGAGAGAAGGGAGGTGTCTGAGGGACGTCGGAAAAAGGAAGACTATTTTACGAAGTTCAGGCATATGGAATTTAAATTTATGATGCTATCTGCAAGGTTTATTAAAAATTATCTTCCCTTTCATTAACACTTGGTCTCAAAAACAGTCTTCAATCACTACTTAGTAATGGAAATGAGTATTGAACATCTCTTGAGAAAGGTATTGTCCACATCAGCAAATTCTGTACAGCAGTTAACATATTAATATATTAAACCTGTTAGGTGGTTTACTTAACTTGTACCTGATGTAGTCACTAAAAGTTATCAGTGCATCTAAATATTGTCTATTTTACTATTGAAGAAGTATCTAATGTTACCTATGCCCCAGTTGCCTACTTCTACATGGTAAAGGTCACAGGTTGCTTAGATTCTATAAATTTCAGGGTATGCATCTTTAGAGCAAAGGCATTATTAAAAGTTCCATTTGTAAAGTTTTGTATTTCTATTATGCAGCTATCCATAATATAAACAATAAAGCAGGGCATATTTTCATTTCCTCCTCAAACATCATAATGAAGAATTTTAATATAAGTAAAATACTGGTGTTCCATAAGCAGCTATTCCACATACTCCAAAGTCCTAGCAACTCTGTTGTTTTCTACATGGTTCCAAGGTAAATTTTCTTAATGGCAGTGTTCAGACTAAAATGCATTCAGAAATACTCAAAACAAACTCATTCAGGGTAATTATAATACATTTAATTATTCATAATGTGTAATGATTAAAATATTTCAAATGTACACATTATTAATACTGCCAGGTATCAAAGCCCATTTACATAACTCCTTTTGATGATTCAAATTAAAAACAATTTATGCAAACCCTCTTATCTAACCTTAATTCAAAATGAAAGTGCAGAAAATTTAAATAAAAGCCTGTGGGTACCAAACCTTGTAGTGAGCTAGTACTGCTGGACATTAAATGGAATGATTCTTATAAATGATCAAGTGCTTCTGATACAAAAAATAAGAATAGCATGATTTCTACTTAATACATAGTTTGACAACAATTGTTAGAAAATTAAGCTTCCCACAACCTTTTAAATAATTTACATGTTTTCAATAACTTTTTAGAAACAATGTATTTGAAACAGTATAAAAATGTAGGTTGATAAGCTGACATATTGATTCTTTTCAGTCAAAGAAGCACGCTGTTGTACCTGCAACTGCTATACACGGTCACCTCCTAGCAGACATTTGGAATTGGCCTTGGATCTCAAAACCCCACACAACTAAAAAAGCATTAATATTTGCATTACAGGTGTGAAGAGTAATTTAGGTGCTTAGATTACTGCATTTCTAGGACTCACATAAACTGGAGGACTCCAAGAAGATAGAAGATCATGACTAACAGAATCTAACTCCATAGGGTCCCTCCTTTTAGTGAGGGGGATGCTAGGGGATAAAGCAAGATATAAAAAGACATGCTGAATTAGCTCACAACCCTCAAGTTTTACTGTAATAGTGAAATAAACTTGCAAAACAACTTGTACCATTTCCTTATAAGGGAATTCTGAAATATTTCCAACAGCAGTTCAATAGGAAAGACTTTTTGTTAAAAACTAATACAGAACTGGGGGGATTAAAACAACATCAACTTCTGTTAGAGTTTTTCATATCTTTCCCAATTGCAAGTGTCACCTTCAAGATTTGATTCTAAAATAAGTACACTTAGATGCCAAGAATGAGTAATATTGTTCAAACTCAGAAGCAACTCAGACAGAAACGTGGATAGTCTGGAAATTCTCCCACAGGCAGTGTATATCACTGAACCACACTAATTTCCTTCCCTGCTATCACACGCATTCTGGTTTCCAGATAAACCCCAGATCTGCCTGCCTGAACATGCAGCAGGCTGGTGAAATAAGACTGTGGTTTCTCTGATATATATAGTTCCTAAATAGTAAAGGAGTACAGATTACCAACTATGTAATTGATATCATGTAAATGAACCGGAACCTGGATATGTGTAGTAATTAAAAGCAATGGGTTAAACTCAGCTTTGCTATCCACTGCCCTTCTGAGCTTCGGGCAAGTCACTTAATCTCCCTGTGATCTAGTTATCTAATGTTTCAAACTGGAGATAATGACATTAGCTGATGTTTTCTTTCAGGAGGATTAATTAAATGATTTAATATATATGTAAAAAGTTCTGAACAATGTGTGATATGTAACAAATGATAAATTTAATACTAAATTTAAAAATCACATTATAAAAAATCTTAAATATTAAACAATTTAGAGAATGACAATATTAGAGCAAATAAATTTCTAAGAAAAAAATATGAAAACTCTTATTGTTTTCATAGTTTTTATATAAGTAAACATGAAAAATATATATAGCTGATTACAACTCACCTCAGGAAAGGGTAAAAAATTGTCAGTGTTTAAGAAATTGTGTATTCTAAAGGAATTCCTTGTATAAATTATGCCTTAGACTGAAATATTCAAACACGAGTATACTTTTGTCCCCAAATCCTGTTTCGAATTGAAGAAATTAACTTACTATGATTTTACCTTTATATGTGTTCAGTTTATGCCCTGAAATGGATTAAGAAACTATATAATGTCAAGTAATAATATTATTAATAAAATGAAGGTCTATAAGCAATGATACAAGGATTCTTTAACCATATTCTGATCTCTCATGTAGTTATATGTATCAGCATTTGATAATAAACTAAATTATTAAAATACTTAAATTCTCATTATTGAGAAAACAAAAGCATGTGAAATAGAATAAAAGTGCCAATAATTAACAAGAATGTGATCTGATGGGTACTGTAAGAACAAACAGGAAGTGAAAGGAGAGCAGTGAGGGTATCTTTATTATTGCTGTTAATGGAACAAAAGTTACCTTATCACAGCAGATTCTCTTCTCATAGAAAATAACAAATATCCTAATAGCATCACATGTGAAAAAGTAGTCATTTTTGTTGCCTTGTATTAAAAACAATTACATGCTAGGAAAACCGCATTTCTCACGCATTGCCAGGATCACGTTATCAGTCTATTCTTACCACATGAAGACAGACAGAGTCAACTCTCAGTAAACCATCCATATGCAGGAATACTGATAATTCACAATAGTTTACATTTGTCATTTGAATGCAACACATAGTTTGTTATATCTTCAATGAAATTAATTTAAATTAAAAGGATGTTCCTAAAGCCACTATCAACAGATGGCAAAGACCATGAAGAAATGGTACGGGGGAGGTAGGGAGAAATCAGACTAGTGTTAATATTTGGCCATGGACATGCTAAAGGCAGTCCACACAAACATGGAGAACTCAGCCAAGTGTTGCTAGCAACCTCAATGTATTTTTCCTCTTTTGAGACTGGTTTTATATTGGAAGATACGTCTTCCAACACACCATAAACAATTACTTAGTGGGCAAACTTGTTGATTCAGTTCTGTCAAAAGCACAGGCTGTAAATGCAGGCTTGTTCTAACATACCCTATTTCCATGTCTTTGCTCACATAGTAATCATAGCAAGTGGTAAAGCATGCAGGCTGTGCAATCATCCTGCTTGAGCTTGATTTCCAGTGCTACTTTGCTTTTTCACAAAATAGCTATAATAATAGAATCTACAGCATGGAATAGATTTTAAAAATTAAATGAAACAATTCATGAAAACTTTAAAAAGTAACTAGTATATAGTAAGTGGACAAGTATTAATATTTGTAATTGTTAATATGATCAGTGTTCTTATGAGTCTGTGATATATATTTATCTTCATTTTCACAAAACTCCTGTTGATGGTTTTATATTTACTGATCATTATTCTATTCTATAGGTGTTTCAATAGAAACAATAAGACATTAACTGGTTTCCTTAAGGGTCAAACAATAAATCAGGAAATAGACATTTACTTCAGCATGCTAAATTTCAGTTTATGTAAGTGGACCATCCATAATTTTTAAAACTTTATTGACTAAATGAACCAAACACCACTATTGAAAAAAATTCTAGCTTTCACCTTTGAAAATCATAACAAAATTGGTGGTAGAATTTATATATATATATATATATATATATATATATATATATATATATATATATATATATATAAATTTCATGGTATTTAAGAAGAAAAAAAATGTCCTTCATGCTTTTAAAATAAGAAGAACCAAGATGTAATTTGAAATGTAAGGCAGAAGTGAGATTCACTTTTGCAGAATAACACTGAAAAAGATGGGCTTTTTGTGACTAAGAACCATATATATACACGCACACATACATAAGCAAATAAAGTGAATGAAGGGAGTTACTAAATCACAGGAAGTTAAATGGGCAAATTAAATTTAACAAACCACCATAGTTATACTCAATTATGTGTTTTCTGGAATTCTGGTATTTCATCAGTTTTAAGGTACTTATAACTATTATAAGGTACTTACACTCTATATTAAGATACAGATTATTTCATATGTGTGTACACATATATGTACATATACACATAATAACTGAATAAATTATTAAACACACAGTTCCTATTAGGTGCCTAAATTCTAGACTAGCACCCATACTTTATTTGTCTTGGTAGTATGAAAGTAAGTACACATAACAGTAATTAATCTGTGCGTTTATTGTACACTTGTATTTGCTAGAAGCTGTGGTACATGCTGGGAAACAATGGTAAACAAAATGAAAATACTCCTTCCTTCTTGGAAGAATTTCGGTTTCTGATGGGGACGCAAATGAATAAAGACAATTATGATATATTGTGAAGACTACTTTCCAATGGAAGTAACATCTAAAGTGAGTCTAAATGAAGAACTGGTGAAGGTATAGCCAGAGAGAAGTTGCGGTGTCTTATAAGTCTCTCTGTTCCAGGAATGAAAAAGTTTACTCTAAGGACCATTCTGGGAGGGAGGATCAAGAGGCAAATGACCTTGATACCCATGAGGAGTTTATATGTCCTCTTGAAGACAATGGGTAGTCAGTGAAATGTTCCACACATATGGGAGTACCATGATAATTTACAGTTTAAAAAGATAATTCAGACTAAGTTGTAGAAAATCAATCACCAGGAAAAATGACTAAAGGCAGAGAGACCAGTTAGGATCCTGGTGACGTCATCAAAGAGAGATCTCACAGCACTTGTAATTACTGAGAAATCAAATTTTACACATCCAGGTGGTAGGTAGCTTCTGAAATGGCTCACAACTGCTCCCTGGTTTTCATGCCCTAGAGAAATCCCTCCCTACACGTACATAAGCACTGGACCTAGTTATTTGCTTCTAATGATAAACGTAGGTTACAAATGATCATAACTTCCTTTTTGCTTTCATTCTGTCTTCACTCCTTCTTGGCATACATGCTCTGATGAAGCATCCTGCCTTTTGTGAGCTGCGCTATTGAGAGGCCCATTAAACAAGGAACTGAGGACGGACAGCCTCTGGACAACAGCCAGCAAAGAATTGAGGCCCTCAGTCCAATAGTCCTGGAGAAATGGAATGCTGTTGGAAATCATCTACATGAGCTTAAAAACAAGTAATTCCCTCTTTAAGCCTTCAGGTAAGACCACAACCTTAATAACATCTAATATGCAGCCTTCTGAGGAACCTTGAGGTAGAGGACTCAGCTCAGCTTTGCCAAGATTCCTCAAACTGAGAAAATAAGTGTGTATTCTTTTAAGCTGGTTAATTTAAAGGCAATATGGTATAGACAGCATTATCAACAATAAAATTAAAAATTAAAATTCTTTCAACATAATGGTAACAGACAAAAATGTGAACCTGTTTTCAAGTGCAAATATATTCCTAGAAGCATGTGTTAAAATGGAACTTATATTTTTATTTTTAGGTTATATTTTTAATTTCTTGGGTCATCTCCCATGTAGCATCTTCAGGGCACCTAATAAAATTTATATCACTCATTTGGCATACCTACCTTACCAGATGTTAAACACTGATTTAAAATAAAGATATCATCATGGAAACACAGATAAGATTTGTGGTTGCTAGAAGCGAGAGGAGTCAGTGTAGGGGAATTGGTTGAAAGTGGTCAAAAGGTATAAACTTTCAGTTATAAGATAAATAAGTTCTTGTAATATAAGGTACAGCATGATGACTATAGTTAAAAATACTGCAATATATATTTGAAAGTAGTTAAGAGAGTAAACCTTAAAAGTTCCCATCAGAAAGAAAAAATATTATAACTACATGAGGTAAGGGATATCCACTAAATTTACTATGGTATTCAATATATAATATTATTATGTTATATACTCTAAACTTATATAACTTTATGTCAATTATATCATGATAAAACTGGAAAAATAATAAAAAGCAAAGCAAAAATAACAGTAAAAAATAAAAATTATAATAATGAAAATAGCAAAAGCATAGTTTAAAATTAGGGAAAGCTAACTAACAACCAGGTACTACTGAATAACCTATTAAAAAGAAAGAATTAAATGTACTCTCACTAAGAAGGACTAATTGATTAAAGGAATTACTAATACACAATGACTCAAAAAGCTACCAGATTTAAACTTCTCTAAATTGAGTATATTTCTTAAACAAATCAGAGAAACTTCTTATTCTTACTACTTAGAACTGGTTTAACTGCCATTAGTATACAGTTGGAATAAAGCATACATCTTTGTAGCTTTATATAGCTGTGTTAAAAATGTCCACTGGATTTCAATGTAAATAATTTCTATTTGCTAAAATAAAACTAATTTAGCTAGAACAGTAATTCTAAATGCAAATGAGTATCTGTGTGAATTGTAAATGCTATCAACTGAACATCTGTTATTGTGTCTAAATTACTGAAACAGGAGAGCTCAGTAACTCACAGCTAAAAAATGTCATATTAAAATAATATAAGGTGTCTATAATGTTGTGAAGCTATTCTCAAAGGAGTCCCATGAAATTTTGATTTCATTACTTTACAAATTCCATATATATTAATCAATCCTTATCAGAATTACCTACAAAGGAGTTCCCATAAGACTATCAGCTCATTCCTCAAAAGAAACCTTCCAGGCAAGAAGGGGCTGGAAAGAAGTATTCCAAGTCATGAAAGTCAAGGACCTCCATCCAAGATTGCTCTATCCAGCAAAGCTATCATTTAGAATGGAAGGGCAGATAAAGTGCTTCCCAGGTAAGGTCACATTAAAGGAGTTCATCATCGCCAAGCCCTTATTATATGAAATGTTAAAGGGACTTATCTAAGAAAAGAAGATCAAATATATGAACAGTAAAATGACAACAAGCTCACAAGTGTGAACAACTGAACCTAAAAAAATAAAATAAGTAAACAATAGAACAGGAACAGAATCACAGAAATAGATATCACATAGAGGGTTATCAGCGGAGAGGGGGTTGATGGGGGGAAAGACATAGGGTATACGAAGCATAAATGGTAGGTACAAAATAGACAGGGGAAGTTAAGAATAGCATATGAAATGGAGAAGCCAAAGAACTCATGTGTATGACCCATGGACATGAACTAAGCAGAGGAGTACCGCAGGAAATGGGGGTGCCAGGAAGAGGGGGATAAAGGGGAGAAAAAATAATGGGACAACTGTAATAGCATAATTAATAAAGTATACTTAATAAACAAATCATTATCAAATGCCTAATGACATGAAGACCACATTTCTTCATTCATTATTAGAAATAAAAAAGATGGCAAGTCATATAGCAATGTTTTATAGTTAATAGATACTATGCAGAAAATGCCTTGTAAAATCTTAGTATAGAAAGAAATAATCTTATTCCTTTCCATGAAGGTACAATGTCCTAGCTGTGGTTTATGCTCTACAGAACTAACTTCAGTGCCAGGATAATAGAATTACACATTTCACAAGATAATATAACATATGCCAAACTACAGCATTAAAAAGGAATCAGTTAAACCATGCCACAAAATGCACAGACTACTACGGGCATGAAAGCCATTAAAAGTCAATGTTACAACATAGGGAAGTAACTGATTAAAAACAAACCTGGGTTCAAAACTAAGCTTTGCCACTTACCAGCTATGTAAACAAGACACTGCTTAGTCTCCCATAGCCTCAGTTTCTTCTCCTATAAAACCATAATAATAGCATCTAGGGTTGGGACTAAATGAGATAAGGTTTTAAAATACAAAGTAGGAGGGATCACAACACCTGATATCAAACTGTACTCCAAGGCCACCGTAATCAAAAAAGTCTGGTACTGGCATAAGAACAGACACATAGACAAATGGAACACAGTAGAGAGCCCAGAAATAAACCCATGTCTGTATGGTCAATTAATATTTGACAAAGGGGCAGGAGACCGACATGTACTTTGCTTTTACTTCCTCTAGTAAAGAACTGGTAGGAAACCATGTTTATTTTTTGTCTATAGAGGAAGTATTGTATTGTATTGTATTTTGTTGTTAATTTGAATTATCTATGATGTTAGAACTCTAAGAAGCTGAGAAAATAATTTAGTTTTATAGCACTATTTTCAGAATACAAAAATAAGTTTATATATGTGGCTATTGTGATTTTTCAAAATTCCATTTGATTCTGGCTACCCCCTATTGTTTGGATATTAATTTCCACTGACTGCAAACCTGTAATGGCAGAACAGCGTCCAGTAGTGCTAAGCTGTAAATTAGATGACACTGCACTGGAAAAACACCAATAACTCACATTTGAGTTTCTAGTAGTTATTATATATTTGATAATCATTTAGGTCCATATATCCTAATGTATTTCACCAGGCTCCAAACTAGTCCCACCTACTCTATAGTATCTACTACAGGCATGATCCATCCTCCTGTTAGGGTTATATCATGTCCTTAGAAGCATTTTTTTTAACCTGTTGTGGAGGTTTAATGTGTATCTTTACTTGATGATAAAACTTTTTGTTTCCTGCAACTGGTTAACTTTGTCACATATTTAAGTAGATGAAGCAGAATGATTGTTTAGCCTGCTCAAACATACAAGTCTGTGAAACCATGGTTGGCATATGTCAGGCGACAAAGAGAATATCTAAGGGATATTCTGCTGTGAGTTATAGTGAATGTGTGTGAAGAAGCTTTCAATCCTAACCATGCAGTGTTAGTGTGATGCTATACTATTTGGAAGAATATCATTTTCTATTTTATAAGTTGTATGCATGAACATAAGATTTGTAATGTTTCATTTATAAAATGCCTTCTTCAACATGTGCTTATGTGTTAATAGTGTTTCCTGAAAATATAGTAGTATGTCTTCTAGAATTTCACTTTATTAAATAGTTCCTAGGAAACTGAAATGTTAAATTCCTTGTTGGTTTGTTTTCATTCTAAGGGACATGTGGCAAGCCTGAAAGACATTGTAATCATTTCTTACAGAGTGGAAATTTAGAAAGATTATGCATGACAGCCTAAATAGTTATTTTATTCATTATCATCGTTGGGTATAAAACTTTCTTTTTTAAGCATATACTACTTTCAGTTAATGCATTTGGTTCTACTGAATTTTCGGGAACCAGAAAACTTTAAAGAAAATGTTCTGTATCTTAGAATTGTAACCAATGATGTACTGGCTTGGGATTGTTCTTAAGTACTCACTGCTTAGAAACTATTATAAGTAACAGTTTGCAAGATCTCTAAGCAAAAGGTGCCATGTTAAAACTTTTGACTGAAAACATTTCTGTGTGTTCATGGAAAGCACATTAAAACAAAAGAAAATTTAAGGTGGCCCAAAATGAAAGCTACAAAAATTCATTTGGTGCTTAGACTTTGTAAGGGCTCTGTGGATTGATTTGCCCCGACTGCCTTTAAATGAGTACATATCACCTTCATTAAATAGTAGATTAATTTTATAATTTCACTGAAAATCTTAGCCTAAAATACATTTCTATAGTTTCTGGTCAGCTCTGATTAAAATATGAATAGTGCAGTAGCCATCTCAAACCTTGGTTTATCTGAATCCATACCATCATAGACTTCTTAAGCAAATACAGTTCTTACCTAGTGATATTACACTTGTATCCAGAATACTGTATTCATTATAATTTTACTATGTTCAAAAATAACACAATGACAAAATTATATACAGGTATGTAGGTTTTTTTGTTGCCTGCCTTCTTGATTCTTAAGTCTTCTTGGTTTATTCTCTCTATATATTAAAGTTTGCACTACAAAGGATGCGTATTGTGTCCTTAAGATGACAAATTATTTGTTAGCACACCAGTCTCTCAGGACACTTTAGCACAGTCTTATAGTGGGTGTGTGCTCTCAGTCTCACATCTTATTATTTTCAAGTCAATTCCAATAGTTTCTATATTATGAAGGCAGACATGGATTAGAGTTTGCCACTCTTCTTTTGCCATTGCTTCACTAAAGACAGGAGACTATTAATCCATCAAACAAAAATAGGTATCTTCATAAGTGACCAGTTGATTCTAAGACTAAGAAACACAATTTAAAATACAATCATAGAGGAAAAGTGTTTTAATACAAATACATCTTCAAACTCAGATCCACCATAATTCTGAAGTTATGCCCAAAATTTCAAGCAATGCAAAATGACCCATATGTATTTGAAATACCTATAACACCTCAATTTTCTCTTGTTATTATTAAAGCTAAATTTTGCAATAGAAAAATATTATTGAGGAAGGTAAATTGTATTAACTTCTCATGTTTACTTCTCATATTTCCTCCAAGCAACATTAAAACCAAGAAATTGCTTACAACTTCCATACACACTTTCTTTGTTCTTCCTGAAGCCTCTAGAGAACCCTAGAAATTCTAATTAGAATTACAAGTTATAACCTACATATTTTATTATTATTTCAAGTTTAGTTAACACTATCCATCATTACTTTAATTTTTATATATCAATGTTACCTATAATTACTATAAAATTATAAAGAAAATGACACATTATAGCCTTGATGTTTCTATGTTGGCAAATATCTTCAAATCAAACAATAAAACCAGAACAAATACAAATTCCAACAGTTGCATATATGATGTATATCCAAAAGTTCTAATAGGGTCTTTTCCAGTTGTCTTTAGAATATATAGAAATATTTTTCCACTAATGCAGAGATCATTGTGAGATACACTTTGTCATACAGCATCATTATGGCTTATAAGAAGAACCTAAATATTTTAAGTGTGAAAACACAGGATTTGGGAACTAGAAGAGACATTACAGATTAAGAATTTGTACTGGTCTGGATATCACCATATCTTGCCTAGCCTACCGGTATATATTCACCATCAATGCTCCATCACTTATTTGTGAATTCCCATCACCAATCTGTCTGCCAAACACCTGCTCAATGGTTAATCATTGAATTATTGGGCCCTTAACAACTGAAGAACAAACCCCATTTCCTCAATGCGGAGTTCACTTCACCACCTTCACCCCTAATCCCAACCCAACAAGTTGTGCTTTCAACACAGTAAGTGCTTCACCTACTCCCTCCATTGCTTTGCTAATAGTGTTCTTCATCTAGAATGCCTCTTTCCTTCTTCCTCTATTGAAAATCTACTTAAATATCAAGGCCCAACTCAAATAATACCACCTCTAGGATCTCCATTTGCCTTACACAAAATTTACTATTTCCACTTGGTGCTGCTATGGCTTTTAAAAAATATGAATGTCAATATTTAATACAATTTCATTAAATGAAGTGTATCTCTTCCTCTCCCCCTTGCTAGATGATGATTTCCCCCATCAAGGAACAAGCCTTATTCTTTTCTTTACCTCCCATTTATTATAGTACCTTGCTGAGGACTCTACAAATAGAAATTAAATACAATGAGAGGTCCATTCTATCCTAAAAAAGAATTTGGCTCATAATAGAAAATTAAAAATAAATTTCTCTACAACCCTAAGAATAAGTAATTCAAATAGAAAGTATAATTTAAGGGTACTTCCCCATATCAAATATTTCCACATTTAAATATTATACCTACCAGAACTAGTGTATTTTAAAACTTTCTATTTAATGATCAGAAAAAAACTTTAAATAACTAAATTAAACATTTTTCATTTAAACTCCAAAGTTAAACATTTTCTTACAATGAATTTAGATAAAAGAGATGTGAGCTCTCCAAACCCTTTGCAGTACAAGGAAATTCTAAGAGGTTTTGGGACACTGGATCTAAGAGCTTTTGAAATAGATATTAGAAACACTAATTCCACTGTTGTAATCATACTCTAACAATGCTGAAATAACAATCAAAAAGAACCTATGCACCCCAGTGTTCATAGCAGCACAATTTACAATAGCCAAGGTCTAGAAGCAACCTAAGTGCCATTCAGTAAATGAGTGGATCAAAAAACTGTAATACATTTACACAATGGAATACTATGCAGCAGAGAGAAAGAAGGAGCTCCTATCCTTTGCGACAGCATGGATGGAACTGGAGAGCATTATGATAAGTGCAATAAGCCAGGCATTGAAAGACAGATACCATATGATGTCACATATAAGTGGAACCTAATCAACAAAACAAATGAGCAAAGTAGAACCAGAGACTCTTACATAAAGAACAAAGTGACAGTAACCAGAGGGAAGGGGGCAGGGGGATAAGAGGTGAAAGAAGCAAAAGGATCAAATCAAGGAACATGTATAAAGGACCCATGAACAAGGACAAAGGGGGTAGGATCGAGGGTGGGAGGTGGGGATGGGCGGGGTGGGGGGAATGGGGGGGTTATAATGGAGACAACTGTGCTTGAACAAAAACTAAAGAAAAAGAAAATGAGAAAAAAAAAAAAAAAAAAAAAAAAAAAAAAAAAAAAAAAAAAAAAAAAAAAAAAAACAATGAGTGTATGGCTCCTTCCTGAACTCAGCTGAGTGACTGGCAAACTTCTGAATAGGGAAGAAAGTGATGACCAGGAGCTAGGACCCTCATGTAGCCAGAGTCTCCTGCTGATGTCTTACCCTGATCCTCCCACCTATTGACCAAATCATAAATCAAAGCCCTGCAAATGACAAAGAACTTCAGCTATTACAGTAAGATAAATCAATAGTTATTAAGTTTTATTAAAATGAATGGCAGTTTGATATCATTAAAATGTGTGTTGGATATATTATATATATCTAGACTATGCTATGATGCTTAATTGTTCCTTTAAATATCTGTTCAAGAATAAATCATAGTAAAAGTGATGGTAGAGAAAGGTGTTCCTGAGCTGATTTGTACTCAAATATTCGAAATTAGAGAAGTAGCAGTAGCATTGCTTAGAAAATCCAGAGAATCAGAGTTAACAGGAATGGAAATGCAGTGCTGTGAGCAGTGAGTACATGAGAGCCTTTGTATGATTTTTGTTTAGTTTTACTTTGCTTTGATTAGATTTTAGCAGTCACAGTAAGAATTGCTTCTATTGTAATTGACTGGGTACACCAAATGCTTCTCTGAAGAGCGGGAAATTCTCTTGCTGAATTAAGAGTTGTGTTAAGTGTCAATACCTAAAGCAAAACACACGTACCATGTTAAATGAAAGGGGAAAGGGAATTAATATTTATTGAATGCCTGCTATGCTAAGCACTGTGCTGGGCACTTTAAATATATAACCTTATTTAATTCTCACAACACTACCAGGTAAGCATTACTCTATTCATTTTATGGCTGAGAAACTTCAGTCTCAGAGGTTACAAGTTATTCACAGCTAGAATGCAAGTACGTGTAACTCAATTTTCTCTGGCTTTCCCCACACTGTGCCACACTACTTTTAGAAATTCCCTGATGAGTTTTCTAGTTACTCCTACGTTTCAAACTTCATTTTCTTCATTGGTAAAATAAAGACTTGCTTCTAAGGTCCAGACTAACACTAAAATTTTATGAAAACCATGATTCTTGGGGGACTCAATAGAAATACATCAATAAGTAAAAGAGCAAGTGCTCAATACGAAATGTACAAAGAACTGTAGGGAAAAGTTCACAGAAAAAAAGAAATTAAAACTGCCTATGAACAAAAGAAAAACTGCTTAACTTCACTCCTAATTTAAGAAGTTAAAATTATGACATGGATGATTTGCCATTTAAACCTCTGCAATGGGCAAAAGTTCTAGAACTCACATAAATTTTAGGTGGCACTATAAATAAACACAAACTCTTTGGAAGTCATTTTGGTAATATCTATCAAAATTGTAAATGTATGGCACATTTTATGTAGAAATTTCACTACTAGAAATTACCCTTATATGCAGGTACATGTTTACTGAAGCATTGCTTGAAATAGCAAAGGATTTGAACTAATATAAATATCCATTAACAGGGAACTGCTTAAATAAATTAAAATAAGCCCAGACCACAAAATTCTATGAAGTATATAAAAAGAACACAGGACAAAAACACCAGCTGTTATGAAATAATATCCAAGGACATAAAGTGAAAACAGCAGGAAGTGAAAAACAAAAAACAAAAAGGAGAAATATACATATGCTTCTGGAGGCATAGACTATTTCTCGTAGGCAATGTGACAAATTAGTAAGAGTGGTTCTCTCTGGGCAAGAAGTTATAAGTGTGGAATTGAAGGGTTATGTTTACCATGCATCTTTTCTTTCTTTCTTTTTTATGATATGAATACCTTAACACAAGCACATTTTACATTTTCAATTTTAAACACAGTTTAAAATAAATAGTAATCTCTGGAGTCCTTGAGAAACCCTTTAAATGTGAGGTCAACAGTAGCAAAGAAGGGAAAAAAGACCTTATGACAGTAATTTTTTTAAATGTCAAAATTCTTCAGAATAATCTAATCATCGCAGATTTCACTGTGTATGTGAACTTCAATTTACAAGGAACAAAAAATATAGCACTGGAACCTCCAGTGTGGAGATGTGATAGAAGGGCTAAAAAGGAATAATTCCCCCATGTGTCCCTCTCCCTCTCTGTCCCCCCACCCCTCCCTCTCCCTGTCTCTGAATCTTCCAAAATCTACATTTTCATATGCTAGAGCATATAGTGAGGAATGATAAAGGTGCTGATTCCAAGGGCATGGGAATATGGAATACATCAATTTCTTAGTTGTAAAGACTCATTCAGAGTGAAATAAATTCTATGCTTAACTAAACTATAAATTATGCAATAACATGTAAAACAGCAATGTTAATATAAACTATTGAAAAGTCAGAAACCACAATGTTTCATTACAAGACTGAGAAGTTACCTCTATAGCACAGAATTTATGTGTGACATTCATAAAAGCCTAAAAGATCTAATCATAAACAAGGCACTCTATTATGAAATCAGTAAAATAGACTTACTAGGTACCAGATTTTGATATTATTCCAGAAAATCTGCTTATAGAAATTATAAAATTTCTTAGGAAACCCAACTGACCACTAAAACAAATGTAACCGGAAAGACAATTTACGCCCTATGGCATCAACACTATTCCAATTTCATGAAACCTTTAAGCCATTAGCATTGTAACATTATAACACATACTAAATAATAAAAATAAAACCTATATTTTCAGATGAATAACATTTATGCACAATAAAACTAAATGGAAAAAGACCTACCTTCTTTAGTTGCTAGGTAAATACAGTTAATGTATTAATCTACTCATGTTTGACTCTGTCCAGTGTGGAAGGATGACACATTTATATATTAATAGAAATTTTAGTAAAGCAATGACTTCAATCAATCACAATAAAGAATTTATATTAAAAAAGTGAAATATACCTTTTATCTGGGTAGCAAAATTCAGTGCCAATTTTGCAAAGAGATCTGGATTTTCAAACTTGTCCTCCTTAACCTTTAACCAGAAACAGTTCTCAGACAATTCTCTGGGTTCAATCTGAAACAAAAATAACAAACGTAAGTTTCCAAAATACTACTTCATATTCAATTTTTCAAAAATTCACTTTCACCAATGTTGAATGATAGTTCCTTTATTCATTTACCTATGAAATGAACTTTAGAACCTATCCAAATAACACTTTTTAAGTAAATATTCATTGGGAAAGGCAGAGAATTCTATCAGTACATAGAAAGGTATATGATAGCAATAGCATATCACATATTACATTTTAAAAAATCTTTTACTGATATTAAAAATCTTCTACTGGAATGAACATTAAAAATAATTTAGTAAATCCCTCCCCAACTCACATACATTCTTCTTGTTCCAGGATTTTTAAAAATGGGGAAACTGAAATTCAGAAATATGAAGTCCCCATGTTTACTGACTATATTCAAGGCACTAACCATAATAATAGTTTATTTGCATATATCAACTAATCTAATCTAATCCTCACAACAATTCTTTGAGGTGGGAGCTACTATATCCATGTTAAACGTGAGGAAACTGAGCCCCAGAAAGATTAAGTGGCCGCACAAGCTAGTATATAGCAAAGATGGGATTTAAACCCAGGCAGTGTAGCTCCAGAGCACTATGCTCTTAGCCACTACACTGAAAACCAAGGTTAGAACTGTACATTTTCCAGGATATTATGATGCTTTGTGATACCTAAGTATCATTACACTGCATGTTAAATTGCTAAATTAATGTACCATTGCATTTATACACACAAATGACTGAGCCAACAGCTTTTGAACCCAATAGTTTAGTAGATTGTGCCTGTTTTTTAAAATGTATTGTACATTCTAAAAGCATTTACATTCATTTACCTTTATGAAAAAAAGCCTTAAGTATATACTTAACTTTAAAACTCATTGAACCATTATCCCGGTCAAAACAATTTATTATGCAGATACTGTCAGACTGTACTGTATGTTTTTAGATGAGTCATTTACCCAAATGGTAGTCTACAGCTAGACAAAGCTAAAAACCTCAAGTTGTAAGATTACCTTTAACCAATTGATTCTCTTCATGGGGATCTCAGGTTTATATAATTTTTTCTGCTTCATTCCATAAGGCAAATCAATTGGTGCTCCTGGGGGAGGAGGAACTCCTCCAAGGGGAGGTGGTGGAGGAGGTCCTCCAAACAAAGGTGGTGGTGGTGGGATACCACCAGCTATTCCAGGTAAAGGAGGAGGAGGAGGAGGGGGACCTCCTCCAGGTAGAGGTGGTGCTGGTGGAGGTGGTGGTGGGGGTGGCCCAGCACCTGGCAATGGAGGTGGTGGAGGAGGGCCTGGAATTCCTGATACACCTGAGAATCCACTTCCCTGAAAGAGGGAAAAAACAATGTTTAAATGCTTGTAGTAAAATACTGCAGCAAAGAAAACTTATAAGGAGACATTTGTGCTAATTTAAGCTTATAAGCACTTTATTTAATTGAGCAACATCTGAGGGATTAACAGTACATGAAAAAGAGTTGCATAGATTTTTGGTAAGCATTATAAATTCTGGACATTGACTAATTTTGCTAATACTCATGCTAATAAAGTTGGCATCCTGAAAGATTTTGTGTGAAACACTCACCCAAATTAATGAAAATAATCACCACTCAATATAACCATATGCAAAGAAGTATTATACGAGTTCTGTCCAGAAGGTAACCAGCCATACAGAAACGAGAAATTTACTGAAGAAGATACAAGAAACACTGTCCATCGGACAATGATGCCTCTGTCCCCTTCAAAGTAGGCACCTTGGGACTTCACACAGTTCTCCCAACTGCCATTAGCTGCCCTGTCATATTTTACTGAATCTCATCGATGGTCTGAAATCTCTTTCCTTTCAAAGGTAATTTTAATTTTGAGAAAAGCTAGAAGTTGTGGGACACCAAATCTAGGTTGCAGGGGGCCTGAGCCACCTGAGTAATATGATGTTTCACCAAAAACTCTGCACCACACATGATACATTAGTAGGCACACTGTACTGTTGAAGCTGCCAATCACCAGTTGCCCAGAGTTACGGCCATTTTCATCATATTTTACCTCTGCACTCATTGCATCATACCTGAAAGCCTTCTGAATCATCTGAATAGTTTCCATGGAGGGATATTCAAGCTTAATGAAAAATTTGATGCAGATTTGTTGCTCTACTCTCTGAGTCATTTTGAATATGTCAGCCACACAGTACACATGCTCACTCAGCGGTGTCTACCGCCCCCACTGACTAGTACAGAGAAGTCATCATTGTTCACACATGTGCATTCCAGTCCCCTCTCTTTGGCTGCCAGGTTACATTAATGTAGCAAAAACCATTCTCATTATATTAACAATGCCTGGACTTTTTCTGGACAGACTTTGTGTATGGCTTGGGCCTATTAAAGTAGTTAGTTTGAATGTGAGATAATTAATATTTAAAAGGTCATAAATTTGATTCCTTTAGGACAATCAACTTTACACAAAAAGAGTCTCAGAGTACCAGTAACCTAGCTGTCTTCTAATACTAATAATTAATACTAAGTAACATCCATGCCCCTACTAAATGTTCATCAACATTTTTACATCTATAGTATGTGGCACAAATAATGCCCCTTTTAATATAAAATCAGAAGCATGTAATTCTGTAACATACCAATATTATACTCAAGCACACCATGAGACATTTTAGGTGAAGTGTTCAAATAGCTGTCCATCTTGTGCAAGACATTCACGTACCCTACCAATTACATTCAACAATACTCACTTCTGCTGGACCCTGTATTATTTCTTGTCATTCTTATTACAACCCTGTAATGTAGGTAGGACGTTTTTATCTTATCATTAACTCGCTGCTTACGAATGATGAAACTTAACTTCAAAAATGTTAAATGACTAACAAAGGTCATACAGTCTGAAATATGATTAAGATTCAAATGTGGTTCTCACACCTAATGCAGTCCTCCTTCCTCTACAGCAGACTGCTTCCTCATGTATGTGTGTCACTGCCATGAGGGGAACTCATTCACTCAGACTGGATTATGAGGAGAGTATAACTTATACTACTACCAGAAAGTAACTTCAAACTCATTCATTAAATGAGGAATGACAAATGAAAGAGAAAATAGCATTCCATATTATCTGCTTTTTTGGTGATTAATTTGTACCTGATTTTCTAAACAATTACTGATTGAAATGATTTACTTTCCAAAATAAATGAATACAGAAGTAAAGCTGTTTATTACAAATATTTCTAACAAACTCATACCAATCAACAAACATCTGTAATCAAGACATGGCTTTAGATCAACTGAATGAAAGGTTTCAAAGCAATGAAATTTCTTGATATAGTGATCTTTTTACTTGGAGAGCAAGTTTTCTTCACTAATAATATGAATTTCCTACTTGGACTACTTAATTGTGCTAAATAAACTTAGAAATATCTTTGCAAAATAAATAATTTGAAGCATGTTTTTGGAATAACCACATAAAGGGCTGCTCTATTTATAAGACTATTGAAAATTAAAATTCATGGGTATATCATGGTTAAAAAATCATTGCTAAACATGAAAATATTTTTATAGCATTCAATGTGCATTATCCACATATTTTATTCCCATATATAAATGTTTACATGTGTATTTACATACAGACAACTAAGGTGTTCATACACAGGACAAAGGAAAATCCTTTAGTATAATGCAATCCCTCCTTAGATTAGGAAGAATGAAAAAGATAAGATTAAAATATGTGAAATTCTTTGCATTTTATTTTAATGCAGCAAAATGATAGAAAACAACATGATTTTTAAAATCTTGATGAAGATCAAAGAAATTCTGGGGAGAATTAAAATAATTTTTTGAAAAGTCTGGGAAATCAGTAATTCACCCTACAAACATACATATAAATTGATTTGTTAAATAATTTGAAAGGTAAATGTGTATCCCATTTTTATCTCAAGATAGCAAAATTAAGTTCCTGGAAAGATGGAGGTATAGGCAGGAATGCTTCCCTTCCTCATACTACCAAAAGAAGGAAAACAACCAATTGAAAAACAAAAATCAACCTGCACTGACAGAAAAACATTTTAATGTTAGTCCAACAACCAAGGAGTTAAAGAAACATTCATCCAGATGGGAGGAGGGGTGGAGATGGGCAAGGCGGTGGGGCTAGTGGACCACATTAGCACATAGACAAGCTGGGAGGAACAACATCGGAGAGAGAGACACTGCAAAACCCAGGATTTCAGGGCGGGAAACTAAAAACTCAAAACACTAGGCTGTAAAACACCTGTGCAGGCTATGGCAGCAGGAGAAACTTCCAGCCTCACAGCAGAGTTCATTGGAGAGACCCACAGGATTCCAGAAGGTACACAAACCCACCTACCTGCAAATCAGCACATGAAAAGGCACAATCTACTTGTGGGAAGCAAAGGAAGAGAAGGAAGTGACAGAAAGTGGGGAGACAGCCAAGCAAGTGGCATTGTTCCCTCTCTCACCTCTCCAAACACACAGTGCCACAACTGCAGCAGAGGGTTGTGTGCCCTGATGAATACTAAGGCTCCACCCCTTACCACATTAACAGGTGCCCAGAGAGAAAGAAATATGGCCCAAATGAAAGAACAGATCAAAACTCCAGAAAAAGAACTGAACGACTAGGAGAAAGACAACCTGTCTGATGCAGAGTTCAAAACACTGGTAATCAGGATGCTCACAGTAATGAGCTCTGCCACAAAATTAAGGAAGAAATAAAAGCTACACAAAGTGAAATAAAATGAAATGTACAGGGAACCAACAGTGACAGGAAGGAAACTGGGACTCAAAGCAACGATTTGGAACAAAAGAAAGAAATAAGCATCCAACTGAAATGGAATGAAGAAACAAGAATGCAAAAAAAATGAGGACAGGCTGAGGAACCTGTGGGACAACTTGAAGCGTTCTGGCATCAAAATCATGGGAGTCCCAGAAGGAGAAGAGGAAGAGCAAGAAGTTGAAAACTTATTTGAACAAATAATGAAGGAGAGCTTCCCCAGTCTGGCTAATGAAAACAGACTTCCAGGAAGTCCTGGAAACCCAGAGAGTCCCAAAGAAGTTGGACCCAAGGAGGAACACACCAAGGCACATCATAATTAAGTTACCCAAGATTAAAGATAAAAAGAGAATCTTAAAAGCAGAAACAGGAAAGGAGACAGTTCCCTACAAAGGAGTGCCCATAAGACTATCATTACAGGCAAGGAGGGGCTGGGAAGAAGTATTCCAAGTCAAGAAAGGCAAGGACCTACATCCAAGATTACTCTATCCAGCAAAGCAATCATTTAGAATGGAAGGGAAGGTAAAGTGCTTCCCAGATAAGGTCAAGTTAAAGGAGTTCATCATCACGAAGCCCTTATTATATGAAATGTTAAAGGGACTTATCTAAGAAATAGATAAAGATAAAAAATATGAACAGTAAAATGGCAACAAACTCACAACTATCAACAACCAAACCTAAAAAAAAAAAAAAAAAAAAGAACTAAGCAAACATATACAACAGGAACAGATTTCACAGAAAAAGATCACATGGAGGGTTATCACTGGGGAGCAGGAGGGAGGAGAATGGAGCAAAGATACAGGGAATAAGGAGCATAAATGGTAGGTACAAAATAGGCAAGGGGAGGTTAAGAATAGTGTGGGAAATGGAGAAGCCAAAGAACTTATATGCATGACCCATGGACATGAACTAAAGGTGGGGAATGCTGGAGCGAAGATGGTTGTAGGACAGAGAGGGAGAAAAGGGAGGAAAAAATGCAACAACTGTCATAGTATAATCAATAAAATATACTTAAAAACATAGCAAAATTAAAGTAATACATGTTTGTAAACATAAAATTTTGTGTCTATTTACTGATATTCATGACATGATACATGTGCAACCGCTAAAATTTTACTACTAATTTAAAACAGGATGTTACTCATTAAACACATATTTTACAAATTTAATAAAGAATCTCAAACATTTATATTAAATGCCATCAGACTTTAAAAATCAATTCATTTCAGCCCTTTTATTCCCTCCAATGAACAATTAAGAAAGGAACAATTAAATTAGGCTACAATAAAGTATTGAGAATTAAATATTGCAAATGAATAATATTTAACACAATTTTGCATGTGCTAGAAAGTACTGTGTGACTCTGCACTTTTACAAATTAGTTAATTTAATAATAAAAACCAGTTACTCAGTAAATTGTAAGGCCCGGTTCTAGGTGCAGTTCGGCTTTCAATAAGAATAAGTAAAGACACTGTTCTCAAGGTCTTTATGTTCCAGTGGAAAAAGCAAAGCAGGCACACAAACAATTATGATATGAGTGGTTTACAAAAGTCCACAGAAATTCCTTAATGGAGTTCTTGGTAAAGCTTTCCAAAGGATATTTTACTAAGATTACCTGTACATGATATGTTTTACAGGCACAGATGAACAAGGGAGGATATTTCTGACAGAATAATATTAAATCAGCATTTCTCAACTAAGTTCAACAGATGGTCTAAGATAAAGGGCACTATGGTTAAATGAGCTTTGGAAAGCTGTATTAAAACAGGTGGACAGGTTTCTTCAGTGTGGGACATCTCAGACCCTTTAATATTATAATGAATATTCTGACCCTCCAAGAGGAGAATTTCAAGTATACCAAATTTATTAGACTATGGAATGCTTTCCCCATGAAAAATCTATTAGCATCTCTGTAACTAATGTCTGGGAAATGCTGACAGGAAGAAATGTGGAGACAGTAAATTCTAAATGTGAAGGGAGGAAAGGTGACTTAGCTGCAACAGTGGCTGTAGTTAGGGGAGCAGACAGAGAGAGTCAGCGGCAAAGGGGAGATAAGGGAGCCCATGAGAGAGGGCCTTCAAACGCCTGGCAGGGAGATTTTTATTTAATCGTGAATGCAACAGGCAACCATTGAACATATTAAAGCCTAGAGTGACAATAATCAGGGCAGTATTTTAGAAAGATTAATTTGCCACTGATAAAAAGGATAAATCTGAGGAGGAAGAGAGTATAGACATTGAGAAAAGTTAAGAAACAATTGTAATATTTGAGGTAGGATGTAATGAGAGTGGCCCTGACTTGTTCTGGGTTTTGATGCAAGGAAAAAAGTTGGAGAAAGAATTATCATAAAACAATGACCAGTTAAATTGTCAGGTGGGAGCACAGGGACAAGGCCATAAAAAAAATAAAAATAATAAACCCTCTAGCTTCTTGATTTTAAAAAAATCATACTAAATTTAAACAAACAAGAATGGAGATTACGCTGGTATGATTTCAACATTCATTTGGAAAGATAATCAAGAGCTGGAAATACAAGACAAACTCAGGAGATCTGACACCTTCTAAAAGGTGATATTTGAATTATAATACTGAATGGGATGTTAGTACAAAGACATGCAGAAAAAAAAGCGAAGGATAGAACATTGGGGAATATCACCATTTGTGGGTCGAAAACAAAGAAAAACTAAATTTCAGAGATGCAAAAAGAGAAATCAGATGATAGCAAAAAGACAGAGAGAGAGAGAAGTGGGTAGAGGGACAGAGACAGAGAGAGAAAGAGACCCTGATTGGGATGGCTCAGTGGATTCAGTGCCAGCCTGCAAAATGAAAGGTTGTCAGTTCAATTCCCAGTCAGAGTACATGCCTGGGTTTCAGGCCAGGTCCCTGGTTGGGGGCCTGTGAGTGGCAACTGATTGATATTTCTCTCCCTCTTTTTCCTCCCTTCCCTTCTCTCTAAAAATAAAAATAAAATCTAAAAAAAGAAGAGAGAAGGAAAGATTTAGTGAAAAGAAATTATCAAATATACATGAATAAAACAACCTAAGGGTAGGAAAAGGCCACCACCTTGGGTAATTTGAAGTTTTCTGATGACTTTGAAGTAATTTTTCAGTATACTTATGGAAATAGATCTAATCAATCAACCAACACCTGAGCATCCACTATGTTAAGATCTTACATTTCTTAACATTTAAAACATAAAATATGCTGAGAGTGCTTTATCAGTTCTTAAGTTTAAACATCATAATTAATATTTTAAGTATATATGGGATCTTCTCATCATAGCAAATATAAATGTAAAGGTAAAAAACAAGTTGATAGGTTTTGAAATTATGATAGTTGAGATTTAAAGAGATTTCAAAAAGCTTTGGGGATTATTAAATTTAAGGAGCACTTCCATGTTACTTTTAAAAGAAAATAAAATAGTATACATCTAACTTTTCAAATAATCATGAAAATTTCATCTCAGGAACACTTTTGGTTTTGTAATATATTTCATTAAGGATATTCAGGAGTGTTTAACCAATTAATGCCTTATTTTTATCCCAGTGTTAAAACAATTTATTTTCCTGGATAATCAAATCTTTAGTTATTTCAATGAAAATGTGAACCTGCCAAAATCTGCTTCAGGTAATATTTTTCCTTCCATCCAACAAGATAATTTTCTACCACTGAACTTAGTGTGACATGACAGAAAGTCTATATCTTGGTTCATTACCTGGGTTCGAAGTTGCTGGATTTCTGTTTCAAGCTCTTTGATTTTTTCTTCTCTTTTCTGAAGCTCAGCTTGAGCTTCCTGTCGAGCTGTGAATTCTTCATCGAACTGCAATGATCACCAACATAAATGTACACTTAATAATACAGTTTTGAGAAAACTTTAAACAACATTAAGTGTTAAATAAGTGGAGTGTTTGTTGCTTCACTGATTTCCATGTCACTAAAAAAATCAGAGCTTCATTATTTTCATGACAATTGAGCACCCCTGTGGGAGTGGGTTATTGCTGTGGTGGTAGAAGAAATACGCCCCCAACCCAAGGTAAACAAACTGCATTTTTACTCCTGAAAAAATACAAAACAAAGTTTCAAATGGGTGAACTGAGGAGTCAATCTTCATATATAATAGATCTTCTTTCTGTTATTGAATGTCAGTTTTTATAATTATTCATGTTTTTAAATGTTTCATCCCATACTTTCAAATTTATGTAATTTGCAACTGAAACCTAACAATTATCCATCAAGCAGTTCTACTGCTTAACTATATTTAATCTTGAAAAGAGATTGAACTTTTTAGAACATTCAACTGGATGGATGTACATTAAAACAAATTAGAATATTTCTACTATAATCTTAATTGTCTAGCATCCAAAAAGTAGTGCTCCTGGAAATCTGACACAATGATATACGCCATAATGGCATTCTCCTCCACGGGGTTAACTAAAACATTTGACTAAAATGTTGCAAGAGGGAAAAGGAAAGGTTACATTAAAGTGTGCTAGGCCAGAGATCATCTGAATGATGAATACCCACTTATTGCATCCTGCACATCTCTTATCCCAGTCAGGGCTGTACGCAGGCCCAAACATGCCTGCATAGTTAGAGTGAATACTGCTCATGTCCAGCTATAGAACATTTGCCTGCTGTCGATATCACTGCAAGTCATTTTAGAAGTCTATGACATTATTCCAATGACATTATTTCTGTCTTTAAGAGTGATAATTTACCATATAAAATTATACCAAGGCACTGTGAAACAGTAAAAAAGTATGTTCACTACTAATAAATATTCATCTTTACAGTAGAGTTGACCTTTACAAATTATAAAGTGCCACTCAGATCCAACTCGAAAGAAAGAGTGGGTGAGCAAATTGGATAATCACAGTGTTTGGGACAAACCTGTAACAGTTAATTCTTTAATTCATCTCTACTTGAGACTTAGGAAACTCTCCTACACCTGCTTGTCCAAATCCTTTCTAATCTCTTTAAATTTCAAACCCAACCCAGATCCTTCACAGTCAGCAAATGACTTTGTTTCCTAGTTCACGGAGAAGATGGAGCTTTTCCCACTTCACTACTATCCCAGTTAAGATTTATGATTCTGTATTCCCACCCTCCCTCCGAAGTTAACTTCCCAGTGCTTCTCAATCATGGTGTCTACACCAGCAAGCACACTATACAGTTTTCCTCTACAAAGTAATTATTTGCTAGTACTTTTGAAGAGAGGCACACAGCATTTCTGCTTGAAATGATCTTCATCTGTAAACCCACAGAATCAGAAAAGCCTGAGATATGCAAGCTAGAAGACTTAAAGGAAGACTTCCTACAAATCCACTAAACTTACGCATTTCTTTTAATAACAAAGAGACTAATTACCTAAAGCAAATTAAGTGGCTTACTTAAAGTCACAGCTAATTAATGGCAAAGCTGAGATCAGATCTTACAACTTTCTCATTCTAGTCCAACTCTCACTTTTGAACTGCTTTCTACTGTCCCTTAAAATCACCAGAATAAGAGAAAGCATTCAGACAACCACTGAGAGACCATACATGTTTTCATTCTAAATGTAGGTGATGAGAATAAAGTATTGAACACTGAAATCTTTTTTGTTTCAGGACTCCTTTTCCTATAGCATATTGCTTACAGAAAATTTTACCAGATACATCATCACAATTTGTGCCAGCCTTGTGGTGTGTAATCACGGTGCCAGCGAAAAATTAGAGATTCCAAGATTTTCAAAGGCAATTTTAAATGTGTTACTTAAAACAAGAACATTAGAAATATAAGGTGTATTAGTCAAAGGCATACATTTTCCTTCACTGATACAAATGACAGCTCATACAAACATTTTATACTCAAGCTCTTAAAAAAAATCTATTCTAATAACTAAAAGAGTGAAGACATTTCTACAGATGCCCTGAAATAACTTCAGTAATACTCCATAATTTCTAGAGTAACAGCAAAATTGATTATCTAATCTCCAAGGTAAGTCCTAACTCTGAAGAGACAGCAATATGTAAACACTTTGTCTTGCTGTCAGAAGCTAAAAACTGGAGAGCTTTTAGAATCGTGTTTCAATCCTTCTCCTGCCACCAACAGCAGAGAAATACTACACTAACACTTTACAGGGTCTAGAAAAACAACAACAACATCAACAACGACAAAAATTCAACTCCTGGTAGGGGCTAATAAGATTGTAACTATGCTTTCATAAAACAAGGAAAAGACAATTTAAGATTTAAATAAAATTAAGATATTCACAAAGCTGGCATTTACATAAGGGGAACCTCAGATTCCACCAAACCTACATGAAGCAGCCATATCATTTTAAAAGTGATAATTATAAAAAAAAATCAAAGAAGGTTAAGTCTGAGAGAGAGAGAGAAAACACTGCAGCATTCGGTTGTAATCAATAGCACTGACTGTGTAGTAAAACAAATAACACTAGCTAAACATCTCACAGTTCTCCGAAGAGATACCTACTGTGAGAACTGCTGGAAAGCAATGGAAAGATATATTTTGGTTGATTGCTTCTAACTATATCCTTCCAGCAACCTAATTTTATTTCATTTGTCACTTTAGTAGAATGTGGCTAGCATTTTTCTTCCATAAAGGATTAAAGGTGATGAGGAAGGAATAGTGTTACAGAACACAGATGCCACAGGGGCCAAGGTTCATTATGTCCACCGCCTTATGGAAAGATGTCTCTCAAAGCCAGAGATTTGTGAAAAGGAAAGGAAATGTTTATTTAATGCTATACAGAGTTAAAGTAGCGACCTAACGTCTCCATTAAAATATCAAAGTCCTTTAGGATACCCACAGCCGCCCGCAATGCTTCCTATCTCCCTCTGCCCTAATTCAGGGTACCGTAATCCATAATTCAGGAAGAGAAGCACACGTCCAGTATCCAGGCTCTTGACCCCGTTCAGCTGTGATGCTGTCCAGGCAGGATCTCTGATTAATCCAAAGCCATGCGGTACCTTCTCATGGCCTACTGGCAAGAGTCCTTTCTCCCTTCTTCCAGGAAAAGCCTCTCTTGCTCCCAGTCCATGCAGCCAAAGGGAGCACACCAAAGCCACATGGTCCTTCTTCTACCAAAGCTGTGGGGAAGGGGTCCCCACCCTGGCAAAACTTTGTGGCTCTCCCTGGCAAAGCTGCGAGAGGGTCTCCACTCTGCCGAGGCCACATGGCTCCCCCTTCCCCTAAGTTGCAGGGAGGGGGTCGCCACTCAGGCAAAGCTGAATGGTGATTCTCTGCTAAAGCCGTATGGTGATTCTCCCTCACAGGGCTGCGAGGGTCCTGACTCTACTAAAAGCAAGTGGTTCTCCCCCACATGGCTGCCGCATCTTAGTTTAAATCCTTGCACCAATCCTCCTCTGTACCCCCACTTCCGACTCCTCCTACTATCAGTTACACCTGCAGCATTCCTGTATTATTCCAAGTTTACTGGGCTGCCATTATGAGTCTGGGCAGGTGTGTCCCCATGTCCTGGAGCCAATCTTCTCCAAGCTCCAACGCAGACGCAGTAACTTGGGGATCCTCCCCCCAGTTACATCCTGGGGGGAGTCCTTTCCATCCCCTTGGCTCAGAGCCTGGCCACAGCTATTTAACACATCTAAGCCACCAGCCAAAGGCTATAGATATGTTAAATGACCATGCCATGCATTAGCTGCAAAGCTGTGGCTGTACAAAACAGCTCCGAATGGCCCTGCTCCATGTGTCTCTTCCCCCAACTCACACCTGTGGGGGAAGGGGTGAGGACATCTTATATGTCCCTCTAATATTTCCTGGACACACTGAGCTCTGGGCCCCATTCCAAATCCCTTTTTTGGGGGCCCCCTTCTTGGCTGCACCCTGTATCAATAGTAGCAATTTTATCTTATCAGGAAAGAAATTAATATCCTGTGGTTATATCTGAATCCAGAAACATAAAGTACTATGCAACTGAAACAATATTTATAAGAAACAAAGAATATATATTGTATTAAATTATTAATTTGAAAAATTACAGGTAATATTTTATGAGCCTTACCTTCTTTGAGAATTCCATGGCTTTTTGTTCACTTTCTTCAACTTTTGCCTTGTTCACACAAGAATCTATTAATATTAACCAAAAATGATTAGAAATTATTGCATCAGATCTCTAGGCAAATATGGCTGCCAGCCTATAATTCTATGATGTAGACAATCATGTCTACGTCAATTGCTATTAAGGGGAAATTGCCCTAGACTAGACATAAAACATAAACCTCTATACATTGTCTTTTGCATAACTAACTGAATTCATTAACAGTATTTTTGAGACATAAAACCCAGCACAGAAATATAAATCTAACTAAATCATCATTGTTTTAAAGGTATTCAATTGTTTTGCAACATTTTAAATTGCAGAATTTTTAAAAAATTGTTTTGCAGTTTATTATGGGTGGAGAGATGTCCAGGAGTCTATGCTTAAGATTACTGAGACTCAAAATGACCCTAAAATAAGGCTAGAGAAAGTGACAAAATAACATTCATTAATTCAGGTTTCCTATAAAAAGACTGCACATAAATAATTTCTGATGGAGGCAGAATATATTATGTAAAGAAATAAACATTAAGCTTCTTAAATATAATCAAATACTTGAGAGCATAAATAAATGAAGAATCTCTTTGGACAACAGTATCATTACTATACACAGTCTCTTTTGTCCCTAGCAATTCCATACCTATTTATTTTATTTTTTAACAAATTTATTTATTTATTTTTAGAGAGAAGGGAAGGAGAAAGAGAGAGAGAGAGAAACATCAATGTGTGGTTGCCTCTCCCATGCCCCCCACCGAGGGCACCTGGCCCACAACCCAGACATGTGCCCCGACTGGGAATCAAACTGGCGACCCTCTGGCTCACAGGCCACTGTGCTACGCTAGTCAGGGCTCCATACCTATTTATTTATCCCCAAAGAAATAAAAACATGTCTATACCAAGACTTGTATATAAATTTTGTAATACCCTAAAACTAGAAAGCTTTATTTATAATACCCTAAAACTAGAAAGAACCCAAATGTCTATCAAGTAAATGTATAAATGTTTTTCACTACATCCCTATACTGGAATATCACTTAGTTATATAAAGGAATGAACCATTGCTGCATATAATAGAACAACATAAATGAATCTCAAAATAATTGTGTTGAGGGAAAGAGGCCAGGCAAAAAAGGAGTACATGTATGTTTCTAGCTTCATAAAATTTTAGAAAATGAAACTAATCTATTTAAGAGAAAGCAAATAAAATGATGCTCAGCATCACTAGCCATCAAAGAGATGCCAATTCAAACCACAATGAAATACCACTTCACACCAGTCAGAATGACCATCATAAACAAATCAACAAACAACAAATGCTAGAGAAGATGTGGAGAAACTGGAACTCTAGTACACTATTGGTGAGAATGTAGACTAGTGCAACTCCTGTGGAAAACAGTGTGGAATTTCCTCAGAAAACTAAAAATGGAACTGCCTTTTCACCCAGTAATTCCACTGACGGGATTATACCTCAAGAATCCTGAAACACCAATTCAGAAGATCCTGTGCATCCCAATGGTCATAGCAGCATTATTTGCAATATCCAAGTGCTGGAAAGAGCCTAAATGCCCATTAGTAAATGAGTGGGTCCAAAAACTGTGGTACATTTTACACAATAGAACATTATGCAGCAGAAAAAAAGAAGGAGCTCCTAGCCTTCACGACAGCATGGATGGAACTGGAGAGCATTATGCTAAGTGAAATAAGCCTGGCAGTGAAAGACAAATAGCATATGATCTCACCTATAAGTGGATCCTAATCAACAAAACAAATAAATTAGCCTAAAATAACCAGAGACATGAAAATAAAGGACAAACTGACAGTAATCAGAGGGGAGGGGGAGGGAGATAATGGTGGAAAGAAGGGGAAGGGTAAAGTCAAGGAACCCATGGACAAAGACAAGGGGATGTCAGTGAAGGTTTGAAGGTGGGAGGTGGGGTTTGGTAGGACAGGGGGAAGTAGTGGGGGGAAATGGGGATAACTCTAGTGGAATAACAGTAAAAAAGATGAAAAAAGAAAAGAAATTATACAGGAATATGATCTGATTTATAAAAAATACAAGACACACAGAATTGTGAAATAAGAAGAAATGGCATGGTCTTCAAGTCTAGGTGATCTTAATATAGAAATCCATAGATTTCCTAGAAATTCTTGAAGCAACTGCAAATTTTTTTGTGAATTCACGCATAATGTTTGTCTGCATGTGCAGGTTCTAATGAAAGTTCCACAGCATTCATCAGCTACTGAAAAAGGCCTCTGACCATAAAATATTAAAAGCCACACATATATTTGACTTATTAAAATTTAGAGGTTGAGGAAAATGAATCCTAGAGAAGTTAAGTGATTTGTTCAGGTATTGATGGGTCTATGATGCTGACTATTCTTGGTCACTTGATCCCTTCATGCCCCCCCCCAATACTCTTAACAGTCCACAATTATAAATTCCTGGCATACAGTCCATAAAACAAATGTCTGTGAACACTAAATGAGCTAGGCAAAATAAACAGTACACTGTGTGTGCAACTATAACCTATAATAGATTACAAACCAATACAAATATTTGGAAAGAGTCCCTTATAACTCTCTCAATAAAATATGAAAAAATTACTGAGCTTATCAATTCAATGAAAAATATGCAGTGAAACCAGTATTCACATTAATTGCTAGAAATTTAGCCTTTAAAATATATAACTTCACTTACAGAAATCAATCCTAAGGAAATGAGAAAAAGTCAAATATTTGTGCAAAAATTGTTCACATGAACTTCATTTATAATTGTGAAAATCTGAAAACAATCTAGATGTCCATTAAGAAAGAACTAGTGAAGATGATTAAGGTATTCCATAAAATGGAATCTTATACAGACATTCAAAGTCACATTTTAAAGGTTAATATGGAAAAATTATCAAAGTTCTATTTTAAAGGTTAACATGGGGAAATTCTCATAATACAAATGCTCCATGAAAAGCTCAAAAAGAGAGAGAGAGAGAGAGAGAGAGAAAATATATTGAACTGAAAAGTGAGGTTGATGGTTTATCCTATCATATAAATCTCTAGATTGCCTAGAATAAGGAAGCAGGAGTTTTAAACCAGAAAAGACTATCCCTTACCAGGTATCTCAGTTGGTTAGAGAATCATCTCAATATGCCAATGCTGCAAATCTGATCCCCAGTCAGGGCCCATACAAGAAGCAACCAATGAATGCATCAATAAGTGGAACAACAAATTGACATCTCTCTCATTAATAAATGAGTAAAAAAGATCATTACATTATAAATAATAAGGAATTCATATCTGAATGTTCATGTGAGTCTGCCCCATGTTATGTAATGAAGAACAATATATAATTGTGTTCCTCAATTGGCTTTAAACAGCTGCTTTCTTCTTTTAAAGACAGGCAAATGAATTAATGCTTGAATTTTAGCAAGAGTGATTTTGATTAGGTATAAATAAAACTGTTCTACTATAAAGTCACACAGCACAGCATATTTCACAAAACAGGTTTCATATTGTCCAGACATAGTTCCAAAAAGTACAGCTAATTATCAGTATAGGATGATAAAGGGGCATTTCCTGAGCAATCCAAGTAGATGAATATGATCTTCTCAAATTCTTTTCTAGTTTTAAGTCTATGAAATATAAATTGATCTACTTTGACAGAATTAAAAGGTCTTAAGTTACTGAAATAATCCTGTATTTCTTTTCTCAAACCTGAATGTGAGTAACATAGGTATATTACTAATTAGACCCTATTTTACATGGAATGTCTGTAAAGCCATTAAGGTACAAGTATAAACAGAACCAAAGGACTTCAGAGTTGTGTTTCTAAACACCAAGGCATTCATTTATAATAAAACAATGCTTTTTGTAGGGTATTAATTTTAATCTGAACTCAAGAGTGTTTAGATCTATCTAATAGGTTAATATTTTCAATCACAAAGGCAGAACTCTCATGATCATCAAAATTAACAATTTTGAGTACCCACAGACACAATGATTTATCAGATATTAACAGAGGAAGTCCAGTAAGAGAGGTACCTTTCAAAAATGCCTATTAAACAAAAGAGAATAGGGACATTGAGGATTATAAGATTATATTACCTACCTATGAGATGAGTGAAATCAACGTCTAATCTTTGCCTATACTTGAAATCTGGGTCCATACCACTGCAGTGCAGCACTATCTGTGAAACACATTCCTCAATTATTTTGTAATACTGTGGCCTGAAAAAGAGAGAAATTAATATTGAATACATTTTCTACTTAAATCAATTTTCAGCATGATAAAAGAACTAAGCCTTTTTCTAGCACTGTTTAAAAATATTTTGAATCATAACACTCCCTGAAGAAGAAATATGCCTACGTTTAAAGATGGTGTGGATGCTATAATGCAGGACCTACTGTGATATAATCAACTGCGACCACTTAGGGACTTAATACTCTAGTTGTCAGGGATTCATGCTTGAGTACAAAAACACTACTTATCAACCTAACCTACTTAAACTTAGGCTGTTGTTCCTAGAGTTAATGAAAACAAATGACCTGTTAGTCCTATATCCATGGATATAGAAATAGTTCTAGGTCTCTACATGTTCTCAATTTCAATGAGGAATGAGTATCTTCACATCAGGTGGCAAGCAATGTCTTGAATGTACTCCAATAAAAACAGACTGAGCCATTTAGAGTACAGACTATTCCAAATATCTACTTACGCACATATTGTAAAAGATCCATTTTATGCAATCATATGAAGTTAAATATGCATGGCTATAGCCTCAATTTGGTCAGAGTGTCTAAGGTTTTAAATCGTATCATAATTCTGTAATCTACCAAGGTAATTCTGGCCTGAAAAATTACCATGTGCATACCTCAAAATTTTAAAAGGATACTTTTGGCATTAATATTTTGGGAAAAGTGACTATTGACCAGTAGCTAATAAATTCAAAAGAGAAAAATAAGAAACAAATAATACTATAGAAAATTATGACATAAACTTCCATAAAATTGTGTGATAATAATTAGCCAACCTACTAAAAGTTTGCTAATGGGGCCAAACACATTCCAATTGTTCTTATATGACTTTTGTCATAGGGCTGGTATCAAGAATAAGAATAAATGATAATATACAGGGTTGGGCAAAAGTAGGTTTACAATTGTAATACAAATAAATAATAAATAATAATAAAAGAATAGACTGTTTCATGTACTCACAATTGTAAAGCTACTTTTTCCCCACCCCTGTATATAACACATCTGAGGCTCTTGCAAGTCATCATAGTGTCTAGGGTAAATAACATCAGATTATAATCAGCCTTGTCAATGACTCTTTGGGTAAATAAAGAAAACAAAATTTTTGTCCTTGAGGACAGGCTACTTATCCCTCAGTAGAATATAAGTGCTTGTCACACTTCTACCACATACGGATTTTCTCAGAATGAAAATGATGTCATATTACAGTAAGTTCTCATTTAATCAAAGTTACTGAGAAATTGAAGGCTTCACACAATTTCCCCAGGTACCCGCAAACACACAGCCATAGCACCCCTTTATGACTGAAAGTTATTTTAGAAAACCACAATTGTATTAAGTGTATCACCATCTTTTCTACTTTTTAAAAAGCATAAAATTTAATATTTTCAACATTTTTCTATGTCTTTATAACATCATGATGTTCATCAGTTACTGTACTGGTCTGCACTACAATAGTTTTCTATGGCTTCAGATCTGTCATTTTTGTTATGACTGTAGCTGACCCTGTGGTAGCATTCCTTTTCCCATTAATCAAGCAAGGTTTAACAAATCAGAAGACCTCAGTTCACAGAATGTCATGCATATTAGACTACCAAGAACAACTAACAGTCTTTTGAACAGTTAAACATAAGATCACGATCACTACCTGATGGATAATATCAGTCACTCAGAAACCTTTCTCTAACTTTATGGTTTTCAGATATATTCTCAGTTACTAGACTCTAAAAGTTTTAACTTTTTGGATTATTCTCATAATCATTTATTTTGAAGAATTATATTAGTGAATACAAAGCTAAAATATCAGCATTATTATTTTCTTAGAAAAGAACACATCTATTACTAGATAAAAACTATAAAATAGAAATAGTAGTAAAACCCTACTTATTAAAATATATAAGAACTTTAAAATTCTACCATAGACTGTTCAGTGCTGACACTGTCCTACCATTATCTAGCAAAGAAAATTAATCATGGGGTTAATAAAATCTGTGTGGTTCCCTGCTATTAAAAGTCCTGTCATTGGGATAATACATTTTTATAAATAAATTCCTCTGGCCCAATTAAAAAGAAATTAACACTGTTTAAAAATTGTTATCTTAAGTCATCAAGCTCTTATAATTTTTGGCTAGGACCCACCACGTTGTTGACTTTCCATTAATATCTAACTCAAATTGTTCACATAGTAGTCTCAGAAGGGCTTCTTACCTGACATAATAATCATTTCTGATGAGCAAAAAATGTTGTAGAATGGATAGTAAGTAATTTTCAGCAGCTGTGTCCTTCAACATATTATACAGAAGATGGTATACTTCATTCATATCAGTGAAAAAAGTCAGTTAAGGAAAAAAATCAAAGATTCTTCATGAAAGTTTCATTCATTGATTTATCATTTTCTTTGTGTTACTGTTTCTAAGACTTCAACTCTATTATCTTGTATTTAAACATTTACATAAAGAAATGTAATCTATGGAACCACGTCAATCTTTTAACAAGACTAACAGTCTGAAATACTATTTCCAAGACCATTTAACCATCAAAATATTAATGATCAGTTATTCGTTATATTTTAAAGTCTGGTACAACTGGAACAGCAATGCCTATAATAAAAATGGTTTTTTCTTAATCTTTCTGTTGCTGTGATAGAGGCAAGACCTATACTATTCACGAAAGCCACTGTGCCTTCATTTTCACTGTGAAACAGGACAGAAAGAAGGTAAAAGCATTATGTGGACTGATAAAGGATCATAAACCACTTTTATATAGATGAAATAATTAATAAAATCTGAAATTATTGTTTGCATTCATTTGTATTTCACTACTTAATAAAAGATAAATGGGAAAGAATAAAACTAGCAACTTTTGTCTTAGTATATATAAAGAATGGTAGAAGTTTAAGTATTTTTAATAAACTAGAAAGATTTCAAAAATGGATCTGGAAAATCATTACATTGAAAGTAAAAACAAAGGTGGAGGAGATGTAATTCAACATCCTAAAAATAACCTGACATGTCAACATTTTCTCTGAAGTAGAATTAAGTATATGAAGGATCACTTCCTAGACCCCATGTTAACAGTGTTGTGTTGAAGTCTCATAAGGTCATAAGTAGCTACAGAATGGATCCAATAATAGCTTTATGGTGAAGTTTAATTATAAGAAAAATGTATATAAAGCAAGATATTTATTAATTGACATAAAAAGTATTTAATATGATGGAAATCACTGTGGACTAGAGTCACTAATGATGGATAAGAAATTATGACATATAATCCCTTATCACCATGATTTGTTGCACACCTAATTATCCAGTACTTATGTGTAAAGCACTTCAATAGGAACATTGGAAGAAAAATATGAAATAGAACATTTCTACCCTTTCAAATGGGCATAGATGTTTACATAAATAAGACAGATGCAAACAAAAGTACTCTAGAAGTTTCAAGAAGGGAATACTGCCTCCAGCTTTGTTCAGGGGGAGAGGAGGAAGAAGAAACAAAACATCATAGAACAAAAGAGGTCTAGCTCAAAGGTCATTTTGGTTCTGAAGTATTTCCCAATTTCCCTATAATCTATAAGTAAGAAATTGAATAGGTGTGAAATCAATGGCCAATAATGTAGTAACAACCATCTGTGAGATATAAAATCATTACATAATAAATTATTGCCATAGGAACACTATGTGCCAGTTCTATTTGACTGGAATGCTTCTTACAGCCTTGTTATAGTCAGATACTATCACATCTAAACATTTCTAGGAACTAAAAACACTGTTTTGCTAAGGAACCAAAATATTTGGATTAAGAATAAGACATTTATTTGAACTGAGTTATATCTCTAAATCACTGAGTACCATTTAATAAACTAACAGAAGCAACAAGTATAAAGGACACATGGACAAAAACTAGCAGGGGTGGAAATGGGAGGGAGGTGGGGAGGGCTGAGGCAGTGGGCTGGAATGGGAGCAAAAGACAGAAAACTGTACAAGAACAACAATTAAAATAAAAAAAAATATTACCTATAGCCACCTATGAACTCAGTGAACTTCCCCCCCCAAAATCTTCATGCATGAGTTATATTTCCTTAGATTCTTTGTATTCAAGAACATTAAGCAGAATACACCTATAATACAGCAAGCCATTGTGCAGATTTCAATATAGTCTGTATAAATCATCAGGACAGTCTGACAGTTCATCAACATGAGTTTCAAGGACAGCATCATAGTGAGGTTCTAATATAAATAAATGGATATAAATTGGGCTTGCAGACAAGAATTCAAATAACGACTCACAAATTCATCTACAAATTCATTTTTCACAACACACACAACATGAGTTTTCTGGTTTATCAAAAGGATATTCCATTTCCGCTCGAATGTCACTGAGACGATGTGATAATTCAGTTAGGTCATCCTCCTTGTTCTCATCGAATACTCTCAACTGAATATCAAGCTCATCATTCTCTTTTTCTTTTAGATCCTAATATTTAAACATAAAACTTAGCAGATGAATAACAGTTTGACAACTGTATATTTTGGTAATAAAGGCCAGACACTATTATTCATTTATATACACAGAAGTAATTTCAAATATTGACCCACACACTTGGTTTTCTAAAAGAAAGTAAATGCACGATGTTTTTCTAATTTAAAATAAAAGAACCTCATTGCATTCATCGGGTTCTCTTTTCATGCCCCAAATTTTGATTATTCACTTTAAAAAATTAACAATCACTTTTACAAAGAAAAAAAACTAATTGCTAACAACCCAAAGTAAATGCTGTCATTTTTTACTAAACACACTAATCAAAAATTGCTAAAGAACTCATGCAGTTATATCATTCACATATGCCTCTGGCAAAAAAAAAAATATACAAATATAGATCAATTGAATTAATGGAGAACAAATATAAGGATATACTCAAGCACAACAGTCCCAAGTATGGCGTAAGAAATTGAATAAACAAATTTATTATAAATGATATTTTGTGACTCAAAGCAAAATGGTATCAGGACTTTTTACCAGGCTGCCTATCTAGCCTCCTCCCCCACCTTTCATTTTTGCTTAGCCAAATCACAAAATACCAACTTGGGCATCAAAGGTTTGTTTTGTAATACATTATAAGCACATGCATTACAAACCTCTGATAATTTTCAAAATAATAATATAAGCAAGATCTTTGGAAGCATGCCACACTAGAGATTGTTGGGCTTAATATATATCACCTGGAATATCTTTTAATATGTGTCCTTTAAGATGCAGCTTTCAAAACCCAATTGTAAAATCACAACTGTGGATGCTCAAGGGTGATACTGAAAGTGGGACTAGGATTTTCAGAGCTGAGCTTGAACTCTAAAAGGAAATGCAAGCATGGTGTACTTCAAATTAGGTCAGTAAAACAAAATAGGATGCACTTCTTGTTTCTATTTTTATTCAATAGAACAATTATAAATGGAGATGTAATGGTAAATACTGAAGGCAAACACAAATTTATGCAATTTCGAGATGTTGTTTTTCTAACATTCCCCAAACATAACAATTAACTAAAAATATAGCTAAATAGGATAGGAAAATGCTTATTAATATATATCTATAATTTCACATAAATATATAACAAAAAGTGAATTTATACTAGGTTCCTCTTTATTAAAAGCTTCCTTTAGGTCTAGTTTTCCACTTTGAAGAGGAATAAAGAAATTCATTTGTATGCAAAATTGTCTGACATTGCTCAGTCATATTATCATGTAATTTCTGAACTGTGTTTCCTTGTGCAGAAAACAGCACAAGGAAAACATACTCAATATGCTGTTCACTGCATAAACAACCTGTAACACATTTTGGATTATAAACCCTTCATTATTCTCATGTCACATTCTATTTTCTCTTAGATGCTCACTATAAAACTTGAACACATTCAAATATATTTGAAAAATAGAAAAACCCAAGTTAAACACTGCCATTTAATTAGCATCAGAACTTTATAAAACATGCAATCAATATGCATGATTAAAATATTTTCAGGAAATAACCAATGTCACCCCAATAAATTTAATAAAAAACAAATAAAATTAAAGTATTTTCAGTAAAAATAACTTGTAAAATTTTAATATAGTTTTAAATTAGGATAATACATTATATATAGTATATGAACATATACAGCATAATATAAATATGTACATGCATCAATGCAATACCTTGTAAATATTGTTTATTTATAATGTTCCATTAAAATAAATATAAATGCTATATACATACATACACATACATATATATATAGAAATTCCTTTCAGTCAAATGTCCAACTTAAAATGATATATCCATAAATTCTTGATAAAATAATCATTTAATAAATTAATAATGTTATTATATACCACAAAGATGAGATACCTTATAAAAATAAATGAAAATGCATAACTAAAATTTTCTTTAAAAATGTAGAATAGTATAAAGTTACTGAATTACACTATTACTAATTATATGAACTATTATAAACACATTTCAGTAATTTTTAAAAAGATTTTATTCATTTATTTATTTTCAGAGAGAGGGAAAGGGAGGGAGAAAGAGACAGAGAGAATCACATATACATGAGAGAAATATCGATTGGCTGTCTCTCACCTGCCCCTAACTGGAGACCCGGCTACCCACAACCCAGGATGTACCTTCACAGGGAACTGAACCAGTGACCTTTTAGTTCGCAGGCCAGTGCTTAATCCACTGAGTCACACCAGCCAGGACACATTTCAGTTATTTTTCTAAACAAATTTTCTGTATAGATATGGAACACTTTAGGCAGATTTTCTGAAACACATAATTCTCTATAATACAGTGTACTCTTAAGGAAATCAAAGTCCATTACCAATACATAGCAGATTACCAGTCAAGGAAACAAATTAGAGTCATGAAAAGAATAAGGAAGATTTTGTCAGTCTTTTAAAAGAAATTAAGGAAGCCTGTTACCTATAGATACAACTTCTTACTATCATGTTCCTTCTCATATCTGATTTACCCAATATTTTCCTACTTTAAAGAAGAGGCACAGGCAGAGTTCATAACAAATCAATGTAAGTTAACTACACAGCAAAACTATTTCAAAAATCACTGTGTAGTATGTAATGACTCATTTATTCCAAATTACTAAAGCAAATTTATGAAAAGGGAATTCTCCACTTTAAATCCTATAATTTATCTATAGAGATGGGGAAATTTTGAAAATAAATTTTTACAGAATATTAATAAAATAATTGTACTTGAGGAGTCTGATAATTATATAAAAAAGGTTTACTCTACTATAATATTATGATGGTCACAGGGTTACTGAAACACTGAGAACTATTCTTACCTATCACTTAATAATTCCAAATAATAATAATTTTTGATCCACATACCAACTATTAATATTAGCCATAGCCACATCTAATTAGCTGCTATATTCTAAAGTATTAGGGAGATCCACTTGTTATAATGAGCTATAAAATAAGAATAGGGAAACAAGAAAGATTATTAAAGATTCATCTATTATTACATTTTTAAGTGTCATTGCATGTGTAAAATATGTTTGTTATTATGAATTCTAGTGATTTAAATTTATTTATTTAGTAAGTTAATAGTGAGCTAATAAGAGAGTTGACATGTTAAGTATATCTAATATACATTAAAGGATGACCACTCTGGTATTTGCTCCACATTGTGATGATAAAACTGTAACACAAGAGCAGTAACAGTGAAATCTACATTATTAAAAAATAAATTTCTAATGTCAGGCTCTGCCTGAATTCAGATTATCTTCTACATCAGGAATACCTGAGAATGATTTTTTTCAAAACAAATATCTATTCCCCACCCTCAATAATATATCTTGATAGTCTCTTTTTACCAGGACATGACCAATATCATGCTTGAGAACCAGAGCCATATTATACTCCATTGTTTCAGGGAGGAAAAAAAAGAACCCTAAAAATCCTTAGAGGTTCTATTCCAAAACTTTAAGAAACAGAAACATGACACCTGCCACATTTCTCCTGCTTCAGAATCACTGAGATCTGAGAAGCAGGGGATATTAAAGAAGTGTGACACTTAAAGAAAAATATAACTGGAAGCATATTTTAAGAATACATATATATTAAGCAGCACATGTGTCACAAGAGGTTTTATATACAGCTATAGGACAAATGGGAAAGCGTAGCTGAGATACACTGATGCAAAATCTTAGCTGTCACTGTAATCAAAAAATAACATACTATGAGACCACTGGACCCAGGAGAAATTAAGACACCCAGACAAAAGTTCAAAAGATAAATGCAACAGCTACCATGCATGTTCTTTCTGAAAATGAGGAGTTAATAAATTAAAATGAGAGTCACAGCCTTCTTGACCAGCCATTCAATAGTGTAAGGGAGAAAAATGGATGTTCAATTATAAATAGAGAGGAATAAAAGATAAAGGGGTAATAATAAAAACTAAGGCAGAAAACATGACATAATAGTAAATGAGTAGAGAATGCTAAAGAGCCCCTATACCCAACAAGTGCCCAAAGACATTACTACTACTCTCCCAGAAACAGAATAATAACCCTGGAAGGACAAAGAATAAAACAAATCAGTAGGCAACTCAAAAAGCAAACTAGAATGAAGACCATATATTATTTCTAGCTATGAAGGCCAAAGATATTTCATGAAAAAAGTATTTGTAACAAAGCAAGAATAAATGTGTTGCACACACTATAACTAGTTATATAATATGCCTATGTTAACTGCACACTGAAACCTCCTTATAGGTCACTTAAAATGTTTCTTTGATTCACTGCAACCAAGTCCTTCGTTGTTCAACTTCCAGCCAAGATAGATGTGTAGGTAGAAATATGTTGCCTCCTAGCACAACCAAAAGAAGGACAGCAACAAATTTAGAAACAAATAACAACCAGGACTACCAGAAAAACAAACTCTATGGAAGTCTGACAACCAAGGAGTAAAAAGAAAAACATTCATCCAGACCAGTAGGAGGGGCACAGAGAAACAGGTGGGGTGGAGAGGACCAACAGCAAGGTGGTGGCTACCAGACCAGGCAGTTCCATATTTGTGTGCAGATAAACCAGGAGGAACAACTGCAAAGCAAGATAAACTTCACAACCCATGGTTCCAGAGCTAGGAAATAAAGCCTCAAAAACTCTAGCTGTAAAAACGTATCAGCATTGCAGGGGCAGGAGAAATTCCCAGCCCCAAAGGAAAGAGTTAATTGGAGAGACCCACAGGGTTGTAGAACGTACACAATCACACCCACCCCAGAAACAGCATCAAACGGGCCCAATCTGATTGTGGGTAGCAGGGAATTGACTGAAAGTCAGCAGAGAGCTGAGCAAGTGGCATTGTTCCCTCTCGGACGCCTCCCCCACATACAGTCACACAACACAGCAATGTGGGTTGCCCCGTTCTGGGGAACACCTAAGTCTCTGTCACTTACTACATAAAAGGTATGCTGAGACAAAAAATATGGCCCAAATGGAAGAACCAGTCAAAGATCCAAAAATATAACTAAGCAATAAAGACATAGCCAACCTATCAGATTCAGAGTTCAAAAGAGTGGTAAAAAGGATGCTCACAGAAATTAGTGAGTATGGTCACAAAATAGAGAATAAAGTGAAGGCTATGAAAAGTGAATTAAAGGAAAATGTACAGGGAACCAACATTGATGGGAAGGAAACCAGGAGTGAAATCAGTGGTTTGGAACAGAAGGAATAAATAAACATTCAACCAGAACAGAATGAAGAAACAATTCAAAACAATGAAGAAAGGCTTAGGAACCTCCAGGACAACCTAAAACGTTCCAACATCTGAATCATAGGTGTTCCAGAAGAAGAAGAACAAGAGCAAGAAATGGAAAACTTATTTGAAAACATAATGAAGGAGAACTTCCCCAACCTGGCCAAGGAAATAGACTTCTAAGAAGTCCAGGAAGCTGAGAGAGTCCCAAAGAAGTGGGACCCAAGGAAGCACACACCAAGGCACATCATCATTAAGTTATCCGAGACTAAAGATAAGGACAGAATCTTAAAAGCAGCAAGACGAAAGAAGACAGTTCCCTACAAAGGAGTTCCCAGAAGACTCTCAGCTGATTTCTCAAAAGAAACCTTATAGGCAAGAAGGGGCTGGAAAGAAGTATTCCAAGTCATGAAAGGCAAGGACCTACATCCAAGATTACTCTATCCAGCAAAGCTATCATTTAGAATGGAAGGGCAGATAAAGTGCTTCCCAGATAAGGTCAAGTTAAAAGAATCCATCATCACCAAGTCCTTATTATATGAAATATTAATGGGACTTATCTAAGAAAAAGAAGATGATCCAAAATATGAACAGTAAAATGACAACAAACTCACAACTATCAGTAACTGAACCTAAAAAAAACTAAGCAAACATCTAGAACAGGAACAGAATCACAGAAATGGAGATCACATGGGGGGTTAATAGTGGGGAGAGGGAGGAGGAAGAATGGGGGGAAAGGTACAGGGAATAAGAAGCATAAATGGTGGGTACAAAATAGACAGGGGGAGGTTTTATAGGAAATGGAGAAGCCAAAGAACTTCTATGTATGACCCATGGGCATGAACTAAGGTGGGGGAAGCTAGTGGAAAGGGAGATGCAGGGTAGAGGGGAATAAAGGGGAGAAAAAAACTGGGACAACTATAGCAGCATAATCAATAAAATATACTTAAAATCAATAAATAAAATGCATATTTAAAAAAATAAAAAAATTCCTTGGTCATTAAATTCATGGGTTAAAGAACCAAGCAAAGTGGAACTGATATAGAAATTTCTAAAACAGACCCAATCATACATCTGATTAACACTGTTGTCAATAGACCCACTCATCCATTTTATGATGATGCCTTCCAACTACTTTCAGTTAAGACACACAAGGAATTGACCTGTGCTACACACTTCTGCTTCATCAGGAATTTTCCCTGATTAAGCTACTTCTGTTTTCTAGAATGCTGTCTTATATACATGCTCATTGATACTTCCTTTGTGTTTTTCTTTCCATGGTTTTTTTTTCTCTCTTATTTTTATTTTTTGTTTCTCATGTGTGACCTGAGTGCCTTAAATGAACAGACTAGTGAGATTTTACCTGTCTCCTTTAACAATGCTATCATGTAGAACAAAATCTCTCTTCTTCAGTTAACATACTAACTAAAATATAAAGTCACTGCTCTTGTATTTGTATTTAAAGAACAAGTTTGTTCATTTATCTCAGATCAAGCCTATAAAGTTATTTCAAAAATGCTTTTTGGTTTTTTATTTTTCTTTTGAAATATATTTTATTCATTATATTATTACAGCTGTCTCAATTTTTCCCCCTTTACCCACCTCCGCCCACTACCCCTATTCCCTCCACCAATCTCTACCTCCTTGTTCATGTCTGTGGGTCATGGATATAAGTTCTTTGGCTTCTCAAAATTGGAGTAAATATTCACATTCAAGAAATAAAATTGTTTTTCTTTAGAAAAGTTCCTAGAGTACTCTAACAAGAATAATAATCTTAAGAAATATGTCCTGAACATACTAATTGAAATTCTATGCATACTTGTGTAGAATATAAATAAAATCAATCTAAGTTATTAAAGACAAGAGAAAAAATTAAAATAAAAATTGAACCTGCAGAAAAAGTAGTCTTTTATGCTCTCAGTATTTACATTGAAAGAAGAAGAAGTTCTCTTTTCACTTCAAGAATTAAAAAAGCATTCTTGATACATCACCAGTTGCATATAAAGACTGATATTACTGCAATAGAAAAAAACTTACAAAATGTTTAATGCTTTACAAAAGAAAATAGCAAGGCACATTTCTTTACTCTGTTGCAAGTATTTATGTCTAAAGAAAGAAAAATGTAAAAGTTCATCAGCATAAATAGTATGTACACTCAACTTACGGGTAACATTGTTTTTAGTCCTGAACGGAGGAATTCATTCCTTAAATGTATTCGAAAATCAAGCTCATATGGAGAAGTGACAAGGGCATTTATGAACTGCATACAAGCCACCTGCAATTAGAAAGCAAGCCTTATTTTTAAAAAATTATTTAAAGAAATATTTAATTAATATATTCAGACAAATTTTTCCATTTACTAAAGGCATGCATGCATATATTATGAAAATAATAAATGTAAACATTTATACAAGTTTAACAAAATAGTAATATAATTTTACTGTGCGGAATAATTGTAATGAAGATATGAATGATGGTCAAGTACTTCTAGATTTGCTGAACAATATGAAAGAATATTAAACACTTTCCCAAGAAACACAAAGTTCCAAAAATATGCAAATACAGCCCTTTAAAATGATCATGAAATGTATCTTACATATCCAGCTGTCTTCAGAGTGCACTTAGCCTAAATTTTATATGGTTATAAACACTTTTCTAAAATAAATCAAATAAAGTTATAAAAGTACTGTGCTATTAAACCGGCAACAGTGATAACTCAGAGAAATCATTACATCGATTTATATTATTTCTATCCTATTATTAGAATGGATTTACACAAAATTTAGAGTATTAAAATATATGATTAAGATGAATTAATATATTATGTATAAAAATGAATTAAATGAATTAAGATAAACTACATGGTGCTGTGATACCAGCAACAATGTACATGCATGATAAAGTAAATATAATGGCTTCTGTTTAACTGAAGGTGCTTCATTAATTATACTGACACTGGAAAATGGGTTTTGCTTTTCTTACCTTCTGCTATTGAGGTTCTCTACTATGAAAGGGGAATTATTTTCTGGTAACTGCAAGCTAAAAGGCAATTATCAAAATACTAATTGCCAGGTGTTCCATACATTATTTGTTAGTAGCATTTCTAGAAAATGCCTCTCAAGTGTATAGCCACTAATAGTTTAAGTGAAGAGCTGCATGTTTAAATTGATTATTTTTAAAGTATGTGATGACTAGTGGAGTGGCCAAAGAGCTGAACAACTGCAAGGGGACTCCTGGAAAATACCAGATTTTTGTAAAGATGTTTAGTATATATAGAAGAGGACACAAATAAATCAATAGTTAGTATGGGATCTACTCTATCTGCTTAGTGTGCCTGACACCCTGAGGCCTCTTCTGGGCCGGGACTCTGATCTCTGTCTTTTCCCCTCTTTGGTTCCCCATGTACAAACCCAGCTGTACCTGAATATACCTACTACTGAATATCCCACAGGGACCCCAGACTGACCAGATAACCCTCTAATCCCTAAGCTTCCTTTTCTCTTCTGAACAACAACCAGTCTCCTGAGGCTGCCAAGATTAAGTAAGCATAGAGACCAGGAATTGACAAACTGCACTCTATGGGCCTAATCTGGTATGCTGCCTCTTTGTACCAATAAAGTTTTATTACCTCACAAAAATATTATGGAACAAAAACATTAGCAAAAATATATATTTCAAATGTATTTTGACTTTACTTGTCCAGACCTATTATTATGATAATTATTTTTTCAACTACGGAGAAAAGATTAAAAGGCATATTGCTTTTATTTTTACATCTATATCTTATGCATTTAAGATGATTCTTTGAGAGATGAGCACATTTACCTCACATCTAGGTTTAAAAATCAAAAGTTAAATGCTTTACAGGACACTGCAGGAGTTGTTTCTAACATTACTAGATGTCAAAATGATAATTGAACAATGCAGTCTATTCCCTATGAATGCTCAAATGTCAAGTTAACACATATAACTGACTGAATATTTGCCATAGACTTGGCATTACTTTTCCGTTTTTTCATCCAATCCTTTTTTATTGTTGTTCTATTACAGTTGTCCCAATTTTTTCCCCGTTGCTCTCCCCAGCAACACACACCCCCACTTGGCATTACTTTAAAGGACATAGCACATAAATTATTATACTTATGCCTTAATAGATACATAACTCTCCTATTAACAATAAAAGTTGAAGTCTTTATAGTTACAATAGGCTGAGAAATGTTTGTATATTCCACATGAGCATAGCTATATTTGAGTAATCCTTGTTATGTTACAACTATGACATGACTGAACAAGCCAAAGTACATGTCCAATCCAAAATTAATAGAGAGAAAAGTTGCCATCTGCTAGGATTGTTTTTGCCAAAAGAAATTCTAACTTAATGGCTTGTATTAATACCCTACAAATAAGTAGAACACTTCCATAAGAAACTAGTTAAGAAGTCTTAGAACTGTACCTTTATACAAATAAAAGTATTCAGGAGATGATAAACATAGCAAAAGTCAATGAAATTAATGAATGTATCAACATCAAAATACCATAACTTTGCATTTAATAAGATAAATGTTGCAACGCTATTAAAAATTTTACATATAATATGTGAATAAATAACTTTATAATGAAGCTGCACCCATTGACTATAGTATAAAATAATTAGGAAATAGTGAATTGAGTAGTTAAACAGGTAATGGCAATGGTTTTTCAATGTACTATTTACTGTTTATCAAATTCTAACAGATACCTAATTAATTACAAATAACATAAGAGGAATACCATACTATCATGTCATTTTACAACATAATCTACTAAAGCAATGCTCTTTTACAGAAATTTTTATGTTGTATAAATGTGGAGAATAACAGTCATCTTAATTATCTATATTCCTTTATAATACTACAAAATTACTGCTCTTTTCACAGGACAAGAACAAAATTAAAATAATTATCACTATAACTATAAAATTAAATTTCAAAAATGTAATTAGCTTAAAGGGCAGAAAATAATATTAAGAATAAATATGAAATACCCATTGTGTGAATTCTGAATTTATAGATAAATACAAACCCATAAACCATTATCACTGTTGTTATTGTTGTTATGACTAGTTACCAGACAGTATTAGGTGCTTTACATAACTTATCATCTAAACTCATCCTCAGAAAAATCATACAAGATAAGTTGCTCTTATCCTTGTTACATAGATGATGAAACTGAGGCTCAAAGCAGATAACTTACACAAGGTCATACTGCAAAAAGGAAAGTCATGATTTTTTAAGATACTTTATTTATTTTTAGAGAGGGGTAGGGAGGAAGAAAGAGAGGGAGAGCAGCATCAATATGTGGTTGCTTCTCGTGTGCCCCTAGCTGCATACCTGGACTGCAACCCAGGCATGTGCCCTGACTGGGAATCAAATCCTCAACCCTTTGGTTCACAGGCTGGCATTCAATCCACTAAGCTACTCCAGCCAGGATAGGAAACTCATGATTCTAAACCATATCCCTTTACTGCAAATATAGAGTATTCCAGCACATTCCAGATGATTCATTTACTCCATTCATAGATTCATACAACAAAAGTTTATTAAGGATAGGTAAGATAATAAAATCTAACTAGTGCATCATATTTAATACACTAGGAATATCTAGCTTTGAAATTATAGATTAATTAGAAAAACATACAAGTATTTTAACAAGATGTTATCTAGAATACAAAATGGTTATATTATATGTCAATTATAACAATAAAAATTAAATGGCTATTATATCATAGAACACAAAAACATTTTTTAAAAAGGGAGGTACAAAATGATTCCAACGTGCACACACACACAAACAATGAACTGTGGGCAGCATCCCATTATCCAAAATAATGGTTTCTCATTCTCCTTTACTTACTACCACTCCACTCCTTAAGATACATGTGCACGCATACACACAAAACTGAGCCATGCTGCTCAATAGGGAGCCATGAGTCATAATTTAAATTTAACTTAATTACAATTAAGTAAAATTAAAAATCCTGTTGCTTGGTGTCACTGATCACTGCTCAAGTGTTCAAGAGCCACACGTGGCTACCAGCTACCATATTGGACAGTACAAATAAAGAACACTGCAGAAAGTTTGACTGGATAGCACTGCACTGGAGACTTCAAAGAAAAAAGGCTTCTGGCCTACTGTGAAAAACCTAAGCTCCAAAGAAGTACAAAACTAAATAATGAGAGGCTTCAAAACTGGTATGCTTAACTTTCAAGTATATAAACCGTTAAGAGCATAATTGAACTTCTCTATTTTCAAAAAATATTCAACTTTGGAGACAGACACTAAAGAATCATAGGATTTTGAAGCAACAGAGAACATAAAATACTTTGGTCCAAAATGCTCATTTAAAGGTAAAGAAACTGAAAACCTAGAAAGATTAGGTAATCTGGCCAAGATCACACAGCTAATAATAAATCACAAAGATGACTAGAACTTGGGTTGCATAACTTTTAGTCTTGGATCCTTTCTGCCACAGTACAATGTACAAATCTGGCATTGCTGGAAAGCAATTTTCCTTGTAGTAGAGAAAGAAAACAAGCACCCTTTAATTGAATATCACAAAGTCCATTATCCAGATTCCTTCTGTTGCTTAGCTTCTTTATAATGGCTCTAGGTTCAAAGTGGTCTTCCCTATCTGTTTTAAATACAGCTCCCATGAGAATAAAAAAATTAAAATCATAGGAAATCTGAATTCTTTCCATTATTAATAAATGATAGTCTAGGACTACAATTCTGATTTTAAACCAGTAGAAACAAGTAGTTTGTGTATTTGCATTTTTTCAGCAATCTCCTTACATCATAAGATTTCTATGATATCTATATTAGCTATTAAGCATATACATAAACACATATAGATAAAAACCACCAAATCTGTGCCTATGATAAAACATCAAATAATTTGTGCCATAATTAAGTATGTACTAAAATGAATTACTATCAGTTTTTCTACCACATTATAATCCTTCCTTTACTATAATAGTACATTCTCTTTCTACAATAATCATCTCCAATCTTTAATCATAGGCTGTTACTATCTTCACCCTGGGGTGTGGGTGTGTGGTGTGGGGTCTGGTGTAGAAAGTGGAATATCACAAATGGACTGTAAACCTTCTAAGACAAGGCTCTTTATTTGTTTAGGGTTTTCTGTGTAACACATATCTGTCCCCAACAAATTGGTTAAGATACAATAGGTGAATAGTATTTAAATATCTCAAATTTTATTGGCATGAGAGATATAATTACAAAAAGAAATGGCACTCAGTTTCTTAACTAAGTGGTAGAGAAGGGAATACTTAAACATGGAACATCTTCACAAAATTAGTGGGAAAATGCTGAACTTTTTATTTTATCAGCTCTGAAAACTATACAAACATCTATTTTAATCACAGTTCATAGAGCTATAGAGTACAATAATTGCCAACTCCAGGGCATTCTCCAACAGATTATCCATATTGCCATTAACTGTGACAAATTGTGCTTTTAAAATTTTATTGACACTGTCACACATTCGACCTTATTAAGTATTTTGTTGTTATTAACAAGGTCTTTCTTTATCCTAGCCCAGCAGGAGTTAGAAAAAAACATGTCAAAATAAGTACCAATTGTGCAGGTGAAAGATACAAATGTGCAGAGCAAGTTAAGTCAAGAAATGGACAAAGGTTACAAGTAGGACAAAATCATGTACAAAGGTATGGAGGTAGAGGTATGAAACAGCATAAAATGCTCAGGAACCTGTGTACAGCATGATTAGACCAAAAGGTTTTTGTAGAAGAGTGGAAGACTGTGTGAGGCTAGCGAGAAAGCAATAAAAATTGAAATGATGAAGTATATTGTGTGGACAAGGATCAAACTTTAATTCTAGAGGGGATGCCTTTGCAGGATTTCGAGCAGTGCTGTAACAAGAATTGCATTTCAGAAATATAACTTTATGGAAGACGATTTAAAAGGGGTTAAAATGCAGGGTGGGGATGATATGTAAGACCCCAGGGAAATAATAAAATAGTACCCTGAAGCAAAGAAATGGCAGCAGGCATAGAGGAGGAGGTAAACCATACCAAGGAAGGGCAGTACAACACTAAGGCGGTAGAATTGGTAGAATGTGGTGACTGAGGAAATGGCGGAAATATAGGATTATAATTGAAGATGATTATTACCTTTCTAGTTTATGTTACTTGGTGGATTATGCTATGGTTAACCAGGATTGGGAACACAAGAAGAGGCAAGTTAAGGTTGGAGATGGGACTGGAGTGGTAAGAAAAGGAAGGTACATACAGTTAAGGACAATATTAAATTTGAAACCCAGTCAAGAGGTAGCTGAATATATGGAGTCTGTGAGTCAGGAGGAATTTGGAATAAAGAATTGAAAGAGAACCATCACATATAACTGTAAGTTATTGTCGTAGGACAGATATGGCTGCCTAAGAAAAATGTACAGGATGGGTATAGAGAAGGACCCAAGGATTTAGGACCAAGGTCTAGGAATCAGTGTGTTTAATGGTCTAGCACAGAGACAGGAGATTTTAAATGCAACATAAGGTCAAAGAAAAGCTAGGAGAACATACTATTATAGAAGTTGAGGAAAGAGAGAGCTATGATAAAGGACTGATCAAATAGTGTCAAATTGTGAAGAAGCCAATATTAGAACTTGCAAAATGACTGCACTGTACAAATATATCTATACAATCCCCTCACTGTACTAACTCTACTTTAAACATGGTAATAATATACAACTGTCAATAAGTAAAACAAGTTTCTTAAGTATATCAGGCATTCATTCAACACTTAATATTTAACACATGTATTTATTTTTCCCCAAATTTTCTCCTTATTCATGAATTGAAGTGTTTTTGTTTTATTATAAACGTACCTCTACTAACACATGGTAAGAGATTTATCCAAAACTACTTCCTCATAGGTGAAAGTATGAGTGCACTAACAGCTAACTTACAACTATGCTTAGAGTAAAATATTAACACTCGAGAACCACTGTGGAGAGAATCAAGCTACAAAGGATCGGTGCATATATCTGATGGTTTGTCTATTTAGCATCATGTGTTTTGCCTAAAAATGTTCCTAAAATAAATTATATAACTGCCATATTCTTAAACAAAATATCCTAAATATGACTTATTTTTCTTGCTAACTCAGGGACATGAATAAATATCTGAGTTAGTGAGCTACAATATAACACAGAGATACCCTCAGGAGCTATTAAGGTGTTTAGGGCTATTTGCTCTGACACTAAATGAAAGCAAATATCATAATTTTTACATTCTAGTTCCAGTCTTTCCTTGAGTTTCTACTTCCTCCTCCCTTGCTTTTAGTCTGTCAGTTGTCACTTCTTGATCAGGTAGTGCACCAATCTGGAATAAACCCTCTCTCAACCTCACAACCTATGCATCTAGTCTGCTGTGGATAGAAAAGAAATAACTGGGCTCATTGCGGCACCACAGAGAAGAGTTAATAGGCTCCAATTAAAGGCCGAAATGTCTTTGTCATCATGAGGCTAACTTGATGGATTTGGTGACATTTTATAGGCTGCTCAGGTTGTTTTATTTTATTTTTGTTTTATTTCTTTTTTTGGTTCTCCTTTATACTCCAAAATGATAAATCTATCCAACGGGTAAAGTCAGGATAAGTGAACCTATTACACATCAGTGAATCTATATTTACTGCTATGTTTTTATGTACCATATCTAACGATGACATGCAAAAAATTTATCATTATTTTCAGCACATTAGAAAACACACTTTAAAAATCTATTAAATCATGCTAAATACACTTCTGCACACAGCTCCTGAATCGCATTAACACATGGTACCTTTCAGACTAACAACAGCCTGTAAAGACTGGGCTCTTTTCATAATACATCATTGGAGGTTAACTATACTACTTTCTCTTTCCATAAACAACTATTGTTTATGTTCAGTGTACCCTAGCTTTTCCTGCTACAGTATGTACAAATCACTTTCAACTTAAGTTGATATTACCTCACTCTATCTTCTTTTGTGAAGTGACTGGTAGACTACTCTGACCTCAATTTTGACTTACTGGAAGTCTTCTGTCTCCCATCCTACCATAATACTGGTTCCTATTTATCCATTAAGACCTAGTTAAAGCATCACCTCCTCACTGAAGCCTTCCTGGATTTATGGGGGACATACCTAATGTGCCCTCCTTTGTGCTCACATTAAACTATTCAAGAGGAAAAGGATATAGGTATGAAAAAGTGTTGTATTGGGTTGGCCAAAAAGTAAGATGGCTCTAATAGCAATTAGTTCTCTTTAAGTTCATTTAAAACAATTTTGTTAAATTTCAAGGGAAAAGGGGAAGGGTTTAGAACAAGTATAAAAGACACATGGACAAAAACTGGGGGGTGGAAATGGGAGGGAGCTGGGGAAGGCTGGGGTGGTAGGCTGGGACGGAAGTAAAAGACAGAAAACTGTACAAGAACAACAATTAAAATTAAAAAATAAATAAATAAATAAATAATTGCATTGTGACAGCTGTCCTATCAGTGTGTATTAAAAAAATCAAAATGGGTGAATTTTTGTGTAGCCATTTTTATATTGAAGATAGAAGAAAATATACAACATTTTTGGCATATTATGCTTTATTATTTCACGAAAGGTAAAAACACAGCTGAAATGCAAAAAATAATGATTTGTGCAGTGTATGGAGAGGGTGCTTTGACTGACTGAATGTGTCAGAAGTGCTTTGCGAAGTTTCGTGGAAATTTCCTACTGGACAATGTTCCATGGTGGGGTAGACCAGTTGTAATAGATAGTAATCAAATCAAAATATTGAGTACAATTAACATTACACCATGCGGGAGATGACCAACATACTCAGAGTATCCAAATCAATAAAGTTACTGGTAAAAAATTTAAAATGTACCTTTTATTTTTTTAAGTGTGCCTTGTATTTTACAGAAAGAAACACACAGGCTTTTTAACCAACCCAATATATCAAATAAAGTGTTCTCTATTGTAAAATATTTGCAATTAAAAGTCTACAGCCTGGCTGGTGTGGCTCAGTGGTTGAGTGCGAGCCTGCAAATTAAAGGGTCACTGGTTCAATTCCCAGTCTAGGGCACATGCCTGGATTGTGGGCTAGGTCCCCAGTAGGGTGCATGCAAGAGGCAACCACCCATTGATCTTTCTCTCCTTCTTTCTCCCTCCCTTCCCCTCTCTCTAAAAATAAATAAATAAAACCTGTTTTTAAAAAAATGGAACATTTACACAATGGAATAGTACTTGGCCATAAAAAAGTTCTACCCTTTGCAACAATATAGATGGATCTGGAGAACATTATGTTAAGTGAAATAAGCCAGTCAGAGAAAGACACATATTGTATGATTTCACTCATATGTAGAATATATTAATAAACTGAACTAAGAAGGAAAATGGGGACAGACTCACAGATGGAGAGCAGGATGACAGCAAGTGGTGGGGGATGTAAGGAGGTGAAAGGATTAAGCATAAAGGACTCATGGACATGGACAACAGTGTGGTGATTGCTGGGGGGGGGAGATATAAGGGGAATAAATGGTAATAGAAAAATACAATAAAGTGTTAATTAAAGAAAAAGAAAATGCTACTAAGCTTTAGGGAATTCAATGAAGGGAGAGTATATGAAGATGTGTGATTTCCTGTCGTATCTATTTTTTGAAGCACTGAAGGTAATGAAAATCCAATCACAGGTATAAAATTTCACTTTAAAGAAGAGCTAGAAATCCATTGTGAGAAGTTAATAACCTGTTTCAAAACACACACAAAAAAAGAGAAAAAAGGTATATAGTTGTTATTTAAGAATATAATTAGTCCTGTATTTTAACAGAATTACTTCCTGAGACTGCAATAACATTTTTTAAAGATTTTATTGATTTATTTTTAAGGAGGGGAAGGAAGGGATAAAGAGAGGGAGAGAAACAACGTGTGGTGGCCTCTCGAGCGCCCCCTACTGGGGACCTAGTCTGCAACCCAGACATGTGTCCTGACTGAGAATCAATCAAACCAGCAACCCTTTGGTTCACAGCCCAGCACTCAATCCACAGCCTCACTATCCAGGGCTATAATAACATTTTGAGAAGTCTGAGGATAGATACTACAGTAAAAGAAAAGCCATTGTGTTACAATATACTAATTATATTTTTAAACAACATATTTAATTTTTTGTTTTTCATTCTGCATTCCAAATATATTTTTGAACTTCTAGTTACTATTTTCTCATTCACATGAAAAAGTCCAAATACAACCCACTTAAAATTCTTGTGAGAGTAATAGGCTCTGTATACAATTACTAATTTTTGTAGCTCAGTGGAATAGAAAATTTCAAATTGTGATTTGCATACATTTGCATCTGTGTTAAATATACAACAATATCTTAAACACCTAGATATTTACTAGGTGTTCAACTTGTTTATTATGTGTTTATGATATGTTTCCTTGTTAACAACCTGCCATTTTATCATTCCATTCAGCCCAGCTTCCTAAAGGCTATAAAATGTCATTCCCATCTCATTGTTTGGGTAAACTACTTTATGGCACAGGTGACATTGTAAAGTCAGACAATTCAGTACACCAATGTTGGCATCACAAAGACCTGGCTCCAAATCACAGCTCTACCACTCAACAGCCATGTGATTTTGAGTGAGTGATGTAATGAAAAGTTTGATATCTCTAAAAAACCTAATTCCTCCTAAACAAACTTTGCAAGACAAGTACAAACTCCTACATATGACTGAAAGTCAAAAATTTAGTTAAGTAAGCCAACCACAGGAAGGACAAAAACTTCAAAAAGTCATCTAAAAAGTTAGTTTTCATAACTTTCAGTAGAGCTATTAAATTAATTACTGAGATGCATTTCATAATAAGAGAATTATAAAAAGAAAAACAATGGAAGTAAATACTACAATTATGTTTTAAATGTATTAAACTGGACATGAAAGGCATACCATGAAAGTATATCCAAACTGCTCAGAATAGTTGGAGTTGAACTAACAATTAACAGATATCATTAAATATTTGGAGAGGGATTATAGCTTTATAACACTACCATATTCTCTTTGGACATGCCAGTTTATCTATCTGCTGTAGCTTCAATGTCTAGTGAAAAAAGATACCAATAATTCATAATACAATAAAAAAGAAAAGAAAATGTTTGCTTTACATCAGATGAGAAATCTGAATATTTACACACTCACTGCTAAATAATTATACCTACATAAGTGGGTTGCTGCGAGAGTTAAATCAGGTATTAGCCACAATTTAAAATGTTTAGTCCAGGATCTCACGCTATAAGTATGGTCAATAAATATGAGTTCTCACCTGTCAGGGTCAAAGTTATCATGCATATGGGTCATTTCTTGAAATCATCTAAGATACTGAGCTTTGTCATTTTCTAAAGAAAACATTTAGGCTGGGTCTACACAGGGCTATCAAATAGACACTATCCTAAGAATTGTAATTCAATCCCCACTATTTTGGTGAGTCAGACTTCGGAATGCTGTATGCATGGACCAAAGTGAGATGTGTTTAGTTTTCTTAAACTTCTACAACAAGCCCATAGAAATCATTAAAACTTTGTAGGATGAAATTGGCTGAACTGCTTGTCCTGTTGACCTGATTACCACTAAGGCTCTAATTTCTGCAGTTTATTAATTACTAAATGTCTACCCAAATATTAATGATGATCACAATCATCACATTTGTAATAATGCAAAGTACTTTTTCTAATTTTATTTTTGTATTTATTGATTTCAGAGAGGGAAAGCAAGGAAGAGAGAGAGAGAGGAACACTGATCTGTTATTCCACTTATTCATGCATTCATTGCTTGACTCTTACATGTTCCCTGAAAAGGGATCAAACTGGCAACCTTGGCATATTGAGACAATACTCTAACCAATTGAGATACCCAGCCAAGGCTTCTTTTTCTAATTTTAAACAAATTGTTGTTCTCACAGGCAAAACTTCCAGGCTTTTAAAAACATTTTATTTATTTATTTTCAAAAAGGGGAAGAGAAGTAGAAAGGGAAGGAAAGAAACATCAATGTACAATTGAAACATTGACAGATTGCCTCTTGCAAGCCCCTGACTAGGACCTGACCCACAACCCAGGCATGTGCCCTGACTGGGAATCCAACCAGTGGACTTTCAGTTTGCAGGCTGGCACTCAATCCACTAATAAGCCAGACCACTTAGGGCAAAACTTCTAGCTTTTTGAACAACTGAGCAACAAGAAGAACTTCATGTTTACATTCCATTCAGTTTAAGTGTTAGTGCAAACATAGTTTATGTCATACAAAGTGAGTACTCAAAATACAATCCTAGAAGCAATGTAAGATAAAACTAACTCACCTGTAATTGCAAAGCTTCATGATTTTCCAATCCTTCCACAATTGGTGAAAATCGTTCTCTGTTATTTCTTTCTGCTGCTGTAGTTATAGCCCCTAAAAGTTTATCTAGACTATAGAGGAAAAAAATAGAAAACAAATGAGAAATACATCTCGCATAGACATTGTGAATATGAGTAATTCTCTTTCAATTTTCCCTAATTTCTTCCAGGTGCTTGATCATCACAATTAAGAAATTATGTTCCTGTATGTATATTTTAACACATCAAATACTGAGAGCTTTAAATAACTGCAGGGCAACAAAATAAAATTCAATTTAAAAATCTTGAGGAACATACTTTTTTTGTGTGATGTTTTTAAAAAGATATTTAATTGATAAACATTCAGATATAATATTTCAGGCATTTATATTTCATGTAACAGATGTTAATTAATATCCCTTCAACACAGAATGGCATCTACAACTATTAAAAATTTATTCAAGTGTAACACAATTGTAATTTTTGCCTGAATTTTACAAGGCTTTATTTGAACCAAACAAATGGCACATGGTAGGGAGTAAGATCTCAAATCCTCTCCTGACTGTAATTTTATAATAAAGTGCTGGAATGAGTAAAATTTTTAAAAAGAACTTAAAAACATTATCATTCTTTAAAAATGAAACAAAAAATAATACCTGAAAGAGGAAGCCTAGGTAATTAGAGAAGCACCTATAATTTACCTGGCACAAGAAACTTAGTTATCTGAAAAAAATATTGAAGACTATGTTTTTAGTACAGAGTCTGAATCAAATAAACTCTATATACTCTTCCAAAACTATATCTGACATTATAATTAAATCATAAGTATAATAGGGTAGGTTGTATTATATTAATTAAGTACTGAAAAATCTATTTAAATAGAAAAATATTTCTTAATCATATATAGACTAATTTTTTCTATAAAACCTAAGAAAATCTTACTTCTGCATGTTAACTCATTTATACTTCATTCACGTTGAGACAATATTTAATGCCACATAATAATATTTTTGTTTAGTGTTTGTCTTCTGGTTTCTAAGGACACTAGTTGGCACTAAGCAACATTTTATTCTAGGAGGTTTGAAAAACTCAATATATTAAGATTTAAGATTTTTCTTAAAATTAATCTTAAGATTAAGAATAATCTTAAATCTTTGTTTAGGCCTGTTCTGATTTAAACTGAAATCACTGCTGACACAACAAAGTGTTTAGAGCAATATTTTATTTCTGGACACTCTATTCTCTTCCATTGATCTATATATCTGTTATTATGCCAGTCCCAAACTATTCTAATTACTATGGCCTTATAGTATAGTTTGATATTAAGTAGCATGGTTCCTCCAACTTTGTTCTTCTTTCTCAGGATTGCTATTGCTATGCAGAGCCTTTCATGGTCCACATAAATTTTTGAAATATTTGTTCTAGTTCTGTGAAATACATCACTGGAATCTTGACAGGAATAGCTCTGAGTATGTATATTGCTTTAGGTAGTATGGACAATTTAATGATGTGAATTCTTCCTAACCATGACACGGTATGTACTTCCACTTACTTTTATCTTCTTCAATTTCTTTCTTCGGTGTCATAATTTTCAGAGTATAGGTCTTTTACATCCTTGGATAGGTTTATTCCTAGGTATTGTATTCTTTTTGTGGCAATTATGGATGGAATTGTTTTCTTAATTTCCCTTTCTGTTAGTTCATTATTGGCATATAAAAATGCAACTGATTTATAGACTTGAATAGATACCTCTCCAAAGATGACATACAGATGACCAATAGACATATGAAAAGATGATCAACATCACTAATCATCAGATAAATGCACATTAAAAAGACAATGAATTATCATGTCACACCTGTCAGAATGGCTATCATCAATAAATCCAATAAACAAGTGCTGGCAAGGATGTGGAAAAATGGGAACCCTTTTACACTATTGGTGGGAATGCAGACTGGTGTAGCCACTGTTGAAAGAAATCTCTATGGAGATTCCCTTAAAAATGGATCTGCTCTTTGATCAAATGATCCCACTGCTGGGAATATGAGGTCTGCCTGGAAAAAGTCCAGCCATTGTTAATATCACAGGAACAGTTTGTGCCACATCGATGCATCCTGGCAGCCAAGGAGAGTAGACTGGAATGTGCATGTGTGAACAATGACAACTTCTTTGAACCAGTCAGTGGGGTTAATGGGTGATAGATATCATTGAGGAAGCATGTGTACTGTGTGGCCCTCCCATTTCAAAACGACTGAGTGAGCAGAGCAATGAATGCACACCAAATTTTGTGTTCAGCATGAACATTCCTATTTGGATGATTCAGAAGGTCTCAGCTATGGGCAACTGGTGACTGGCAGCTTCATCATGACAGTGCTCCCACTAATGCATCACGTCTCATGCAGAGTTTTTTTGGTGAAACATCAAATTGCCCAGGTGACTCAGGCCCTCTACAGCCCAGATTTGGCGCCCTGTGACTTCTGGCTTTTCCCAAAACTAAATCACCTTTAAATGGAAGAGATTTCAGACCATCAATGAGATTCAGAAAAATATAACAGGGCAACTGATGGTGATTGGGAGAACTAAGGTCCCAAGGTGCCTACTTTGATGGGGACAGAGTCATCATTGTCCTATGTACAATGTTTCTTGTATCTTGTATCTTCTTCAATAAATGTCTCTGTTTTTCACATTATACTGGCTGCATACTTTCTGCACAGCCCCTGAATATCTAAAGGAACTGAAAACACTAATTCAAAAAAATCATAAGCACCCCTATGTTCATTGCAGCAGTATTTACAGTCAGCAAGATATGGAAGCAGCCCAAGTGACCATCAGTAGATGAGTGGGTAAAACAACTATGGAACATTTACAAGATGGAATACTACTAGTTTTAAAAAGGAAGAAAATTTTACCCTTTGCGACAGCATGGATGGATCTAGAGAACATTATGCTAAGTGAAATAACCAGTCAGAGAAAGACAAATACCATATGATTTCAGTCGTATATGGAACCTAAAGAACAAACTGAACTAACAAGCAAAAAAGACACAGATTCACAGATGAAGAGCAGAATGACAACTAAGCAAGGGGAGGTTAGGGAGTAGAGGAATTGAGCAAAAAGGACTCATGCACATTCATAACAGAGTGGTTATTGTGTGCGGGAAGGGAGTATAGATGGACTAAATGATAATGGAAAAAGTACAATAGAAAATACAAAACAATTTAATAAAAGAAGAAACACTTCAGTCCATATCCTTCACAGGTATTTCTTTCTTTATCACAAGTTTCTTATTAACTACACATATTATTGACATCAAACCTTAAATTTTTCTTCTGATTCAATATTTTTTCCATATATAGAAATGATCTAATGCATGGTCAGCAATAACTTGCTAAAACTGGCATTTTTACATACACTGAAAAACTGACAACAGCCTTGTTATTTCTTTTTAACAGGTCAGTTTATTTCATTCTACAAATAACTGCTTTATCTTTGCTATTACCATAGACAGGTAAAGTAAAATAAAGCTATATATAATAATACAAAATAAAAGCACTAGTTAATGCAGTTGGTTAAAGAAGTCAAATTTTGTTATGTGCACATGTGTAGGGTGGGTGTGTGCAGGGGTAGAGGTGATTGTATGCATGTCTTTAGCCAAAATTACTCTCTGATTTTTGCCCTATACTTTTAGTAATTACTTTACATAGACAAAATTCTATTCATTCACTTTGAATCTAACTCAGAAGAATTTCCCATTAGGATTCTATCTGTTTAAACCTATTTTTCACAGAAGCAAACAGAGCTATAATATAAACAGATAAGATAAAAATGCTGATTTTTTCCCTAAAATTTCATATCTTTTTAAGTATATTTTATTGATTATGATATTACATTTTTCCCAATATTTTCTCCCCTTTATCCCCCTTCCACCCTGCACCCCCCTACCCTCAAGCATCCCCCCACTTAATTCATGTCCCTGGCTTTGCAAGTTATCTAAAGAACTGGCACAAAAGCAGGATTTCTTAATTTCCCAGGTAGCATTTTCCATGCAGTTAATATAATAACACAGCAATACTTACATGTTCTCTTCTCCAATAATGCAAATAGCAGAGAGTATTTTTACTATTTCAGTCATCATGTTGGGTTGTTTGGGGTCAATTGCTCTTGCCAATAGTAAAAGACTTCTTTCATCTCCTAGAATCCTTTGTAATCCAAACTTAAAAAAAAAAAAAAGTACTTTCATTGAAGATGTCTTTGAAACATATCTTTAATTTTAAAAAGTTACTTGATACTGATTTTCTAAAAACCCATACCTTCACAATGAGATTCTACCTAATTATATGAATGTTCTTCAAACAAGCACTTATTTGTCTTTGTTTTTTTTTATTTGAAATGACTGTATATTGGAGTTTTGGGCCCTTGATCAGAAATGATCTCCATTAGCCTGCCTAAAAATATCATTAAAATATGGGAGAAATATGGGAATGATCAGTACTTCTTCAACAAAGAAGAACATGTAAAGAATATATTGATAAAATTTTCTAAAGTAATTCTACTTATGTCAATGGGTTTCCCTGAAGATATCTACAATTTATGGATAAATTATCCAATATGTTTGTATGAAAAATTAACTTGAACAAAAAGGGTAAAATGTTGAAAAGCTCTTTGTATACTATATGCCACTTTAAGCAATAAACCTCTGTACAGATGTTCCTACACTTTGTCTCATATCCTCCCCCTTTCTGACAGCTGTGCTGCATTCCAAAAGCTACAAGCCTAAAGAAATGGCACCAGGATTTCAGTATCACAATGAACTAAACAGAGAAGACACCAATTTTACTTATTTTCTAGTCTTGAATATGCATGCACAAGTGTGCATTATAAGAATGAAATAGGTTAAGAAATTTTAAAGAAAACACCCAACTTGGGTATTTATTACAGTAAGAATATAATATTTTCTTTGATCATTGTCCCATAAAGTATTTATCAGATTTCTTATGAAATACATTTGCTTCTTTTTAGTTTAATGGTAAAATCTGACAACATTTTGTCAGAGTAAAATAGCCATTTCAAGCTAACCTTTAGTTAAGTACCAAGCATATAAATATTTTCATGGTTGCTAATTTAACTTCTAAAAGAATTCATGGGGAAAATAGACAAAGCTATTAAATGTAACTTTACCAGAGGTCATAATAAATAAAGAAATACACAGAGGAAAAAAACAAACCAAAAGAAAAAAAGAAAAAAAGAAATGGAAGAGACAAAATTAAAAGAATCTAAGAAAACAGAAGGGATATGTATGTATAAAACTGGCTAGTAGATGACAAATAGTAAGGAAAATAAGTGAAAAATACAGGTGTAAAACTCAGAGATCTACAATTACCATGCAATTACCAAACTTAGAACAAGTTTAAAAATCAATTAGACTGACAGTGAAATCACTTAAATTTTTCGATTTCCATTTATTATTTAAAAGTATTTTCTACTATGTGGTGAAATACTGAAAATAAAAATGAAGATATGAGAAATGAGAAACCATATATCTAAACATCAGAGCAATATTACAGCAAAAGAATTTAAGAAGAAATAGGTGGCTTTTTATGACCCTATTCTGACATGCACTGTATAAGAAAAAAGCGCTTTTGACATAGATAATATAAACTCCCTGGGGCCAACAAATTTGATACTTAAGTCATTGCAGATAAAAGATGAAAATTTCATTATTTGATTATGACAGTTTATTTCAACATGAAACAGATATATCACTGTATCTTTTTATTTTGAAAACACAATTTAGGCCCACTCTTACATACACCAATAATTTAAAAGATCCACCATTTATTCGTATTCTGAGCCTTTATGTGTAAGACATTAACATGCCCTTAACTAAAGCTTAAACTTAGTTCAAAATAATCTAAGTCAATCCACCATGGTCATATAGAGAATAATACAGTAATTAATAAATAATAATGCAAGAATAAACTGTTTTGCATACTCACAAGTGTAAACCTACTTTTGCCCCACCCTGTACATACATACTTGCATATAATCCCATATACTTATGAAAGTGTTTGCAGATTACTTAGATAATCTTACTGCATTGGTTATTAATAAATATAATTCACATTTGGCAAGTTTTTCTTTACTGTAATAATTCTTTATTAATACTTGAGATTATCAAAACACCATCTAAAGAGAATTATGTAATTATTTAGTGGTATTTTACCTATAGAAATGTAGAGCAAATCATTTCTAAGATAGTAACAAAATAGTTCATAGAAAAACTAACTATAACTTCATAACCTGAGCAAAAACTATCTTGAGAAAAACCCATCCCTAGACCTATTGAGTCCTTTACAATGCAATAAAAAAGAGAAAAGAAAAAGAAAATAACCCCACTATTTTCCAGAAATGTCTTTTATATGTATGTTAACTGACATTAATTGAACACACAAAAAAGAGAAATCTTAACTTTATTGTATCTTAGTGATTAAGTCAAACCATGGCTTTGAATTTTCCTTTTCAAGGAATAAAAACAGTCTCTAAGAAAATGGTAGTCAACATATGATATTTAAATGTTTCTTCTACCATAAAAGAAAAACTAGTATTAACTAATTTGGGAACAAGATTTATGTGTTTGCATGATTGGAAAAGCCTACCAATAAATATTTTGTGAATCAAAATATACTTTAAATACTATTTAAATGACACATGATGACTTGTATCACAAAGATCCATTTGTAAACTGAATAAGCACACACTATTTTGCGTGTTTCATACTTTCATGCTGTTGGGCAAGTTCTCTCACCTTTCGTGACAGAGGCAGAAATAAACACTACTTACCTTATTATTCATAAATGCTTTGAGGCACTGAATAAGTTTATACTGATTCTTCTTGTCGATATTTTCTTGCCTGAATTAAAAAAATATATGTTATCCTGTGCCTAAACATTTCCCCTTTTGTGATTTTTTTTCATGTTTATTCTTACTGTTTCTTGTCCAGAAGCTTTTCCAGCACATCCAATAAGAGTCCAAGACCTTCATGGCCAAAGTTGTTAACCCAGCTATGAAATAAACAAACAAAAAATATGTATAAGTATGTTTGTAAATTGAAAACATAAAGTACCTAAAATGAAATTTTCACTTTCAAATATGATAATCCTGACTTTATCTATCTTGTCATTCTTTTTACTATCCCAACTGCTTCAACCATACTCTCCGAGGATGACTCAAGATCTTTACCTCAATCTCGGTCTTCTCTTCACATTTTGGATTGCCCATTCCACAGCCTTGCCTTGGTTGTTTCACCAGCAGCATATACTTAAACCTGAATTTATAAGCTAAATTTATCTTCCTCTGTGTTACTGCTTCCCTACATTAACCCCTTTTCCAATCTTCCTTATTATAATAACACAGCTACCATTTTAATCATTCAGGCTGCAAATAGTGGCATAATATTTGACCCCCCAATCTCTTTGACCTTTGCATTTATTCTGTCCATTTATTCGATAAATATTTATTGACTGCTTATGAAGTACCAGCATGTTCTACGCAATAGAGATATAACAGTCAACATAACTAAGTCCTTACCCTCACATAGTTTACATTCTCAAAAGAGGGACACAGATAATAAATAAATATATAATAAAATATCACTGTGTTGGTGCTGTGAACAAAAATAAACCTTGGCAAATGGAATAAGAAGTGACAACATGTTATCTTTAAATGCATGTGGTCAGGGAAAAATTCTCTGATACGGTGGTATTTGAGCACAGCCTTGAAGGAAATGAGGACTTCTCCAGTAGAAGGAATAAGCACAGATCAGGTACTGAGGTGGTGGTTAACATGCTTGAAAAATTCCAGGAACTGCAAGGAGACTTGTGTCACTAGGGCTGGATAAGTGGGCATGGGTGAGCAGCAGGAGATAAGTCCCATGTGTGGTAGAAGGCTAGAGGACTGATCTTGTAGAGCTCCCTTTCACTTTTTGTTATCCAGCCATGAATATTCTATTCTAGAATGACTCCCACACATGCTTTGCCCTCCTTTCCATTGTCTCTACGAACATTGTAGTTTGGCCCTAGTTACCTTTCCTTTAATATGCCAGAAGCCTCCAAACTAGGGTCTCTGCAGCCTCAATTGTTCTTTTATTCATTTTATAAAACACTGGACTATAATTGTACTTAACCAGTCTTCTGCCCTTTTTCTCTGGACTACCTAACATATTTCAAATCCAGATTCTGATCTAGTATCAACCTACCTTTACAGCCTCAGGCCTTATACCACATGTTCCAGTAAATATCAGACAAATTCTCTTTCCTGATATCCTTCCTGCACTTGCCTGCATTACTTAATGTATGGTTCTTTCCAGACAGTAACCCCAACTCCATCACTCCAAACCCTTCAAGGCTCAAATTGACAGTCAAAACCTCCTTTAATGTTTTTTTTCTCATGAGCCTTCCATCCAAATATGAGTTATTTTGACTTTGAAAAACCATGTATCTTTATCTCTGATTACTTTAGTAATGCAATTCTTGACACATGTGCCTTACATACCTTTCTGTATTAAAACTTCTCTGAAGATAGTTATATTATCTCAATTATTTTTCTGTCTTCCATAATACTTAGCAGAGTAACAAATCAACAAGCAAAAAGTGCTGCTGAGGTTGTGGAGAAAAGGGAAGCCTAGTGCACTGTTGGTGGGAATGCAGACTGGTGCAGCCACTGTAGAAAACAGTATTCAATTTCCTCAAAAACTAAAAATGGAACTGCCTTTTGACCCAGCAATTCCACTGCTGGGATTATATGCTAAGACCCCTGAAACACCAACTCAAAAGAACCTATGCACCCCAATGTTCATAGCAGCACAACTTACAATAGCCAAGCACTGGAAGCAGCCTAGGTGCCCATCAGTAAATGAATGGATCAAAAAACTGTGGTCCATTTACACCATGGAATACTCTGCAGCAGAAAGAAAAAAGGAGCTCCTACCCTTTGCAACAGCATGGATGGAACTGGAGAGCATTATGCTAAGAGAATTAAGCCAGACGGTGAAAGACAAATACCATATGATCTCACCTATAAGTGGAACCTAATCAACAAAACAACCAAGCAAAATATAACAAGAGACATAGAAATAAAAAACACACTGACAGTAACCAGAGGGGAGGTAGGAAGGGATAATGGTGGGGAAAAGGGGAAGGGTCATCAAAGAACATGTATAAAGGACCCCAAAGAGGGGTGGGATCAAGGGTGGGAGGTAGGGATGGCTTGGGCAGGGGAAAGTGTTGGGGGGGGGTGGAAATGGAGACAACTGTACTTGAACAACAATAAAAAAACACATATATCTACTCAGTTCTGGTACATGAAAGTAAACACAAGAGCCATGGGCATTTGAATGTCCTTGGAAACTATTCATCATGGTAGATTAGTTCATGAACTATTTCTGACCAATTAAATGCACCTATTAGATGTAATACTGCCATTTCCAGACATTTGCCTATACATATTTCTTTGAAGCACAACATTCACTTTCCACTTATTTCACCTGATTCATAGAAAGGTTGAATATGTCAATTTTACAGCCTTGATTCCGAGTGGTTTTGACTCCAATATTGAGATAGATAGATTAAAATGTCCTTAGAAAACACCAAAGAGGACACTCTATCTTTCTCTCTATACTCTGTTATTTGCTTAAGAGGGTTTGATCTGGCTACATTTACTCTCCCCATCAGGTATCACTGGAAAGATCCTGCTGTTTCATACTACCTACATATTTTTAAGACTTCGTCACAAAGAAGAAATGTGTGTTCTTTCTACTTGCTCATATAATAAGAAATCAAGTTCCTCCTACATATTCACAAATTGTAAATGCCTGAGTTACATGTAAAAATCTCCTGAAGGCAGTAGTTGAAGTAAAAATGCTCTCTCGAAGGATACAGTTCCTTATTTATTACAATTGATTTCTTAAGCTCTCAAAACTACTTTGGAGACAGTCGAAATGGCTCAAGTCCAAATCTTTTAAAATGTCCAACGGGCTACAGAAAAATTATTTTCTCTTGTGTTCCTTTAAAGATTATTGTTAAAAAAATTTAAGAGATGGTCCTAGTTGTATTTTAAATTTTCTTTATAGGTTTTAGGTTGTGAATAAGATTATGTTAGGACACTAACTAAAACTGCCTCATTGTAATATAACTAGTCAAACTTATAATAAAATGTTAATTTCCACAAGACAAATGTATTGGTTCATTTTCCTAAACTAAGTGATACAGTTAAAATTTTATCACATATTCCACAGGACATCCAATTTCTTGTAATTTAGTAGAATTTTGTTAAAATGGAACTACCCCAAGAAATCACATTCCTAATATGTAAACACTAAAAAAGAAACAAAGCTGATGTCAAGTTTATCTCTTGTGCATAAGGTAACAGGTTCTTTGAATGCAAGCAGGAAAACAGAGAGGCATTATTAAATACCACCCATGCATTTCCATTTTTCCTACACCAATTTGCATGTTATACTGTCTGATTCTGATCGACAGCAGAGAAATTAAGAATTTTCTTTCACAGTAACAGGGACAAGAATAGTTGAAGGGTAATTACTATTTGATGCCTGAACAACAGAAATGCAACAGTCCTTCTCTCCTACCAGGTGCAGTTCCAAAAATATATAATGAATGATTCATTATACAATGTGATAGATACAAACACAAACATCCAAGAAATTTAATTTTCACAAACACTTTTAGTACAGAATAACTGCAACCAAACCAAAAGGAAGCATTTCTTTGGAACTTCATTGTGGATGCAAAATATCTCAGGAAGTCCAAATGTTTTACTGTCTCAGAATATGATATGTAAAATCATTCTCTATTTTTCTGGCTTACTCTTATATAATATTTTGAAGTCCCTTCCCCTATAACTGAAAAAGAAACTGTGGAAATTGTGTGTGTCTGTGTGCACATACATGCACCCTTAACCACAGTTAAATATCTTAATACAATCAATCACCTTTAATAAACGTTTTTTCAAAACATAATCATTATACAATGAAAAGTCAGAATCTTTAATAATCATACATTATACAACTTAGGAATTGTTAAGGCTTATTTAAGCCAAATTAAGCCAAACATACCCATTATTTTTCTCTTGCATGGTGATATAAAATCATCTAAAGCAAAATAACAACAAAACAATAAACATGTACATGACTTATAGATAAAGCCCTTATAGGACTATAATGCAACATCCTAAGAAGAAGATATTAGCCACCCACTATAATCAACCTGGCCTTTGCTCATTTTCAGAAAAATCTAGAAATATAGCTACTCTTAAAAGATAACACTTATACATGATAAGTCTTTGAAAATATACAAATGCTTTTGAAAAAAAAAGCATGTTTTAATTGCTGAAGTATCTTTGATCTTCTTCAAAATTGCAAGAATTTTCTTTTCAATTGCAATAGTTAAAAACCAAAACAAACATTAACATTTAAATTGACAACATGGTTTTGTCTTCATTTACAAACAAACCTCACTGAAAAAACACACACTGAGCACACTACCTTTACTGGTTGTGAAATCAAAGTAAGTTACTCCATATTGTCTCTTTCATCTTACAGATAAAGAAATGACAGAATTTTAGTGACTTGTCTTAGGTCATACAGTTTGTTAATGGCAAAACTATCATTGAAAACTGCCACTCCTCAATCTTTATGCACCTCATATTCAACTATATTATCAGCAACTAACATAAAAATAATCAATTACTGGTTACAAGTGTTTAGGTTATTTTTTGTTCACAAGGAATAATGAATAAAACTGACAACTTATAAAAATACCACCAATGGGTACAGTTAGAAGCAGAAGCAGTGCCAGGGAGGTTTTTTTATTATTTTTATTATGAATTCTATCATCAAGAAAAGGGAACGTATAGCTGATAATAATATTGGAGATTTCCAAAAATGTACTTTCTGCTTCCCATATACAATTAAACAAAATAACTGCTGTACAGCATAGATATAGAGCCCTATCATACTGCAATTCATTATTATGGATTGTAGACACACCAATGAAGTACAGATCTACAGACATTCACATCAAAAAATTTTAGCAATTGTTAGTTGATATATGGCCTGACAAAAAATACAAGTATTAGGAAGCACGTGTACAAATAGAGCCATTCAACTTTTTTGAGAACAGTTTGAAGTTTACAAATATGTAAACAATAAACAGTATGCTATGAACAACAATGGGTCAAGAAAGAACTGAGAGAACTAAAAAATGCCTTGAGAAAAATATAAAATAGAAATATAACAGCAAAATTTACAAGATACAGAAAAAGGAGCTCTAAGAGGGAAACTTATACTGATAACTGCCTAATACACACACACACACACACAAAAAAAAAAACAACGCCTCAAATAAACAACCTAATTTTACACCTCACAAAACTAGATAAAAAGGAATAAACAAAGCCCAGTTAGTAAAAACAAGGAAAATAAAAATTAGAGTCAAAACAAAGTAGAGACTAAAAAAAGAAAGTAGAAAAGATTAACACAACTAAGAGCTGTTTCCTTTGAAAGATAAAATTAACAAACCTATAGCTACTTTCACCAAAAGAAAATAGAAAAAAAGAAAGAAGTAGAGAGAGGATGCAAATGAAATAAAAAATAAAAGATAATATATTGTAACTGATAACAGAAATAAAAAGAATCATAAGGGACTACCATGAACATTTTTACACTAACAAATTGAACAAACTACAATGGGTAAATTCCTAGAAACATACAATCTACAAAAATTGAATCATGATGAAATAGAAAATCTGACCATACATATTATTAGTAAGGAGATTCAATCAGTAATCAAAAAACCTCACAACAAAGTCCAGGGCTAGATGTCTTCACTAGTGAATTCTATCAAACACTAAAAGAAGAATACCAAAACTTCTCAAATACTTCGAACAACAACAAAGCAATATATAGGAGGAAACTATTCCAAACTCATTTTACAAGACCAGCATTAGGCTGAAAATAAAAATCAAACAAGGATGCCATAAGAAAATATCCCTGATGAACATATATACTAAGATTCTAAACAAAATACTAGCAAACAAATTTCAACAATACATTCAGAGGATCATACACCATGATCAAGTGGAATTTATTCCAGGTATGCAAGGATGGTTCAACACTCACAAATCAGTCAAAGTGATACACTGTATTAATAAAATGAAGGATAAAAATCATAAGACCATATCAATAGATGCAGGAAAAAAGCATTTGACAAAATTCAACATCCTTTTATGATAAAAACTCTCAACAACTCATGCATGTATAGAGAAAATGTAGCTCAGCATAATATAAGCCCTATATTATAAGCCAACAGATAATAGGCTCAGTGGTGAAAACCTGAAAGCTTTACTTCTAAACTCAGGAATAAGACCAGGATGCCCACTCTCACAACTTTTATTTAACATAGTATTGAAAGTCCTAGCCAGGGCAATTAGGCAAGAAAAACAACAAAAAGCATCTAAATTGGAAAGGGAGAAGTAAAATGGTCACTATTTTCAGGTAACTTCATTCTATATATAGAAAACCCTACACACTACATCAAAAAAATCTTAGAATAAACAAATTCAGGAAAGTTGCAAGATTTAAAATGAAAATGCAAAAATCTGTTGCATTTTACACATTAATAATAAACTATCAGAGAGAAATTAGGAAAACAATCCCATTTACAATTGCATCAAATAGAATAACAAAGCTAGGAATAAATTTCACCAAGAAGATAAAACACCTGCATATTGAGAACTACAAACATTAATCAAAAAAAAAAAAAAACTAAAGAAGACATAAATAAATGGGAAGATATTCCATGCTCATGGGTTGGAAGAACTAGTATTGTTAAAATATCCTTACTCCCAAGGCAATCTATACAACACAATTCCAATGACATTTTTCAGAGAAATAGGAACAAATAACCCTAAAATTTGTATAAAACCAAAAAAGAACCTGTTAGCCAAAGCAATTTTGAAAAAAAAACAAAACAAAACTGGAGGCCCCTTATTTCAAACTATATTACAAAGCTGTAGTAATCAAGACTATAGTATTGACTTAAAAAACAAACATACAGATCAATGGAACAAAGTAGAGACCCAAGAAATAAACCTGTGCATACATGCTCCATGAATTTACAATAAAGGAGCAAAGAATATACAATAGGGAAAGGACAGTCTCTTTAATAAATGGTGTTGGGAAAACTGGTCAGTCACATGCAAAAGAATGAAACTGGACCACTATCTTACACCATACCAAAAAACCTGTGACAACTGTAATAGCATAATCATTAAAATATATTAAAATTTAACTTAAACACATGAACTTAAGACTTCAAATTGTAAAATTCCTAGAAGAAAACAAAGGCAGTAAGTTCCTTCACATAAGTCTTGGTGATGATTTTTTTAATTGGACATCCAAAACAAAAGTAATAAAAGCAAAACAAAACAAGTGACACTATATCAAACGTAAAAGCTTCTGCAGAGCCAAGAAAACCATCAAGAAAATGAAAAAGCAACTTACTGAAGAGAAGATATTTTCAAATCTTATATTGATAATAGGATAATATCTTAAATATATAATAAATTCATATAACAATAGTAAAAAATTGATTTAAAAATGAGCAGATCTGAATAGCCATTTTTCCAAAGACATACAGAGGACCAACAGGTACATAAAAAGATGCTCAAATCATTAATCATCAAGAAAATGAAAACCAAAGCTATAATGAGGTATTACTTCACACCTGCTTAGACATTACAATACATCCTGTAAGAGTGTATATTAAGAAAAAGACTAGAACAAGTGATTGCAAGGATGTGGAGAAAAGTGAATCTTTGTGCACAGCTAGTGGAAATATAAATTAAGTGAAGCCACTATGAAAACAGTATGGAAGTCCCTTAAAAAATTAAAACTAGAACTACCATATGATCCAGCAATTCTACTTTTGGGTATTCATCTGAAGAATATGAAAACAATAATTCAGAAAGATTATGCACCTTTACATTAACTGCAGCATTATTTACAATATCCAAAACATGGAAACAACCTAAGTATCCATTGATAGATGAATGGATATGCATACACACACACATACACACACACAGAAATTATTCAAACATAAGAAGGAAAACAGTATCTTGTGATTACAAATGGATGGACCTCAAGGGCATTACACTAAATGAAATAAGTCAGACAGAGAAAGACAAATGTATGATTGCTCTTATATGTGAAATCTAAAATATCTATCAATATATAGATAGATGATAGATAAATAGATAGATAGATAGATAGATGATAGATAGATAGAGATCATAGATACAGAGAACAAATTAGTGGTTTCCGGAAGCAGGGATGGAAGGTGAGAGAAATGGGTGAACAGTTGTTTTGTTTGCTTGTTTGAATAAATTCAATAAAGGAAAAAAAAAAAAAAAACAATGTAAAGCCCTAACCACAATGTAAAAGAGAAAGAAGAGAAAGCTAACTTAAACTTAAATACAGGCATACATCATTTTATTGTGTTTTGCTTTATTGTGCCTCACAGATACTGCATTATTTCATGAACATAAAGGCAAGACACCGTGAGCAACAAGATTATCAATCTCTGAAGGTTCAGACGATCATTAGCATTTTTTAGCAATAAAACATTTTAAAATCAGGTATCTTCACTGTTTTTGAGACATGATGTTACTGCACACTTAACTTCATTTATAATACTTATATCATAACATTTATACACACTGGGAAACCAAAAAAATTGTGTGACTTGTTTTATCACAATATTCACTTTATTGCAGTAGTCTGAAACCAAACCTGCCATTATCTCTGAGATATATCTGTAATCAGTATTTTTATGTCTAAATGCTTGGACATGACTACATATACTAGAGGACTGAGTTAAATGGTTGATGCTTGCATCATACATACACACATATAAAATACATATATACATATAAAATGGCCATTCATACATCAGCTACAAGTGACATACTAGTGACCTGAATTTCAAAAATGCATTGTTCTTGGCAAAATATTTTCTAAAACACCAAATAATTCTTGCTACAAATTTCTAAAAATATATATAAAACATATTCTTCCCTTGGAAAAAAAATAAAGAAAATGGGCAAATGTAATGACCAGAGTGTCAAAGATGACTCCAAATCACACACACAGGGATCTGATCCAAAACCCTGAATAGATGGATAGGCTCTCTAAGACAAAGAATAATATATGCAGTCAAAAATAGTTGACTACTATTATGTAATCACAAATCTGCTGTGGGCTCACAAACTAAAAGGTCCAGTATCATGTATCCAGCATGTTGCTTATATCTCCACCATACTATTAGATAATTCATATTTATCTAGCATTCATCACATCAGAGAGGCTGTACAACGATAGTTTTGCTGACCAGGTGGGAACTCTCCCCGAATTAGCTGTCCATTATCTAACACCAGCTGAACAGCTGAGGTCATAGAGCAAACACAGTTATCCACTGCACACAGATCTTCTTTCAGTCTACCACGAAGCCTACCTGCACTAGAGGTGCTAGCTAGCATCTTAATTGTGAATTTTCAGCTATGCAGCTCCCATCAAAAGTCCAGCTGAGATGATAGATATTCCATGGGGAGAGCCTCAGGGACATTTCTCAAGTATATCTTGGTAGTGGGTTAGATTCCTGGAAGCTACATACCAGTACTGTTTACCCTGGGTCTTTGTAGAAACATCACAACCCTGATTTTTTTTTTTTAACTCAAGCCCCAATGAAGGAAATGGACATGCAAAGAAATCTTCTGTACTGTATGGAAAACTATCAAGGACTCACTCTACTGTTTTGTGCAATATCCCTCATTTAAGGAACCACAAAATAAAATTATCTGATTTCAGAACTAGGAAGAATGTTCTTCCTGAAAAATAGATGCACCGTCATACATCAGATTAACAGCTGTGTCTCCAAATATTAAGCCTTTTTTCCTCTCCTTGGCTACAAGGAAAATTGGAACTACAATACTTTTATTCAAATCATTACTGGGCATTGTCCTAGGCTTTTTGAAAAGTACCACCTTCCCTTCTTGTTACTTGGAGCTTGTATTTTTACCCTCATCTTAATGGTGGTGTGATACCTGCATTTCTTACTGTAAAGTGCAAATGCTTTTACTAATAGTCTCATAACGATAAGAGAAGCATGTAAAACTCCAGTATGTATCCAAGACCTTTAGATAAATTATCTCATGTAAATTAAAATAAAAATATTTCAAATGCCACATATGTATAAGATCTTTTCCCAAAAACAAATTTTCAATACACTGAAAATGCAATAAAATATATGTAAAATGCTCTCAAATAAATGAAATTTAGTATTCTATTAAGGAATCCATTCAATTAGCACTTTGTTTCTAGTATGAGAAATAATATTGGATATGCCTTAAAGTTGTGTTGTGTGTTTTTTTTTAGGTTTTTGTAAATCCTTTTATTTTGGCCTTCTTTCATGGTAGCTTACAACAATGAGTTTCCACTGGAAGTTAAAATTCCAGTTATTTCTACCCACCAGAATGTCATTACACAGTCAATGGTAGAGCCAGTGATCCTTTTAAGTTTTATCTTCAGATGACAGCTAAAATGTACAACTGTATCAGAGGGCCTGTACAATTATTTCTTGAATATCTGTAGAACTGCGGTTACTCTTAAAATTCTGCTTCAGTTGGAGAGAAAGTAAGCACTGGGATGAATTCTGCTGTGTGAAACACGCTAGGACATTCATAGTGGTTAATTTTAACTCTAATGTGTTGTCTGGAGTTGTCTGTAAAAGCTGGTATTGTTAGTGTATCATGAAGTGTAGAAATTTATGTTTGTTTCTGAAGAAAACTAGGTTTACCATAAAGTATCTTAATACACTCTGTAGAGTAATGAAAAGCCTGTTTCCAAGTGAGTGCAAGCAAGTAATAAACTATGTTTTGAAACTAAATTATATAATTAAAAATTCAATGTCAATATATGTGGTACCAACGTAACTAAATGAGCATAGATATGGTTGGCATTAATTCAAATTATTGCCCAAAATTTTAAAGGAATGCATAAAATTTAACATAAGCGCAATAAATTTACTATCTTATGTAAAAATGTACTAGGATCTTCTAAATCAACTTATGCATTTAAAAGGTAAAGTGAACAAATTTAAAATACCAATAGTAAACAACCCTACTTTAGTAATACTGCCTTATAAGATGTGCTCACAATTTTAAGTCTTCATCACATTTCTGCATCATAAAAAATTGTCCTCATTATTCCATTTTTCACTGGTAGACCAATGTAAAGTGTTCTAAGACTACTGATCTGCACCTTCCTTTATATTAACTTTCTAAGTAGTGTTGGCTCCTTTGACAAGTTTTTAGTAAATTTAATATGAATTATTTAAATAGTTATTAACACCCATAATTTAAAAAGTGCTTTTTATTCCTAATTTGCATTATTGTAATGAGTAGCAATTTCATTACAATGATTATGTTAAAATGTGCATTTGTTAATACACAAAAAAATGTTTAAATCTAATAGGAAGTTAGAAAATACCAGGTAAAAAAGAAAGTGTTCTAGACGTAATGCAAACAATTACATATATATAAACTCTAAACGATATTTTAAATGTTTTCATCTGCTTAAAATCATAGGGTGAGGAAGCTATCAGCACAGAAAGTGAACATACACACTATGCCATGAGTTTTCAGATCAATAGCTCAGATTCCAAGTAAAAAAGAAAAAAAAATTGCTAGTAGGGTAAAATACCCTTCAAGCAGTAAGGCAATCTCAGAAACAACTCTGCAAAGAATTCTACACAATCACAACTCTGTTACTATTCTTCAAACCAGTATTTGCTGTTTTTTGTCATGTGTTGAGTACTCCTAGTCACAACGATTTATTGTTATACATTTCTTTGGATCATCATAGAATGTATTGACAAATATTATACATCCTATAATGAGTTGGCTGGGAATAAAACTGTCCAAACTCATTGGTCCTTTCTCAGCAGGCACTGCTTCCTTTCATAAAATTTAGCAAAGGAATATGAACAAAAATCTGTAAATAACAGAGTCATCATTCTAAAACACAAGGACCATGGTGTGATCACAGTCTAATGCAATTTGTGATGGCACATTGAGATTTATTTTATAATCAAAATTCATGGATTTTTAGGATGGTAACAGAGTTGCAAACATTCAATTTCATTAATTCATCACGCAACAGCAAAAAGACCATTGCATAAAGCATGCAATATTGTTTGTAGCTTATGACTATGGTTCAAATCAAACCAGCAGGTTACATTCCTGTTTGGAGAAAGTCAGCTGCCTTCTTTTTCTCTGATTACATCTAAAAATGCATGGCCACAAGATAGTGCCAGATTAATGCAAATGCATTCTCACTGCTGCAAAAGCATTGGTTTTATTGATGGTGGGTCAATATCCAAATCAAATCACACATTTACACCATACAAATTACACCATATCTGCCATTATAAAATAATAAGAGGGCAAGAGTGTCCCTTCCCCAGGGGAATCTAAAAATCTAAATAAGAAGCAGACATACATTCATGAAACTATTGTAGAGAATAAGCAGATGCAGGTGAATATATAGAATACAATATAACTATTGAAGGAAATATATAGTAAGGGAGTGATTTGGGATATAGCCTGTTAATGGTTTATATGAGGAATTTTCAAATATTGGCCTTTAGCAGGAAGTAATATAATGAAATCACTTTCTTAGAGCCTCTATCATCTGAGGAATTAAATACCATATGAATTTAAAATTCTTGACTCTATTTAAAATTCTGAAATGATTTTTCTTTGACAATGTTTAGTAAAGCTATTTGTGTGTGTATGCTTATATTTATTTTAGTAGGGACTGAACAAAAATAAACCAGTTAAAACTGTACTAGGGACGGACATCAGCCATGATAGAGCAAAAGCCTAGATTCTAATGAACATTAGGTGTTTTTTTTTAATTGTGCACTTCACATTATTTTTTTATTTTTAATTATATTTTATTGATTATGCTATTACAGTTGTCCCATTTCTCCCCCATCATTCCCCTCCACTCTGCACACCCCCTCCCACCCACATTCCCCCCTTTAGTTCATGTCCATGTGTCGTAAGTTCTTTAGCTTCTACATTTCCCACACTATTCTTGCCCTCCCCCTGTCTATTTTCTACCCACCGTCTATGCTACTTATTTT